>OZ038488.1:45381534-45506534 GCA_964036315.1 Acanthosepion esculentum
TATATATATATATATATATATATATATATATATATATATATATATATATATATATATATATATATATATATACATACATACACACACACACATATATATATATTCTGATTCCTAAACATCATTCTTCCCAATGATTTAGTGCTGCTGACCGGACATGTTGAATATGTCTTCCGTTTTAGCCCCTTTTCGAGAAAGGAGGAGGAGAGGAAGGTGGAGGTGGCTTCTCAAAGGCGAGCACAGTTTTGTTATGTATCAATTATATGTGCCGTTTGTATTTAATGTCAAACAGTTCCCATGGTAACCGGCTCGAAGGTGAAGTTAAAACCTGTCTTCCTGTCTCTTGTTCACTTCCAGCACAGCGCATGCACCGACCAATGAAAACATCTCTCGTTCTCTTTTCTCACACAGACGTAAACGCTTTTCCATAATCTGACAATCCACCAGTCTCACGCTTCTTTTAAATGGCTCTGCTATTGCGATAGAGAAGTACCCAGAGGGAAGTGCATCTCCTGCACCTCCTGCATCTCACGCATGCAGGCACATTTGCTTATGAGAAACAACCAGCCAACAAAAATGCCAAGGCGTATTTGTAGCAACTAACTGGACATAAACGTTAAAATAAATCGCTATTCTCACCAACCCATTCCAAGATAATCTGATCAGGCCGTAACTATAATAACATCGATAATACAGAAATGTAATTTTACCTTGATAATTGCATCTGGAAAAAAAAAAAATTTCCCAGCTGACGTGACACAAATATAGACGCTGTTATCTTTTTTTTTTCTCTCACACGCGTCTAATCTCATTTGAATTCATATACATATCAACATATATACACCGCATTTTACGTATAATCCGCGTTTATATATCTATTTTTTTAAGGTTCATCCCAAGGAAGTGGGGGAATGCCACTAATACGCAGGAGGTTTACAGAGAGTGAAGGCGAGAGAAAAGACTGTGTATACCGAGGAAATGATAAAAGCTGAACAGAGGTCAAGAAAATAGAAGATGGCGATTGACGTTGCATTTAAATTTTTGAAGATTCTTGTTATCAGGGAAGCAAGTAAGCGGAAGGGAGTTCCACAGGTGGGAAGTGTCAGAAAATAAATTGTTGGGGTAGAAGTGGCGGTTGCATTTAAATAATTCAGCAGTAAAACGGTAGGTCCTTGATGTCAATCTAACAGTACGCTTAAACTGACGTAGTCCGGGCACCAGGGAAAAAAGCTCGTCAGAGCAACTGCCATGGAAATATTTTCAGAAAAGACACAGGTAAGCTACCCCGATATGATGATGATGAGACAACGGGGAAAAGCTTTTAAACTACGCGTTCCGCCGACATGTGTTGGGCTCTGCTTTTCCAGGTCGGAATGGAAGATAAAAATGTAAGAAAAATCCTTTGAGATTTTTTTAGGATAAGAGCGGCAATAAATTAAATTAATTCATTAGATCCGTCGAACAGAAATCATAATGGGTTTGTTTGTATATATATATACATATATATATATATATATATATATATATGTGTGTGTGTGTGTGTGTGTGTGTGTGTGTGTGTGTGTGTGTGTGTGTGCGTGTGTGTGTATGTCTGTGTGTGGATAAAGGCATTGGTTAGATCCGGTGACAGAACCCAAATAGTGTGAGTTCAATACTCGGTTAAGGTAGTGGAGAACTTTCAGGGGGAAAATTAATAGGAGATAACTGATAACTGACATCCATTAAACATGGCGCGTGGAACTAGAACAGTCTACCCCAGTGAGCGAAATAATGGGTTCAGTTTGACATTCCAACCACCTGAAGAAGGCCGAAGCGTACAACGACCGAAACCTTGTAATAAAGATGAAGACAATAGTCCGAATAATGTAAATAATATAAAGAGTTCGGTTCGAAAAGAAGCGTACAACGGTCGAAACGTTGTGAAGATGAGGATAACAGTCCGAATAATGTAATAATACCTCATCTCAGAGATATAGACAGATATTAAAATAAAGCCACTGCATAAATTACCTGGTCTTCTCGTAAAAAATGTCAATTATTTCGATAATAATTTTTGCATATTAGCACTTTATTAAGACATCCTCTACCCATGAGACATCTTTCGAGGTTGACACATACAGTGTTGTTCGATAAAAGTGACTCACCTGATTTTTTTACGAAATGTTCTCTTCTCCGATGAAACGAAAGTTGAGCTAAATTCAAAGGATAAGCGATTAAAATCTGAAGAAGACGCTTTGAAAGCTCTTTGAATTTAGCAGTAAGTACTGTCAAGCATACGTTCAGTATAATGTTCTGGGGATGCTTTTCTTTTCATGGAAGTGGTTTCTTAAAACCTATTGAAAAGACCCTCAGGAGCGAGCAGTACAAGATAATTTTAGAGTCTTGTCTGCTCCCTTCTGCTGAAAGGGTGCAAATCGACCCCACCAAGCTCATTTTTATGCAGGATAATGCTCCCTATCACAAATCAAAATTGATGAAGGAATATTTTGATGAGAAGAAGGTGAGTGTTATGACATGGCCGCCCAATCTCCTGACCTCAACCCCATAGAAAACTTATGGAGCATTATAAAGTACAGGCTCTCGAGAAAGCAGTTGAGCAACAAAGAGGATTTGATTGTGAATTTCATATCCAAATGGAATTCAATGCTTGGAGATGAGATTTGCCAGAACCTAATCAAGTCAATGCCAAAAAGGGTTGAAAAAGTTATTCAAAATAAAGGAGGACCCATAGATTATTAAATATTTCGAACTATATTACCCATTATAAATAAATTATACCTCTATTATTATTCTTTATTTAAAGCTGTTCGGTTATGTTTCTATTGATTACTAGTTGCAGGAAATAAGTGAGTCACTTTTTTGGCACAGAGTTTTCCTTTTCTCTCCCCATCTCTTTCCCACTCTCTTTCCCCTCTACCCTTACGTACCTCCCGCCCCCTCCCTCCCTCTATTCCTCCCTCTATTCCCCTCTTTCTCCCTCCATCTCTCTTCCCACTGTCCTTCTTCTCTCTCTCTCTCTCTCTCTCTATCTCTCTCTCTCTCTCTCTTTCCTCTTCCGAATTAAAGTTGTAACAAAAATTAAATTAGTTTAACTAGAATATAATTACAAAATATAAAATTGCACTCAATATTTATAGACAAATCTCACTATGATATAGTGTCATTTATTTTATTAATTCTTTGTTGAGATAAACTGGGATTTTCGGGGAGAGGCTAGCATTCATGTGTAACCTTTTCCATGGCAGGCTACTAAAAAGATTCAAGGTATTTTTTTGTTCAAGGTACCTCTGCCATTTTCACTACAGAAAACCATACATGCAAACATCTGCTTTGGAAAGGTTGTTTTGGGGGGAAAATCTGGATTAAAAAAAATTGTCTCGGTATAATATTATCACAGATGACAGTGATAAACATACACTGTTGTGTGTGATTTGTTTCTTATTCGAAAATACAAAAAATAATTTTAAAAGTAAAATATACAATTCTTCCCCAGAGAAAAAAATGATTAAGAACATCCTGTTTTTAAAGCAAAAAATGCTTACACGATTGATCCTCCTTAATGAAAATTGCCAATGGTTTAAAGGGATGAATATGTTACCTTCAACGAAATGTTACAAAATTCAAGAAACTTTTTATTTATGTTGAGTGAACAAATGGATGAACATTTTTAATAATCTTATTTCATTTATGAAATAAGGCGTGGTATTAAGAATGCATGTGACCCGCAAGCCGCAGTTTACCCATAAATGAAGTAAACCAATTCTCCAAAACTGTCAACTGAAATTTTATCAAGAATATAAATATCGATATATTATTAAATATCGTGTCCATTCAAGACTTAGACGTTCGTGTCTCTTTACCTATTCCTTTCTGTGAATTGCCATGTCATCTTGGGAAAGATATTGGCCTTTTCTGCGATTCAAAAATGTCGTTCTCTTTCCGGCTGCAACGCAAAGATTCTAGTCTATGTTTTTATTTATCATTTCGTTGGTGAAAGATGGAATATATCCATGCCTTTCCCATGGAAAATTGGGTGATAATCAAGGTAGAAGATTCTACCGGGTTTTCAACTCTGTTGGTACTTTCCAATCTAACGCAAATATTTGTCCCACACCCTTTCATCAATATTAGCAGTAAAAAAAGGTTAATACGGAAATGATTCTGTATTTTTTTCAAAAGTTTATCTATTCTATGCGAAATAACCTATAATCTGGAGCGATATTGACTCAGCATCGTTTTCTTTTCCCAAAAAGGTACACGGCTTCATTCAACATGTTTCTGCAAATGTAAATCTTTCCATATCATTTTAGCCAAGTTCTGTTGTATTTGCTTCACCCTTTCCGACACGCTCCCTGTTTACTAGGCAGAGCAACCCGCATAACAGCCGTTTTCTATGTCTCATAATTAGCTCAGATCGTGGTTCGTAAAATACGCCCATTTCCCAGCATGAATCTACCAGACAGGCTAGATTGAATCCCCGATACAGCTTGCTACAAAACGTGTCCGCGAATTGATATCTGCTTTCTGTACATCTTTTCATTAACTCACAAAACAGACTTAAGAGGCTAGAAAGTACAACTCCTGTGTTTAACAAGGGGGAAAAAGCCGGTTCGATGACAATAATGTCACTTCCCAGAATTTCTGAGTTAATAGAAGCCATTAATAAAGTCCTACGCCCGTCCAGACTAATGTCTCTTCTCACACTCGCGATTGATAAGACTTACACTAGGCTAAATCGACTCTGAGAAGGAAAAAATCATTTATTACCTTATCAAAACTCGTTTGGACGTCTTTAACAGAGTGTTAAAGAAACGCCTTTCGACTTGCGTACATGCTTGCACAGACAAATACACAATGATGGAAATATGCCAAAAAATTGGGAATTATGCAATGTATTGAATGGTTCCAATTCTTATTAGAGGATATATATATATATATATATATATATATATATATATATATATATATATATATATGTGTGTGTGTGTGTGTGTGTGTGTGTGTGTGTGTGTGTGTGTGTGTGTGTGTGTGTGTGTGTGTGTGTATTTTTCTCCTCGCAGCTGGAACAAGATTCATGCAGAGGGATTCGGTTATATCTTCACTTTGGTATCCATTAGCGACCTTCCACATTAGTGGCACTGCACCGAATGAAGTCTCCGAGCAAATCGCCTTCTTCATTCAGTTCCAAACCGAGCTTCTCGTTTGGGATGGTGCACGTTATAGAGCGGCATCTTCATCTTCCTCTGTACATGATTTGCGACCTCAAAATTTCTCGTGTTACCCGAGGCCAATATAATACATTTAACGAATTCTCCCCGGTGGAATTAGATGACAGAAATAACTAAATATGTTGCAAATTATGCTTTGGATCCAGCCGCCAAAGGTATATTGATATGTCCACTCTTAGCGGTTGACATCGATAAGAAATAAAACCTTGTTTTAAGCATTATTTCTCTCTCTCTCTCTCTCTCTCTCTCTCTCTCCATTATATATATATATATATATATATATATATATATATATATATTGTCAGATACCATCGACCTATATATATTCTCAGATCGAGTGTATCTGACAATGAATAATAAAATAGAAGAGGAAAATCTATACTTAGACGACGCGTTTCGTCATCTGACGGACATTATCAAGTCAAATGTAATGATTCTGTTTTGTACCTATTATCTATAAACAGAAGCAAAATGTTGTTAGTTACTCACATTTTTAAATTAAAAGACGCTCATAAATATCCATCAGATTAATTGAAATGTTTAGTTATTAGACATTAAACTACACCTCTTAGCATCCTTGAAAAGAATTTTTTTAAATAATATTGTTTGGATTGTGATTAGATTATTGTTATATAATTTTTGAGTGGACATACTCACATTTTCAGCTTTATATTTAAGATCGAGATTAATAATCTTCTAGAAAAATCACTGTCGCATATATACTCATCATTCCACATCACCATCATCAGCCCAAGTGTTAATGCGCAGCTGATCTCCTTCCCAATTCCTTCTACATATTTCGTTTGAAAGTCGATGTCTTCATCCATGCATAAGGTGACTTGGGCAAGTTGCCCGAAATTGAGTTCATTCTTCTCAAGTTCGAACTAAAGCCGATATCATCCAATTGGAAAGCTTACCTTGGTCACAGACACCTGGTCCTTGATTCCGTCGGGGAAACCCTTTGACCGGGCCGTCTAGAAAGTCCTCTGCCTAGCAACGCCGATGTCATCAACGCACTGGCTGCGTACATAATACGGCCATGCTCGTTTTGACAGATGGTTGTTGTCTGTAGAAAATTCAGCCTAGGTTTGACAGGTTTTGCCTTTTTACCAGAAAAAACTATTGGTGGAAACTAGTTTAGTCGCCGATAACCCATGTAATACTGAGTTAAATAGTACTATTAGCAGTCGTATAGCCACATGACACCGAGTGTAACAGCGTAATTCTCCAATTGTTAGATTAAGCTTTGGACCATTGTATATTAGAAATGATTAAAGATATCTTACTGGAATTCTCCATGATTTTTATAATACTATTGGGCTCGACTTTGAACAGTAATGTATTCAACTCTAACTTTCAGTGATGACCTCTCTTTTTGTTGTAACCTCATGATCCAGTTTTCCTCTATACTGTTCGCTCTTTTTTAAATCTATTCACCGTTCTCTTGATGGTTCTTGAATGGACTTGGAAGAGAGAAGCCAGAGTATGAATTTTGGTACCATTACTGAAAGCCTGAATGATCTTCCTTTCACCATTGCTCATTTGGGAAGACATAGTGGGGCTGACACAAAACGATTTTATCCTCTTCTTTTTCTAGCTGGATAACGTAAAGGTTTTTCAGTGATTCTTACGACAAATGGTATCAAGATGGCTTGGCGATTTATCTGGAAAAGACTCAAATAGTTTAGTGGTTTTCAGATATTAAACATTTTGTGGGATAGACAATTACCCCATTACTGTTACACTTGGTACGTATACAGGGTGTCCTCCCTAAAAACTGACATCATTTTGTCGTCTAATAACATAGACAATTCTCACTCAAATGATCTAAAATTTAACAAAATGTGTAAAAACTAAGTTAACTGCGCGAACTTATTCCAATGAAAATCTACCAGTAAGATTGATTGGGCGCTCCAGTGATAATGACAACGTGTTGTTGAAATGGACATCACATTCACTTGACTTGACACCTTGTTATTTTTTCTATGGGCGATGTAAAATGACAGGTCTATATCACCCTCTTCCTATAAGCCTAGTGGAAGTTAAGCAGAGAATCACTGAGGCGCTGAAGAATGCTACGCAAGACATGCTACAGCGTGTCTGACAGGAGCTGGACTACCAACTTGACGTGTGATGTATCACAGGTGCTGTGTATATTGAACATTTGGGAATCTTTGCGAAATCGGTTATAAAATTTACATCTCTTTGAATATATTGTTCGAATTATGGGAAGCAAATCTTTCATGGTTCAACATAAAGCCTTTTCGTTTGCCCGAGTCTTGTAGTTACTCATGTATTCCTATTTTAAATGATGGCGATTTTTGTGATACCTTGTATTGTTATTGCCTGAGGATATTACAAACTTAAGCTTGTCATCTCGCCGGAACATGAGACTGCAGGCTCGAATAAAATTTCTTAAATTATTCTTCAGATTATTCTTCAGGTATAAATAGTCAGTGATCTAGACACAGACAATTGGATTTACCCGAAATCGACATTTTGCGAAGCTCTTAATGAATAGCAAATTCAAGAGAAACAACTTTTAAAATTAACGCAAGAAATAAATATTTACTGTAAAAGCAACGATGGGTAGCGAAGTTCCTCTGCAGACTTCATTAATGCAACGATATTGATTCTCTCTTTATGTCCCACTAAAGCAGCCCTGTGCTACGTTAATCTTGATAAATACACTAACGTTTCAAAAGTTATGGTATAGCAGGATTTAAGGTTAATGTTACGTTGGGCAAACGTATTTTGATGTCATGCAAATTCCCAAAGTTATACCAATTGTCCACTGACATTTGAGTCAGTGTAAACAATAGCGAGGTTAATCATGATAGACGTTCGAACGGAATTTAATGATGTGCGTCTGGTGGATGCTTTATTCCATTTCGGAACGTGGGAGATAGTGGCCCCTCCATAAAATCCTATTCCATAACAATGTTTGTCCCTTTGCCAAGGCTGCCCACCCCTTTCTACCATCCATTCACACAAGATTGTCAGGCCGGTGAACCGCTGCCTCCCCTTGTTTCTTGTTCCTTCGATAAGTTCCTTGAGTGGAAAATTTTCCGAGCCTTTCTTTTTCTTTTTGTGTGCTAGAAATTTCACCTATTTTATTAGGTAACAGGCGTTGGGTCTGCAGGTTTGCTTAAAGACGTAATTGACCATTTGCAGCTCTTTTGCACGGTTTTCCAAACAATTTCATCCATTTATCATCGCCATATAACCTGACATTTATGCTCCATTCCAGCAAGGTAATACACATTGTCATCGGACCGAATTGGTCCAGAATTGGTTAGAGACGAATTCTGAAGACCTATGGCGTGACCACGAGGTTTGCGAAGAATCAAACGAATCGAGCATTTTTGCGTCGTTGGAGGATTGCAATAATTATAATAATAATACGCTTGCAATATCATATGTTTTTATGAATATGAAGGAACTGTAAACAGCTATCGAGAAATTATGGCTCAAGATCTTTCCAGGGTTTGTCCGCCCTTTTTTCAAATCGATAGCACATCAATACACTATACTTTACCGTGGTACCAGGTGTCCCGCGCGATATTAAGCTCATATCCTTAATCCTTTTGCATATCAGGTGATCTATACTTGAAATTACGGTAATACATGCTTTCCACTTCTCTGATTGATGCTAATTCTTTATAACGTCCTTTTTATAAATATCTTTTCGTAATAGATTCAGTAATGTTCACAATGTCGATTCCCGTATCAAGTTCATAGGGGCATCATATCTTTTGCAGCCATAGCAGCTCTGGTGTTTCATGGATAAGACAGCCTGACGGAGCCGATCCTTCTATAAGATCATTTGAATTCAGCATTTTTCTTATCCTGGACTGATTTCTAACCAAAGTTTGAGAGCCCAATCTCTCCTGCTATTTACCCATAGCTTGGAGGAGGATGCTAGCATTCTTTTTAATGTTGCTATAGACAGAGAGTTGGTCGGGAAGAGAAGAATTAATCTGCAAAATTTGTCCCAGGTGTCAACTACTTAGCCACCCTGACCGAGCAAATGAGAACTTGAAGCTTGCAACGGGCCTTTATCAATTATATCGATCCACACAGGCACAAATAAAAATGGAGACTCAACTTGAGTGGTCATAAGTCCATCATTGAGAAAATGCGTGAACAATCTTGTATTTTTAAAGATATACATAAACTTTCTGCCTGTTCTGCTTGTTTTTTAACGTCAAAATTTCCGTGGCCATTCCTAGAAGACAATTTGTTAATAACATATTTTTTTAATTTTTTCTCATAATCTTTCACACTCAGTAAGCGCTTGTTTCTTAGTGGCATTATTGTTTCTTTGCGGAAAAAAGATAAAAAAATGACTTATGAAAACAACCACTAACACGTATTAAGATGATCAGAAAGTAATTATGTTTTACGAGAAAGGATGTAAAAATAAATTAAATTTATATAAACATTATTTATAAAAGTGTAATCATCTCAATAGGGAACCACTGCAGCCCAGAATAAAGGCAAATTTTCAATTCCCCGTTTAACGAGATCTGTGTTTTTATCCGAAAAGAGGTTGAAAGAAGCTGGTATCGGACTACTTCTTTCATATGAAATGTTAGCATTCTTGGGTAAAAGATGGCGGAACATTCTGTTTGGATCTCATGGGAAATCCCATGAAGACCTGAGATAGGATCATTGCAAGTTTTCCCAATGAAACTCCGAAATGCACTATAAATGACACACTGTCGAATTGGAGAAATAATAAACCAATTCTAGACGCAGTTTCCTGCCATTCTGCCGCCGTTGATTAACTCATAATTCATAGTGTTGAAACAACGTAATTACTCTCTGAACACCCTAATATTCCCTGTGTCGAGTTTTATTGCGGAATAAACTTACTATGATGGTCATGGTAGACTCTTCAAAGTATACTTGACCATAGATAAATATGTCAGGAAGTTCAGATTATAATCTTTATGCTTATTAAAATGTTAGTAACTTCTTTTGATGATGTCAGGTTTCGTTATTCAAACAAACTACAGTCTGTATACATTATTATTTGTCTAACTCTATCGAGCCGTGAATCTGCGAAGATTGAAGACAGAAGTCTCTTGATTTTTAAACTGTAAATTATTGCTGTTATATTTGTTTAACGCTGATAAATCTGCTTAAAAAATTGTGTTCGCCTTTAAACGCGTTAATCATTTTCAAAAATTACTGAACTACGTGTTTTGTTAGGCTTTAGCGACTTGTTTTGTTTGGTTTGGTTTGTTTTACGGCAAATCAACCTCAAAGGGTCATTTAATGTCGACAAGATTTTTATTGTTGGTAATATTTTTGTTTTTCAAAAATGTATTTGCTACTAATAATTCTTTTTCAAAAATGTATTGCGGTAATAATTTTTCTCAAAAATGTATTGCTGGTATTTTTACTATAAAAAACCTATATTTACACTTACATAATGTTTTGACCACAGCTTTGGGGTTAATTATTGGCCCATAACTAGGACCGTAAAAGGTGATACCACACCGGGTTAGTGGGGGGACCTAGGAACAATACCAATTAAGATGTGGTTTCATGCTCCTCAAAACCTCTGATCAGAGGCCTTGCTGCCTCACTGGAGGTAAGGGTCTTATCCTTCTCCAGATGGGCAGTCGGCGTGTTCTGAAGAAACAGTCCACAGTTAACGATTTATGTTATAATATTAATAATTATTATTAATATTATTATAATTATTATTTACATATACAAATTTTACAAATAAATCCAAAAGATTTAGGTAGTGGAAAATTTTAGTAAATAGATTAATTACGACAGATCTTTTAATTTTTAAAATAAATATATATATATATATATATATATATATATATATATATATATATATATATATATATATATATATATATCGAATGCTTCTGAAGAGTTCTCTCCCCTGCACAACTGTAATGGATCACTTGTTATCGTGTTGCCGGATTTTCAAATACACAATTTGAAGATATAAAAATATTTATCTTGTTGAATTAATACATTTCGCCAAACAAAAATAAATAGGTAATCAAATTTTGAAACACAGGTTCTCACCGAAGTTACGCAACATCGAGCCTGGTCAGTATCTAGATGGGTGACGGCTTGGGAACACCAGGTGCTGTAAGTTTCGATGTGCTGGTGGTTAAAGCGAAAATTGCTCAGTTTTTGAAATTAAAGAGCCTAGTTTCAATCCCAGTCGAGTTCGTCATATGCACTTACGCGCAAATACCCAAGGCAAAGGCATGAATTCACCTCTTCTTACCCCCAGTTATGGGTTAATTAGTAGGACTTTTATCAGTAAATCATTATTATCCTAAAAAAAAACTCTTGCATCTAAAAAATATTTTCTGGTTTTAAATAATACGCAAAGGGCTGATAAACCGTAAAAAAAAACAAATAAATAAATCAAATACTGATTAGTCACACAAGCATTGCTTTTTGAGTTATTGACATGCTCTGGAATATCAATTTTGAGAAACTATTGTGGCTACAAAGTAAGGGATTAGTTCCTATATTGATTTTAATGTAGAATTGATCCCCTATTTTTTATCCACATTAAAATTTCTTCTTTATCAAATTCTGATTAGTTATGAATCCACCTCTTCCCCCCAAATATGGGTTAATTATTAAGGCTTGTATCACTACATCATTATTATCTCCCAAAAATTTCTTACTATCGAAAACATTTTCTGGCTTTAAATAACCTGAAAAGGATTGATAAACGGAAAAATCACATCAATAATCCAATCCGATTTATATGAACGTGGATCTATAAGCTTGTAGCCTGTAAATGCTTAGTAACAATTTAACCACTTATAGGTCATTTAATGCTGACACCTGATTAACTTGCAAATAATTCATTCAAGTCAATCACTAGAATCATCAACAAATTCTGAACAGACTCTTCCTTTGAAGTCCTCTCAAAAAGCTTCGGTCTTATTGTAGTGTGATTTTCTAACAGTAACAAACGCTGGGTTAGTCACACTAATTCTATATGTATAATCAAATATCGACAATAGTAAGATTCGAACACGTGCCTCACATGTTAACGTTCTAACGACTCAGACCTGTGCCAATTTTTCATATGCTATAATTCAATTTATACACACACGGACAAAAATATTCGTCTACGGACAAAAACTAATTGAACCATTCGGTAAAGTGTAAAGCAATTTTCAGTTTCTTATCCATCATAATAATCTGTCTAAAACCTGCATCCACGTTCGAAATTGTTTTTATTTCTTTCCCCCAAAAGACTAGACGACTTTGACGGAAATAACAGTGAGATTATAACAAATAGATATTTTGGGGTACATTTTTGGAGATAAACGGGACCGAGCTAATAACGCAAAGGAAAATACCTTGTTACATTTATGAAGGGGCTCTCGTCGAACCTAGCGAGAGATAATGTTCTCAGTCAGAATCAGCAATTATTTTCGCTCCTACCACTCCCCTCCCCGTCCAGCCTCGAAATGGTTTCAAATACGCGTCCGACTGATACACATTAATCATACGATATACAGGGACAGACTGATATTCCAACCGTAAACACGGCCAGTTAGTTACTGCTGCCAATTTTCTTAAGCGCATTGAAACCTTCATTATTCCAACAGCCAAAGAGTCATTCATCTTACACTTAGGAAACTATTTGTCATCGCACGGGTTTGTTGTGCCTGTGTTTAACGTTATACGTGTCGGATGTTTATTTATCAGAACGTCCATCCTGTACAATTTCTCTCCGGTATCGAAATAGGTGGCGTTGTCTCGTTTGCCAATGTACGATGCGTACCATTTATCATAGAAACAGTTAAACTGAAGAGTAGTAGCAGCAGAAGAGGTACCTCTTCTATCAGTCCTGTAGAGGTCGTGTCAACAATCTCAAAATTCATTCAGATAGCGTGAATGGTTTGAAGTTCAGAGATCGTGAAAACCCAACTTGAGTCTTTTACAATGAAAATCTAAGAAACTTCGAAAAATAAGATTATGGTTTGTTGAAAGATTATCAGTTATTTAGATCCCTATCTTTATTTCTCTTTTATCTAGCGTGTCCTTTCAGTATAAGAGCAATCATAGCTCTCCATTACTTCCTGTCTTTCGTCGCACTAAGAATCAGTTGCTCAAACAATTTTGCTGCTTCAATCGCAGTATCAACTGATTAATGCTATTTGCACAACCTTGGAATCTGTTATCAACAAGAACATAATTGTTCATCTCTACAGAAATAACTACCTGAACGGCAAACAGTATGGTTTCGTTCCTCTAAAGCCACTGCTGATGATTTGACTGGTAACACTCACTGAATGAGCTAATATTACAAGAAGGTGGAAATGATAATAAGGTGATAAAAATTGTTTATATCTATTAAGATTTCTTTTTCGTATTACTATTATCAATATTACATTTTATTATTCATAAAATCTTATTATTATAATTACTTTTTATCATCATTTTAACACTGCAAATATTTTTTCTCATTAATATACATTAATATTAACACTATTTCTAAGCAAAAAAGAGTTATCCCTTGAGTTTCAAATTTATTTTCACAATAGCGTCCGTCAAGGACTTCTTTAACGAGCATTAGAATTTCGAATTTTTATTTTTGAACTTTAAGAGTAACTTTTAAATTAAAATTCAAAATTATATTAGAGTGTAATTAAACATTAAATAACAGTAACAATTCATTCAAACAACATCACGGGACCCATAAATATTAACCAAAACTGTAAACAAAGATCGGTACCTGATAATTGCAATAGTAGCATGAAATTCTGAGTCGTACTGGCAGCGTAGGACACTATATATTTTTTACTAATATATATATATATATATATATATATATATATATATATATATATATATATATATAATATAACATAATGATATAAAGACATAATGAACTAATTTTTAAATGCCGACGTAAAAACAACCTCAACCTAACGAAATATATTTAAAAGTAACTATATAGGAAGACTAATATTACTTGATCTTTATTTTTGCTTTTGAAATGTTGTTATGCACATATGAATGTGAACTCATAACTGTATGTATACAGTAATATGTAATTGAACTAAAACATTGATACATCTTTTGACATGTATATGTATATGTTTTTTCATATAGAAAAATAGGCATACTTTGGTGTAATTGTGTATTGTGAACAGATATTTGTAGTTAGCCGGTATGAATATCGATATGTATATATATACGTGTAGGTATATAGGTAGGCTCCCCCACCTTTTTTTTTAAAATGAATTACCCTTTAATAATCATTATTAATGATAAAATATTTAGATTTTTGATAATTGAATATTAAAGTCATTACCTAATATTTTTTAGAGAAGCTTACTTAGGGAATTCTAAGGGCACACCTATATATATATGTAAGTATGCGGAAATATTTAAAAGGATATATGTAGATACTAATACATGAAATTACCCATGTATATCGGTACATGTGTTCCTGTATGAGTGACTGCAGATGTAAAAGAACGTATGTATATGAAATTTACATGGATGTGTTTACAATATATGATAGAGCAAGATCTCTAATATTACCTTCAAATATCACTCCATATTAACTTAAAACTAAATTCTAAGTAAGAGAAATTACCAATCTAAAAATAGTCGCTAATTGAACTCATTAATAAAATTCAAACTGATAGAGATATCACCTTAATAATCAATTACAACTAGAAGTAAACTTATATTTGAAAATAAAATGTTTAGTGTTTTAATGTAAATTCTATGAATATTTTTCTAATCGACTATTTCATATTAAATCCCCAATTTTTTTTAATAAAGTTTAAAAAAAAACTATAACTAACATATAATTAAATTCCTTAGACTGTTTTAACATTCAAAAAATTATTTATGAACTCTCAAAATAAAGCAAAAAACAGCGCCCATTACAAAGAAAACTAATGACACTTTATCACAACTTCTTTCTCTCTCTTTCTCTTTATGCCTTTTTTTTTACCTATACCCCTCCCATATCAATATATAACTTCCGTTAACAGATTTAATGTGTCAATGTCTGGTTTTCCTCAAAAAACTTAAAGTTGAAAGAATAGAAGTATTACATCTAACTCAATCATGTCTCTCTATCCCCCTTCACCCTCCTAACTCCCTCACTTCGTTAGTTTACTTATTACTGCCAGTCATACATGTGTAAATTTCTTTTCATTTTTCATTTCAACATTTGGAAATAAAATCTGATGATCCACTGTCCTTTAAAAGGGCTGTGGTGAAATAATTTATTATATGGAACCTTAAAGTGGTCTGTTTTTATTTAAATTATTAGCTCTGATTTACATTGAGCTCTCTGGATTTTATCCTACCCATACGGATTACCTAGTTTTTCGTAAAATATATATATATATATATATATATATATATATATATATATATATATATATATATATATATATATATATATATATATATATATATAATGTAGTAATGAATCCATTAGGCAAATTTTATTAAGGACAACAGACATTTTGCATCGATTGATTTTATTGAAAGCCTTTTCAAAATTAATAATAAACCTTCTTAGATAAGCAGGAACTTCCATGAGAAATAATCCAGAGTTCATTTTGGAAGAAATATGGTCAGCAGTTCTATGAAATTCACCATTTTTTAAAAAGTCGAAAGCTTGGACCATATTTCTGATAAAAAGTCGATCAATAAAATTAATCCACGCCAAATGCCTGTTCTCTTTAATAACATTTACTTTAAAGAACTATTTTCTGCCTAAATACATACAACATATATATATATATATATATATATATATATATATATATATATATATATATATATATATATATATATATATATATATACTAGCAGCATGGCCCGGCGTTGCCCGTGCTTGATTCAAAAATCGTACGACTCATACAGCAATCGCTATCACTTGACTTAAAATATTTTTGCCCTTCCTTTTCTTGAAAGGAGTGCCCTTTTTCGTTCTGATGTTGCTACATGCCTTACTTCTTGCCTATCTCACACTGCCAATTCTTTTCTAAGCTCTATACTAAACATTGAATCTGTTACGAAAAAAGAACTAAACAAAATGAACAAAAAACGATCAGCTTTAAAAAAGGACTCGTAACTGGAAAAACCGAATGAAAAAAGAATGTTAACAACAAATATTTTTTCACACCCAACCCAGTTCTGCGGAATCAGAATCAACGTTGAGTTTAAGCAAGCGAATGTGCCAATTGGAGTAAAGTGCCATGCAGATTTAAATTTTTCCCACTTGTGACGAATGCAGCTATCGATTTATTTTGCATGCTAGCATGCTAGTTAACATTCGTGTCAGTCAGCTGTGGCTCTCACGCTGGCCAATAGAATCTTCCCGCCTATTCGTTGCAGCTGTCACTGTGGCCAGTAGAAAATACCCGCAAACTACATGAAAACTGCCGTAGAAGCATGAAGAAAATCGATTATTTCCACTATTGATGGGAGTTGGGAAATGCAAAGTTGGTCTTGGTCTTATTGCTAACTTGGAGCATGTGCATGTAACTTTTGGTGTAAATCCGTCGAAAATTGCGGCCGTGCATTCTTTACACACACACACACACACACACACACACACACACACACACACACACACACATCCTGACTTTTATAGATAGAGATATTACTTCAGAATCCTCCTTGACTTGTGACAGTGAATATGTTTACTTACTTGCAACGAACACAAAACAGGAAATTATATCGGGAAAACAGGTATGGAATTCTGTCTTTGGTGTAATAACCATAAGAAAACTTTTAAAGACAACATCAATGTTACTACAACTGTACATTGCAACTAATCGGACGATAATATTGACAAAGTTAGATGAGTCCTTTTAGCGTGTTCATTTTAATGGAAAAAGAAAAACTCTGAAACCCATATCCTGAGAAGCAAGTAGCCCCAAACTACTAGATTTCAGCCGTAATATAACAGACGATTTTGATGGTTAAATTCAATCGTAAGGTATGAGGATTGCGTATATGCATGAAACAGACTCTCACAGCTGGGTGGTGACATCAATGTCCACTTTTAAATACGCTCTGTCCCTGATAGCGCTTTAACCCATAATATAGCATACCTTAAATCTATTTTTTGTCACACACACAGACACACACACACACACACACACACACACACACACACATATATATATATGTGTGTGTGTGTGTGTGTGTGTCTATCCGATGCAATGAGAACGAAAGTAATATATAAATTCCAACGTTCACAGCATTAATCCAAAAGAGGGCTCGATACTGATAGTAGAGCGATAATTATTTATTTATTAACCATTTTCGATTCTCGCCCGTCGAAGTGCAGTTGAAATGCACTGAAACGAAGTTGCATCTTTGTAGTGAGTAAAATGGTTTTGTCTATATGACAAAATTATAATAAATAAAATAATATATATATATATATATATATATATATATATATATATATATATATATATATATATATATATTCAAAATTATAACACACACAGAACAATTGCAAGCGGGAAAGCGGAAAATAGACAGAGACTGTGTAAATATATGGCAGAACAGGATTTAGGAGAGATAACAAAAAGAGAAAATACGTTAAGAATTACAAAGTACAGGAAATTGTGGAGAACCATGATCCCCAATATGTAATGATAACTGGTGTCTTATCACTTGATAAAATTGCAATTTTTGTATTGATGTTATAAATATATGGGAATTCTGAATAAATATTTGCTTTAATTGGTATTGAACACTCTTTTAAGAATAGTATTTTTTGTTATTGGAATTTCATTCTATCTTTACCAACCCTGTACTTATATATATATATATATATATATATATATATATATATATATATATATATATATATATATATATATATATATATATATGCCGTGTCGTTCATCTTTTTTAGTTTCCAGTTTTCTTGATATTATCAGGTTCGTTCATATTATTTCTACCTCATGTGATACAAATCCGTACGATGTTAAGTTCAGAATGCTTGCAATGGAAAGTGTTTTAATAGAAAATGTGTTTCATTATCACTCAAGAGATTGATTTTAAGAAACGTGTGAAATTCCCAGCTGAGCATGGGAATCTTTGCTTTAATGAACAGATGAATTGGTCAGCAAACCTAACGCCCAGTATGAAGATATACATTTTTTTATCTTGTCCACGCTGTATTGAAAGGAGGATGCCATGTGTTTCTTTCTGAACATGCGCATTGGTCACTCATGAATATATTTCAAAAGGTTAAGTAATTTTCTTTGAATGATTTTTAATTAATGTTTCATTTAATTCCTTCAGCAAAATATATTAATTCTAGTTTTTTTTTTTTTCAACTCAGTATCTTTTTGGGGAAACAGAATTAAGTGCGCACTCTCAGATGCTGGACATGACACAACCAGATATCTATATGCCTCGCATTAAAATCTCTGAATATTATCATATACGACATATACTTAAAGAAGGCGGAAGAGCTTGCCAACCTAAATGATCTGGTATAAATGACAAAAATGAATTTTTTTTAGTAAATTGAATCTTATAACTTTCTAGACATAATTAAAAATGATACTAATCATTCATTCTATTTAATATTTTTATCCTTTCCTTGTGAAAATTTAAATTATTTCTCTTCTATATGTTCTATCAATTCAGGACGATGACGATCATGGGTCTCCACAATTTCCTGTCCTTTGTAGCTCTTAGTGAATTAATTTTCTATTAATTTTCTATGCGTGTGTATGTATGTGTCTGTGTGTGCACGTGTTTTATAAATAAACGACTGTTTTACAGGTGAGTTTTTCAACAGTTTCTTCTATATGCTGCGTCTCTTCGATCAAGGCTCTCCACATTTTCCTGTACTTTGTAGCTCTTAATACATTGTGTTTATTTGCCATCTTTTCTAACCAGCAATCCATCTACTCATGCTCGTTAATTAAATTATGCGTTGTTTTACTCTGCCCCTCTTTTTTATCTGTCCTGTGAGTAACAAATTTCCAATCCCTCTTTCCTCATTATGTTCCCGATAAATTTCAACTGTCACTTCATAATGTTAATATTTGTTTTCTTTTTGTTTCCATTCTCTCTAAGATTCGTCGTTGCTAACATATTCAGCCCATTGTATTCTCAGCATCCTTCTGTAGAACCACATTTCTGTTCAAGTCTCTTCTCCATCTGAGAGGAGATTGTACAGCATTCAATGCCATACGGAAGAACTGCTATTACATAATATTTTACTCCTCTTTTCTAACGAGTTTTTTCCTGTTTCTTAATACATTGCCTATCTTTTAGAAGTCATATTTGCCTATACCAATGCTTACTTGGGATTTCGGTGTCACACTTTACGTCCTCTGTTAAAACACTTCCCAGATATTTAAATTGTTGTATTAGTGTGGCTTTTTCTTATACACTGTTGTGGCCTTGTTAGGAACAGAAATAAAGACACAAATAGAGGAATTGAGTTAAACAAATATATTAGCAGAAACAGTAATACAAACGAGAGTGTTACGGCAAGAATGTTCGGTCCGACTGTCAGAGCTGACTGCTGGAAACTTCCCTCTCCAAAAGGCAGTACCTGCTCCTATTTTTAGCTGGGAGGGTCCATGCGTGCGTGGGTACATTATCAGGATAGATAGATAGATAGATAGATAGATAGATAGATAGATAGATAGATAGATAGATAGATAGATAGATAATGTTTTGGCCTTGTTAGGACCAGAAATAAAGACACAAATAGAGGAATTAAGTTAAACAAATATATTAACAGAAACAGTAATACAAACATATACATACGAGAGTGTTACAGAAAGAATGTTCGGTCCGACTGTCAGAGCTGACTGCTGGATACTTCCCTCTCCAAAAGGCATACCTGCTCCTATTTATAGCTGGGAGAGTCCATGTGTGCGTGGGAAAATTATCATGACATACACCTTTCTATTTTTACATATTGACGAACATGGCTCTCCACAATTTCCTGTAAATATGTCCTGTGTGTGTGAAATTTTACATACCCTCTTTCCTCATTATGTGCCCTAGAGATTTCAACTGTCGCTTTCTGTTGTGATGTGTAATTGTCGTTTTTGATGCCATTTTCCCTGAAACTTCGTCGTTGCTCTCATGTTCAGACCATCATCCTTCTGTAGAAACCAAAATTCTGTTGATTCAAGTCTCTTCTTCATCTGTGAGAAGATTGTCCATCAGTTACTGTCATGCGGGGGGACTGATATTACGCAAAATGTTCAGTACTCTTTTCTTTGTTTCTAACGAGATTTTCGTTTTCTTAATACTTTGCTTAACCTTTGGAAAGCATCTTTCGCTATCCTAACGTGTCTTCGGATTTCGATTTCGCACTACACATATATTTAAATTTCTGTACCTGCTTTGATGTTGGTATCTCTGATTTATAATTGGCATGTTGGTCTGTTCTTTTTGCTTACAACTATGCATTCTCTCGTTTTAATGTTTAGTCCTTTCTTCTTGCTTTCCTCCACTACCTTCTATAATGGTTCTTGAAGTATCCGTTCTATGTCTGCTATCAACACTGTGTCATCAGCATATCTTCTGTTGTTAAGATTGTGGCCAGTAATTCTCTCAGAATCGCCTCACTTTAAAACTAGTTTATCAGTACATAAAACCATGACAACATTGTAAATTTCATTTCTTATGTTTTAATTTAACAATTTAGTATCATTTAATAGTATACTCCATTTTTAGTTATGCCAAATAACTAAATCAAATACCGCGAGAATAATAAATATATGGTTATAACCGTTTCTTCAGATAACGAAATATCAAAGTGTTTATGTTCAAATCTGTACGTCATTCTATCAAGGCTGTCCAAAAATGATTTCTTGAGCTGTGTCATCTGACAGATTAAAATTTGAAAATTAATAATCCAAATTTAGGGAAACGAAAAAAAAGGATACAACTTCAAAAATAATTAGACTGTTCTAAAGGAAAATACTTCAAGTCTGCTAATTGATTGAATCTGGGCGATTCTATAATGAATTAAGCGGGCAAGATTTGAATCGAAGAGAGTAAAGTTTTGAAAAGGAATTTCCTCTAAGGGCAATAGTTCCTGAAGTGACGTCTAATTAAATTTCATCAATTAAATTAATCATTGCTTATTAACCTTGAAATATCATTCATATTTTCTGTACTTATTTTTAAAAAACATCATGTTAAAATACCGGTTACCGTACGATTGCCGAAGTTAAGCAACGTCGACCCTGGTCAGTAGCTATATGAGGGACCGTTTGTGAAAACCAGATGCTGCAACTTCGGATTTGCGGATGCTGTAATAGATAATACTTCATAATTATTAATCGGAGAGCCGAGTTCCAATTCCCGCTAATTTCTTTATATTCGTTTACGTACAAATACATTAAGGAAAGGTATGGATATAACTTTTCTCCTCCCATCTATGGGTTAATTAGTAAAGCTTGAATCACCAAACTATTAT
Source organism: Acanthosepion esculentum (assembly GCA_964036315.1). Taxonomy (NCBI): domain Eukaryota; kingdom Metazoa; phylum Mollusca; class Cephalopoda; order Sepiida; family Sepiidae; genus Acanthosepion; species Acanthosepion esculentum. The sequence continues at coordinate 45,403,234 of OZ038488.1, forward strand.
TGTCTCTCAAAATAAAAATGCGTGCAAAATATTTGGAATTCGCCGCGAAATAACTCATAGAGGATCGAAATCACTTCTCAGTCGTAATTGTTCTAGCGAGACAAGCTTGCTAACCATTACACCGCCTCGAGGTGCCCTAACGCATAGAGGTTGATATGTCGGTAAATAAAAACGACCAACCTATAATTTTAAAATTATCTTTCCCACATGCGAATCCCAACTGATTGCATGATTACTAGCGACTCTTCCAATATTGCAAATATTTACTTGAAATGAATGTTCGACAACGTTCTATATGCATCGTCAATTGCTCATTCATCTTCCTAGATATAATATGTCCTTTCAGAACGTGAGTGTTCATGGCCTTCCACAACTTCCTGTATTTTTGCACTAATAACTCTTTACAATGCGAAAGTTGCTCGCTTACGCAGGCTTTCTCATTATTTCTCTATGTTCTGTGGGTGCAGGATTTTCCCAGCTCTCTTTGTCTATTATCCATTCAAGAGAAATCAAATGCCCTTTTTCACATTGTTAGCGTCGGTTTCCTTTAAATACGAGAGTCCTATAAACTTTCTCGTTGCTCGCATATACTGTTCGTAGCGTTCTAAGTATTCATCGACAGAACCACATTTCTGTCGTTTCAAGTCTCTTCTTCCTGTATGGGGGAATTTTCCAGTGTTTTCGGCCATGCAACAGATTAGACATTACAGACCTCTTCTTATTTCTAAGAAAATGTTCTAATCTATTAATATTTTGTTTAGTTTCGAAAAGATCTTTCACTATTTCTATGCCATGTCAGATGTTACACTTTACGTCTCCACTTCCCACACTTCTTCTATATTCACTGTCCCTACAGGACGTAGAAGATCATGATCCTCTACAACTCCCTGTTTTTCTATCTCTAAATCTTTTTGCTGTCTCTCCTAATCCCTGTTCTGCCAAGTATCTATAAAAGCTCGTTAGTTAGGTGGACCGTTGCTTTTCGCTGTTCCTTTTGCCTTCAATATGCCCTGAGTGTCACATTTTTTTGAGTCCTCGTCCTTCACGTCTAAGAAGTTACCCTTTTCTTTTCTATTTCCCCTAAAACTTCATCGTTGCTCACATGTTTAGCGCAATTTTCGTTTATTCTCAGCATCCTTCTATAGAACCACATTTCTGTTGCCTCACCTCCCACATTCACTGCCGTATAGGAGGGCCGATATTGTACAACAGGTCAGTACCAGCATCTTTGGTTTTAACAAACATTTCCTGTATCTTCATACTTTGCTTAGATTTTAGATGACATATTTCGCTATTTTAATTATGACGTTCTCTGTTATAATGCTTCCCACATAGTTAAATTTCTGCACCTGATTGATTCTGATATCTCTAATTTCTAGGTCCCGTCTTAGGTTGGTCTATGTGCTAACATGTCCTTCCTTGGCATTCTCAGGATCTTTCTGTAGAACTTCATTTCGAGTCCCTTCATCACTGAGGAAATTTTTATTTGTCATATATATAATGGTAATTTATTTATAAGGAAACTGTTGACTTTCAACGACCGAGCAGCCAGTGTTACTTTCGAATGAATTCCATAAACTTTTTCCGTCAAAACAATTTCGCAGAAAAAAAATTTTTTATGGCCTAGTAGCTGTTATCGCTCTTTACAGTATTGATTCTTAAGCTTTTCACTGCTGTGGTGCGAAATGTTAACATCTTTATTATGCCATTATTTTCTCTTCGAATTACAAGTGATATCCATTTTCTGTTGTTGCCACCGTTGAAAGGCCGCTTGTGATGTGGTTTCTGTTTATGATTCTTTAGCATCAGTGAGGTTCGAGAAGAAATAGTTCTTTTTAAGGTCTACGATGTTATAATCGCTTATTCAATCGGTTGTATACTGTTTAAATTATTCTGGACAAGTCTAGCAACCTGCATGACATTCATATGAAACTCCCGAGTTGAAGACAGTGTTTAATGAGAATTGATAAAACACCATTTCAACGATCTTTTCATTGTTTCTAAACGCACACGCTCTTTTGAGAACTTCTTAGTCATTAATAAATTGAAAAGCATAACCTTTGAAATGTCATAATTTATGCGTACATATACATTAAGATATATATATATATATATATATATATATATATATATATATGTGTGTGTGTGTGTGTGTGTGTGTGAGTGTGTATGTATGTATATATGTATATATATACAAATTTAAAGAAGGAAGAGTAAGATTTCAGCATTCAAAACACTAATTTAAAACAGGGCTCAATAGAAAAGTAGAGCAATAAATATTTATTTATTATGCAGTGTTACATTAGAATATGCACATACCCACTACAAAACTGTACAACTTGTTTCAACAAGATGTGCAATTTTGTGCATGTTCTGCATAATAAACAAATATATATATATATATATATATATATTTAATGCCATCCACAGACAGACTGTTTCGCAGTTTCAGTGTGGCTAGACGTCCGGTTGCCCCTAGCTAGGATCGAAACCCGACTGAATTGGCGTCAGTCGGAAATTCTACCACTAAGCCGTCGGCGCAACGTAGGGATGGAGGTGAATATTAGCGTATTTATTTTTAGATAAACACACAGTGACCGACAGGACGCAATTCGCTTTTGACGACGAGTCTCGCTATATATATATATATATATATATATATATATATATATATATATATATATATATATCATAATATATTCATCATAATATATATAATATATATTAGAATGTATATATTATGATATATATATATGTGTTATGATATATTATATATTATGATATATATATATATATCTATAAATATATATATCTATATATATATCTACATTATGATATATATCATAAGAGAAAAATGATACATTTTAAAATAAAAGCAAATACGAACACCATGATACTCATATGAGGAAAATAGACAGCACATTACACATGCGATGGTAAACTGAAAAGTTCATCGTCTGACCAAGATACTCTCATAGAATGCGACCAAATGAAGTTTATTTTTCATCATTATCCGCCTTGCCAGTTTACCTGGAAAGAAACAATGCAGTTGAAATTAATGCATGTAATAAGAAGACTTGGAATGAATGCATGCAAGATTTCACATTTCTAGCATCATTCCTTCATAGTCCGCATACCAAATTTCCAGCTTCCCACCTCGTAGAACACGAAATCGGATATGTACGATATTAACCATAAGACAAATTGTCTTCTAAATTACACCAACATGAAAATAACACTGACATCTCATTTTAACAGATATATTTACTAAAATTACACAAAAATATCTTGAAATAATAAACAGTAAATTTATTCAATAAAATCACCATTGGCTTCAACTATGGCCTCCAGAAGCCTTTGAAATCTCCTGCAACTCTTCTGGACGGTCTCCTTGTTTAAGTTGATGAATGCTGCCATAATCCTTGCCTTCAGTCCATCTTTGGTTATTACCAGGAGTTTCGTTGGTCTCTCACTCAACTGCACCCAACAAATAATAATCAAGTGGGTGCGGTCTGGGGAGTTAGGTGATCGGATGTAAAAGGTGATGCGGCCGCAGAAGTTGTCTAACAGTCATGACTAGATGTTCCTGCTTGTTTGGCATGATGCTGCGTCATGTTGCCAGACATAGGCTCTTCTCGCAGCCACCCTCTTTAACCAGAGTAGCACTACTTCCTCAAGTCACTTGTTGAGTCTGAGATCCTGTGAGAAGATGAATGGAGGCATAACATCGCCATCACTAGTGATCACTCTAATTATCTTCATAATCACAATTAGACTCATCCAACTCTTTCCGAATCGTCTGCACTGCGCCAGACTGACACCCAAACACTGAAATGTTTGTATTAGAGTCTCCGGCGCGTTTCCAAACTTCTGGCGGACTGAATTGCCTCATCGTGCTCTTTTTCTCCCAGACGTTGTCCAACTGACTCTACTATATTGTGTGCAGTCGACAAAATGAAAAACAAAGAATGCGCATGCGGGAAAATTGAATCAATAAAATGGCGATAATTTACCCATCGCACCTTGTATTTGTAAATATATTGCATACATACTTATGACAATATAACATACTACAAATATCTACAACAATAAATGAAATATAACAGAAGTACACGAATTATTAATGAAGATAAATATAAGTCCTCATATAGAACGGCATAAAGTGAATTTACATGACAGAAAATAGGTTGGTTAATTGAAAACATATCAGCATTTATTATTTATTGATGCCGAATATAAATCTTGTACGCCAAAATGCACAATGAATTAATAGCTACGTCCTGTTTTCATTTGAGACAGATTGGCTGAAGTTCGGAATAATCTAGAGTCAAATAAAGTCGACAGTGGTCAGGTTTACACTAGAGTCAAAAAGGTGGACATAAGTTCTGTTTACATTTGAGTAAAAAAAGAACCAGTTTAAACCAGATTTTTAAAAAAGTAGATGTACATACAGTTTACAAAAGAGTCAGAAAGGTGCATAGATGGCCGGTTTAAACTTGATTAAAAAGGTAAGAATAGGCCAGGTTTACACTTGTATCGAAAAGGCAGACATAAGTCTAGTTAACAATATATAGAAATGGTTGACATATACATTACTGACACATAAATCTAAAAGGCAAAGAGAGATCCAGTTTAAACTAGATTGAAAGATGGACTCGATTTTATGGTAGACGTAAATGCAGTTTGATCTAAAGTCGAATAAGTAGACAGACATCCAGTTTAAACTAGAGACAAAAAGGTACAGATATATCCGGTTTACACAAGAATAAAAAGATACACATAGTTCCGGTTTGGATTAGTGCTAGAAAGGTAGACTCAGGCCTAGTTTAAACTCGAGTAAAAAAAAAGTTGACATAGTTGATTTTAGACTAACTACGAAGAAGTCGACAGAGGTCCAGTTTAAAGTAGAATAAAAATAGATGTAGGGACAGGTCCAGTCAAGAGACAAAATGTCGGTTTACATTCGTCCTAAATGTTGACATAGGTCCAGATTGTACCGGTTGTAAAAGTCGTCTTAGAGGTAGTGAGTACTAGTCTGAAAAACGTTGATATACTTTCTTTTTCATAGTAGAGTAAAAAAAAACGAGTTAAACTTGGGGCCGAATTGCTATAAAGATAAATAAACCTTGGTTATGTTGAAATTGGTCATAAAATTAGACACTGATTGGGTTTACATTAGAGTCAAAACAGTAGACACGAAACCCATTTCTAACAGGTCTGTACGTATCTACATTCGAGAGAAGGTAGCACTTTTAGAATGTCTTATTCCATCTGCAGGAGCTTCAGCATCTAAGCTGTACCAAAGGGACTAATAAGAGAAATAGGAAAAAGGAAAAAGTACAAAAACAAAAAGCCAATAAGTACAGTGTAACCCGGATATAAGAGAGTTGTCGGGACCGGAGAAGTTTCTTATATCCGGGTTTATCTTATATCCGGGTTTGGTCTATTTTGTTTAGGTAAGTATGGCTCTAATTTGGGACCAGAGAAAATCTCTCTTATACCCGGGTTTATCTTATATCCGGGTCTCTTATATCCGGGTTACACTGTATAACTTAAAACAAGACAAAAATGTATCACATGAGGCATAAAACAAAAACGTTGACAGAAACCAAGAGAGGGAATATGGAAGAGAAATAAGATAAACATTTGACGATAGACTGCAGAACAGTTCTCGGTCCAGTCGAAAATCCCTTCGAAAATATATTCTGAAATTCGCTCATTCGGTAAGATTTCGGGAAGTGGGTCTGACCGAGAATATTTTTTTTCAGCACCACCCCACATTCATAGGTAGGCCGTTGCGAAGTTTTGTTTTGCCTTTTATTTTCATTTCGACAGAGTTCTATGGCGGTGTTCGCAAGTGGCGGATGGAATTAAAAGACAATTACACTCACGCGCACAAACACACAGAATTGGATATTGGTAGATACCTGTAAGAAAGCGGAGACTGACGAAAAGTTAAATTGCAAAAAAGTCAATAAATAAATAAAATGCTGACAGACGGACATGAAAAAGACAACAGGAAAGAATTGGTTTTTAATATTAGATTGAAGAGACGTCTTAATTGCTCCTTTTTTTAATTATCCAATTACTTTGTAAGAACGTATTTACTTAAAACTGACTGTCTATTTTTTGTTTCATCTTCCTCACTCAGGTCAAAGTTTGGGGAAAAATGGGCCAAAGTGTTCTCTACTATGTTTATTTGCTCTTGTCTTAAACGATCGCCATCTTTGTTACATCTTTATTTTTATTTTCGTTGCGTTTTTTTTTAATCTCTCGCCCAATAAGGATATTTTAGATCCATACTAAGTGATTTTGCCTCTCTCTATTTATATTTTATATACGTCTGATGCTGCTAGTTGCAAAAGAATATCTTGCAGATGACATATAAATCTTTGGCATAATTTTTAATCTCAGACAAATCGATATGACTTTTAGGAATATTTTTAGGAAGACGTATATGACGAAAATCTTTTTAAAATAACGAAATAGTTAAAATATCCTTTCTAGACTGATTGAAATCTTTTTCTTAGATACAAAAATTAGCGTCAAAATAAGTCTAAAATCGGAAGTATGAAGAGAAAAAATCATTTTTTATTTTACATTATTACAATTTAAAGAGATATGAAGAAAGATATAGATATATATATATCTCCATATATATATATATATATATATATATATATATATATATATATATATATATATATATATATATATATATATATATATATGGAGATAAAGTTATTTACCATCGAGTAAAGAGGCACAACTTAGTGCCGAAACAGGAAAGAATGTATTTTTTTTAATCTCTTATAATACATAATAGAAAGCACGACTCTGTATTGAGACGATTTTTAAAATTAAATGCTACGGACAGTGAAATTATACTCCATTTGTTCTTATCTTATACCTATATATATATATATATATATATATATATATATATATAGGTGTGTGTGTGTGTTGATGTAAAAACTTTAAGCTGAATGAATATTACTTGGCATAGTTAAAAGACTGATGTTAAAAAAAAAAACAATGATGAAAGAGGAAAACAATCGGTTCCTTCCCGCTCTTCAAAGTTTTTAATGGAGAGAAATAGAGTAAAAAATACAATAAATCTAAATTAGCGAATGATTCATGAGAGAATAGAGAAGGGAGAAAACAAATAAAAAAAAAAACATATATATACCAAACTAAAATAATTTTAATATTAATTGCTTAGAAATATCAACATTTATTCACATTTTTAGATATTATATTACGTCATGTATATGTATATATATATATATATATGTATATATGCAGAAATATAGTTTTAAAGTGTGCTATATTTATGAGATAGAGCATATGTAAATATAAATGTGAACATTAAAGTCAACACTCAGAGGCGACACCCTGTTTCCTGGTAGACGCAATCGCCACGCCGCCGATTGCGTCTAGCATGAAACAACCTGTCTCCTCTGTCTGTTGACTTCAATGTTCACTTTTATATTTATATATTTATATATATACATATATATATATATATATATATATATATATATATATATATATATATATATATATATATATATATATATATATATATATATATATATATATATATAATAACAAAAGGAAAACTTATAACAAACGCGTTTCGTCTTTTGACGGACTTCATCGAGACAAATTTAAGGACCTTATTTTGCAACCTGGATTTTTAAACAAATGAAAAGTGTTGTTAGTTTTTCAAACTTTAATATTAAAGAGACGCTCATCAATATTCATGAGGTTAACTGAAATGTCTAGGAAAATTATGGAGGATGCTAAGTGACATAATTTTATTTTCAATAAACAAAAATGAAGAAAGGTTGTTAAATCTTCTTTAATGCAATTAATATTTAAATTATTTTACTTTGGGATTAACATAACAAGTGTGTATCCTTAACGATTTATATGATTAGGCCCAGAACTAAAAAGAAAATACGTAATTGTCTAGACAGCACTTACGAGCAATAATTTCTCTTTATATATATTTTTTTTTAAGTGGATTCTTCCTTGTGTGTTATTCGTACAAGTTAAGAGTGTTATTCTCCTTAGATTTTATTGCATCACGAAGATTGTTTACTTTTGTGGATGTGTGATTTATCATCTCGCCAAATATTCACCATCTTACTTAGATGTCGAAAACTTGCTAAACATACGCGTCTGAACTTAAAATAAAAAAAAAACATAAACAAAATAAAAAGAGAACGTTCTAATCTTTCCAAAATAAATAAAAAAACAATGTTTCTCTTTTTCTTTTCCTTATTTATTAAAAATCGATTCGCTTTGGAAGAAACCGTTTGCCTTCATACACTGAGAAACCATATCAGTACAATTTTCCATTTGCAAATTGTTACTGCTAACATATGTCAATATGAAACGAAGTAAAGCTCTGTATATCCACTCTTCTCGGGATATATAAACTAAGTTGTTTGGTTTCTTTAACTATTTATTGCGGAAAAGAAAATGATTTCTATAATTTCCATTTGTTTGCATTTCCTTAAATTCTCTGTCTTGTATTTCATTAATTACCATATTGCAAGTGTGATCGTTTCATTTAGCGCATGTGGAATGTGAATATGCTCACAGGTAGGGAGAAAACTTGCAACAACCGAGATGTTGTTATACAGAAGGATGCTGAGGATCTCATGGACTAAACATGTGCGCTGTCAGGAAGTTTAGACAAAAAAGGCAAATGAAAAGCAGATTTTAACTTAAAATCACAAAGAGACATTTGAAATTTCTAGGGCACAAAATGCGGAAAGAAGGCAAAAAAATTTCAATTCACAGGGAAAAGCGAAGGTAAAGGGGTCAGCGCTTTAACATGTCAACATTAATCTCTCAATGTTTGTGTTAAGAAACCTTTTAAGAGTTTAATGACGAATCGATAGAACAACTGGATACGCCAGGGTGGTTTTGAGGGAAGCTACTAGAAGAGGAAAAAAAACAGACGCTTATCTATCTATCTATCTATCTATCTATCTATCTATCTATCTATCTATCTATCTATCTATCTGTGTGTCCCTATCTATCTATCTATCTATCTATCTATCTATTTATTTATCTATCTATCTGTGATTGTGTCCCCACCTGTTGCTATCTATCTATCTATCTATCTATCTATCTATCTATCTATCTATCTATCTATCTGTGAGTGTGTCCACACCTATTGCTATCTATCTATCTATCTTTTCTTGGAACTCGGAAAAAGAAAAACCCGTATCAACCCAAGCGTACATGCAAACACAGAGAAACTGCTTATCTGTAATGAAATCCTCTGGAGAGGTTATCTGACATTTATGGAAAGTGACAGTGTGCCGAAAATGTTTTTCTTTATTATTATGGTGAGCTAGTACAGGGTAAACGACCCGCTCATGAGCAAAAAAAAATCGTTTTAAGTATATAGTTAAATGAAACCTAAAGACACTTCTGTTAATGTTGAAGACTTGCAAACTTATTGGAGATAAATCTGCTTCGAGTATGTTGATCTGGGAAGGCTGCAACAATTATGAGCCAAACAGATTTGAGCATTCCAACAAAAAAGCGCGCCATTGGGAAGGGAGAAATAGAATCCATCGCAGTGCTATTAGGACACCAACACACTTGCAGTATTTGTGGAAAAGCCAGCCTCTCACCGGCTGGTTTAGTCAGTCGCATGAAGATCTCAGCAGAGAGGGCATGTGCAAACTTCAGTGAAGACAACCCAACCAAAAAAATCCTGCAGGCTACTTTTGTGACAAGGTTTGCAAGTCGGTTGCGGTACTCAAACAGGGAGAGGCAAGTTCTCAACATGGGTAACACAGAAAAATTTTATTTGTGTAAGAGAGTCTATAAAATGGAAGATGGGCTTTGGAATCAAATGAGAGGCCCAATCGTTAGCGCGCGTATTAATGATGGACAAAAGAAAATTCTGAATGAAAATTAAAAAAATAATACCAAGTGAAGAGACGATCTGCAATATAGTAAGAATCACCCCACCATATATATATATATATATATATATATATATATGTGTGTGTGTGTGTGTGTGTGTGTGTGTGTGTGTGTGTGTGTGTGTGTCGCCCCTCTTGTAGGTTGAGCACTTTGGAAGAAAGGGAATTCATCGGCTGCTGCTAATGCTAAAAGCTCTTCGCTATGAATTCAGCTCTCTGGGAATGCTTTTATGTCATATATAATGCATTAAAACTCCCCCACTTTCTCTGATGCCTGATAGCCTAAGGGCGAGAGACTCCGACTGAGATCAAATCGGCCGGTTTCAATCCCGTCTTGAGCAATCGCATGTCTAACCACATTGATGCTCTGTGATACATCGAAACAGTCTGTCTGTGGATGAATATATATATATATATATATATATATATATATATATATATATATATATATATATATATATATATATTAAATAAAAGCAGACCACTTTAAGGTTCCATGTAATGAATTATTTCACCACAGCCGTTTGAAAGGACCGCGGATCATCAGACTTTACTTCTTTTTTCTTTTTTTTTTTTCGTTTCAACCTTTGGAAGTAACGTCTGATGATCCGCGGTCCTTTAAAAGAGCTGTGGTGAAATAATTAATCATATGGAACCTTAAAGTGGTCTGTTTTTATTTAAATTATTAGCTCTGATTTACATTGAGCCCTCGGGATTTTATCCTCCTTGGGTCTACCCATCCGGATTACCTAGTTTTTCGTAAACTTCACACACACACACACACACACACACACACACACACACACACACACACACACACACACAGATATATATATATATATATATATATATATATATTTGACACTCACGTCAAATTCGACGTATGAGGAACCTTAAGCCTGACACCAGCATATGAGAATTGACTATAGTGGTGAAGGCTTTGTGCAAAACCATCCACGCTTGTACACACACACACACACACACACACACACACACACACACACACACACGCATATATATATATATATATATATATATATATATATATATATATATATATATATATATATGTATATATGCCGTATTTTTATTGCATAGGATGCACATTGCGCACAAAAGTTTGATGCAAAATTCTGTTTGCGTCCAATATACAAGAGGTATGCAAATCGCCGCTTTCCCAGAAATGCATGTGCTTAAAAAAATTCGTGGGAAAATACAGGAGGTGATTTAGTGCTTAAGTAATTTAAGAAGTGTCGAGTCGGTAAGGTAATGGTTGGGACTGATGTTGATATTCTCTTTGATCGTAATATTAGCTCCAAAGATAAAATCTCTGATTCCAATGCTAGAGATCTTGAAAGCAATGAGAAGTTTTTTAGGTTTTTGAACAGAAATGAATTACGCTAAGGCATTTTTTAAGGTATTTTTTTTTGTTTTTATTTTCGAGATTTTTTTCACTAATTTTAAAACTATAACTGAATTTTTGTTCAATAAGAATTTGAAAAATAAAACTGTATTTTTCCCACAACTTTCTCTTCAAAATTATCTTGCGTCATATACACCGCCACTTCTTATGTATATATACAGGGTGATTGAAAAACAACTCCCTATTTTATGTATGATGGACTCTCCTGTCTCACTATAATTTTTGCAAGACGGGAGAGTCCATCATAAATAAAATAAGGCGCTACTTTTCAATAACCATGTATGTATATATATATATATATATATATATATATATATATATATATAAAACATAATAATAATATTAATAATAATAATAACAAATTAATTACTCAGAGTTTTATGGCAATCATTAAACGGATGAATACCATTGCATGAAAATCTGAGTACCTGATTTGGAATAATCATTATTATATTATATTTAGACTCTATCGAAATTGGCATTGAGGCCTCAGTTTATTTCAAATTTTAAGCATTTAATTTATTTTAAGCTTAAGCATTTATTCTAACTATACATACATATATATATATATATATATATATATATATATATATATGAAGAAATATAGTCTTAAAGTGTGCTGTACTTATGGGATAAAGTGCTCAATATCAGAGATAGAGCGTGTGTCAATATAAAAGTGAACATAGAAGTCAACACTTAGAGGTGACAGTCTGTTTCATGCTAGATACAATCGTCAGGCGACCGATGACGATTGCATCTAGCATGAAACAGACTGCCGCCTCTAAGTGTTGACTTCTATGTTCACTTTTATATTTATATATATATATATATATATATATATATATATATATATATATATATATATATATATGTATATTTTTTGGCCATTTGCATCTATTTCTTCTGCTTTGTAAATTACTGCTTCAGTTTTGAAGACACTATCTATCTGACATCTACTTTGATTTCTGCAATGACATATTTCACTGTTAATGATGATTTTCTGCTCGTTAGTTTTGAAATTTATGTCGTTTTGTCTTTTTATCATGCTTTCTAAATTCTACTAGTACAACTGTAGTTTAATTTAAATGTGATTTTATTAATTATTTTATTTAATTCGGAATTTTTGGGGAAGTGTTCAGTAAGTAATTTGAAAAACTATTGTCCCTTTTATACACTTGACCTCTGAGTTAAAAGGGGTTAAAACAAATAATATTTTCTTTTCCTCGAATTGTTCTTCATTTGTTGCTATATTTCACGTTTAAATTCCGGTTTGTATTTCTGTTCCTCTTCTTTTAAACCCTTTTCATATTCTTTCTTTTTATCTGCGAAAATTCTTTTACGAGATGATTTTCTACATAACCTGGACTCTGTTCCTTTGGGAATTTGCCTTACTATACTTATACACACACACAGACACACACAGACACACACACACACACACACAGATAGATAGATAGATAGAGAGATAGAGAGAGAGAGAGAGAGAGAGAGAGAGATATTATTAAAGACAAATTCGCTAACAATTGTACCACGTCGAAGTAGGCTATATATATATATATATATATATACATATATATATATATATATATATATATATATATATATATACAATATATATATATATATATATATATATATATATATATATATATATATATATATATATATATATATATATATATATATATATATATAATGCTTACTTCGACGTGGTACAATTGTCAGCAAATTCGTTTCGCTACATCAACAGCGGCCGAATACTAAGTTCGATCCTCACTGGGTGCCCCATAATTTCGACCTAGTGGCTCATCTAAGCTACGCTTAGTAAATCACTATATATATATATGTATATATATATATATATATATATATATATATATATATATATATATATGTTTGTGTCTGTCTGTTTATCTGTGTGTTTGCGTTTATTTGAATATGACGGAAAAGGAATATTTATGATTTTTTTTTATTATTTCGTTCATATAGTGTCACTGAACGCAGTTTTCGTTTAATACTTTTGAAGTATCAGGGAGCGTTTACATGTTTCTATTGTTTTTTGCTTCTGTTATTGAATTCGGTGAGGGTTAAGGGTATTTGCATTCATAATGAAAGTACTTCATGGCAACAATCCTAGGAGAAAGTGAAAAAAAAACGTTCATGTGAAGAATTTCATCCTTCGATAAAGTTCTAAGGAATGAAACGAGTTGAACGAAATGTTTTTACTCGATATACAAAAATGTCTACATCGTTTTCCCATATTTAAGCTATTACTTACAAACCTACAGTCTATATCACTTGCTTTGAAACCAGTCACGGCATCTTGGCTGCTTTGAATTCTCAACAAAACTTCAAGTGTGAATGAAATTGATATTAGGGAGAGTGAGTGGTTAGGAAGGAGAGGAAAATGTTTTTGACGAAACTTCAAACTGACAGAGAATGACGGAAAAGAAGATTAAAAAATAGCAGTCGATAAATTTTAAATCTACCACAAAATGAATCATGAATTTTTTTAAATTTTTTTTTTAAATATGCATTTTAATGCTTCTAAAATATAAGCGTCCCGTTCTGTTTTCCATTTAACTGGTTTGGATTTTTTTGACGACCGAAAACACTGGGAAATTGTCCATTTGGAGAGAAACCATATTAAAGATAATGCAAGGTCGTTCGGAAACTATTTTGGAGGACAGCGATTTGTGGATATTTTCCACGTTTTATTTTAAGTCCGTTTTTATTTGATCGGCCCATTCTGTAGCAGATTGCAGCTCATTTAAACTGTCTCTCAACAACAAATGTCATTATGTGTCTCTTACATGGCGAGTTATTTTGTCTGATCCTGAACATTTTTTAGAAGAAAAAATATGACATAGACAAAACTGCAATTAATAGTCTCCATGAGCCTAACTCAGCATATATATATATATATATATATATATATATATATATATATATATATATATATATATTCTATTTAAGATTTAGTATATTTGTTTTGAATGATTATTATCGTAGGACCGTGCGTTTTTAAATATAGTCAGCATGGACACAAGAATAAAAATTGTATTGTGACACTTTAAGACGTCAGGCTATCTTCAGGTTTGTTGTGTATAACTGACAGCCGCCAAATATCATTGCATATATATATATATATATATATATATATATACTACAGTTCAAAAGTTTGAGGTCGCTCCTGTTAATTTTTCAAATTGACCCCAAATGTACTTGCTTTGTACTTTAAATAAGTGAAAATTATTATAGATTTTTTTAAAAAAAAGTGAGACATTATTTTTGTTATTAGAAATTTTATTATGACAAAAAGAAAAAGCAATTTTATGATTAAACATTGCTCTCGTCAAAATAGCCTCCTTTAGCCTTGATTACTGCAGGATACATTTTTGGCATTCGTTGCAGAAGTTTCTCAAAGTATAATTTTACTAATTGATTACATTCTTTTTTTTCAATGACTCTAAGAGCTCTCTTTTTTTTGTCACTCTTTTGTCAAGTTCATCGGATATTAATTTTGGAGGTGGCTTCAAATCTTTGAACTGTGGCGTATATAATATATACATTTATATATAATATTTCGGCAGTGGTGAATATGAAAGAGATAAACGATGTAATGAATTTTTATTGAGTTTGGTGGGGATAAAGTAGTGTAACGATTTCGGCCAATTCTTTAGCGATTTTTAAGGAGTTTCTGGATAAATTCTCTTAATTCCTTTTCCTGGTGATCTTTTTATTATGTAGTTATGTGATGTCTATATATTTGTAGCGCTTATTCCGAGCCCAACGAAAGTAACATTGGTGGAATTGAAGTCGTTATATTTTAAGGAAAAAATAGCACATTATTTCCGTTGTTAAATAAGGCGAGACTAATACAGGGTGCGAGATGTTTTATCTAGAGTGCTTTTCACACAGCACCATATATATATATATATATATATATATATATATATATATATAATATTTATATATATGTGTGTATATATATTGTCCTGTTGATGATTTTCCGACACACACTGACCCAGCCTTTGGTAAATATATACTTCCAACTTCGGTCTTTTGGAGAGGAGTAAAGGTTTATCCCTTGTTTTTTGTTTAGGATTGGGTTTACGGTACCTTTTCAATTCTCTTCCGCTCCCAGTAGGCCATTGCGTCTTAGTGGCATTATCGCCTTACTTGGGGTGTATTAATAAAAGAAACGTGCTTTAGTTACAGCTTCTATGAAAGAGAGCAGAATCAGGCGTCATTTGCCGAACAAGGGCAGCAGTTTATATTCCTCGGTTACGATGAATTACTTCGGGTTAGGTCAGCCAACCATATCTTCTGGACGGAATTATCTAGCAAATTTCAGACGCTAATATTTGTTGTTTTTTTTTGTTTTTTGTGGGGGGTTGTTTTTTGTTTTGTTTTTTCAAGCGCATTCTGGAGAAGTGAAATAAACAGAATCGACCAGAAATTCAAATCTTCATACGCGATTCAACTTTCTGTGTCACTAACCGTTAAAATGTCAGTACATCCACAACAAGCTTCTACGCTTACGCCACCTGAAATCTCTTGAGATCCCTAAGAAGGTCACCCATTTAAGTACTGTTCAGGACAGACGTTGCATAACTTCACTGATCACAAGGAAATCTGTGCATTCAACGTCTATTCTCTCTCTCTCTCGTTGTCGTTCTCTCTCTCTCTCTCTAACACACACACACACACACACACACACACACACACACACACATATATATATATATATATATATATATATATAATATATAATATACTGCTTTACTTAAAAATCGAAAACCAAAAAGAGAAAATATACAGTGTAATAAATAAATAACGACAAGTATAATAAATTGATCTAAATACATCCAAATATATTAATAAACTAACAACCGATATCGATAACCTAGCCGTTTAGAAAAAACAAATAAAGATAATCAATCAAAATAAATAAATTAAAAACTGTTCCTGCCAAAAAATAATAGTCAGAACAAACCACAACAATCAACCCCAAAATTCAACAAATAGCTTTATCTTCCCAAACAAAAACAAAACTGTGAAATAAGCTATATAAACAAATTCTTGTTACGTTAATAAAAACACCGATCAAAATAAAAGTAATAAATAAATAATATATAAGATAAAAAATAAAAACAAGCAAAATAATCTGACACAAATAAATAAATAAACGACTTTCAGTAAAATAGCCGCCATAATAGACCACCCACAATAAGCTATATAAACAAATTTTTACTACGTTAATAAAAACACCGATCAAAATAAATAAAAAATAAATAAATAAAAAAAAAATAAATATAAGGGATAAAAAACAAAAATAAAATTAAATAAAAACGAACAAAATAATTTGACACAAATAAACAAATAAACGACTTCCGGTAAAACATCTGCCAAAAATGACTACCCACAATGCACCACTGACCCGTATATATAAATAGCAGAGAAAAATAACATCACTCATGGCCCGATGATTGCATCTAGCATGAAACAGACTATCGCCTCTAAGTGTTGACTTCTATGTTCACTTTTATATTTACACACACTCTATCTCTGATATTGAGCACTTTATCCCATAAATATAGCACACTGTAAGACTATATTTCTTCATATATATATATATATATATATATATATATATATATATATATATATATATATATATATATATATATATATTATATATATATATATATATATATATATATATATATATATATATATATATATATATATATATATATATATGTATGTATTCCTGACATCGCAGGATACCCACTAACAGAAGTGATGGAATGAATAAAACTCTAAATGTATTCGGCTAGATATTAAAAAAAGTCTAAAAAGCTCAGCACCGCTCGTTCTTGCGCATGTGTAATCGTACCAACATAACAAATTTAGTCTGATAAATTCCTAAAGGATAAAACGCGTCACAAGTAAACTTTTTACCAGTTTGACATATAATTTCCCCTATATATATATATATATATATATATATATATATATATATATATATATATATATATATATATATATATATATATGTATGTATAGTGCTGCGCAAAAATAAGTGACCCCTAAGATAATATTAAAAAAATGTGTCTCTTTTTGCCAGAAACTTCTTAAAAATGAAAGAAAAAGACTGATCGATGTTCTGATCTCAAAGGTTACAGTCACCAAATAAGAAATGTAAGGGTTCACTTACTTTTTCACATCTTAATTTTTAATTAGTACTTTTTATTCCAGCTTGTTACAAAGTTTCTGAAAGTGCTTGTGATTCGTTTAATAAAGATTTTACTTAATGAATATATAGTTTAATTAATATTTGTTGATTATCTGGAGAAAAGAGACTTTTTTTAAAATATTATTTTAACGGTTCACTTAAGTGTATATATGTATGTTTTGTTTGCATGTTTATGTGTCTTTCTGTGTGTATGTGCATGTGTGTGTAATATGAGTAATTTTCCAAAACTGATTCGTTTGACACAAGGGCGGCATCCAGGGGCGGCTTAATTTATCAAAATACACTCTATAGTATTAATAACGTGTGTGACTAGCTGGTTAAAGAATTCCCAACATGGTGAGGCAAAATAGATGTCAGTAAAAGGAAGAACCCAACATGCAAATAAAAAATTGGAAATGCCAAAATCAAGCATGTATAAGAATTTTAATATCTGGAAATTTAAATAATGGACGGAAAGTGCGACATCGAAATTCGAAGGCACATTGGGATAGCGAAAGTTGCCTTCCAAAAGCTAAGCAAAATAATACGAAACAGGAAATTTTCGTGCAATTTTATGTAATATCAGTCCTTCTATCTGGCAATGAATACTGGACCATCCCTACACAGATGAAAAAGAAACTTGAGGCGATAGAAATGTTGGACTACAGTAGGATGCTGGGAACACGATGGATGAACATGGGAGCAACGACGAAGTTTTAGAGAATATGGAATCAAAAAGGAAACGTAATTGTTTAAATTTCTAGAAAAGGAGGAAAATGGCTTGGGAAATTTGACACTCACAGGACATATTGAAGGCAAGAGGGAGAGAATAAAAGAGCGCATAACCTGCCTAATGAGCTTGTGTAAATGGATGGTGGATCAGAGTTTAGGGTAACCAAAGAGAATATTTACTAAGAGCTATAAAGGGCAGGTTATTGTAAAGAGTCATGGTCGCCAACTTCCTGAAGTTATATAGAAAGATAACAATAATATATATTAGAACTGATGCACTCTTCTATGAATACACTATCTATCTATCTATCTATCAATCTATCTATCTATCTATCTATCTATCTATCTTAGTGTGTTCATATCTATCTATCTATCTATCTATCTATCTATCTATCTATCTATCTATCTATCTATCTATCTCAGTGTGTTAATACCTATCTATCTATCTATCTCTGTCTACATATATCTATCTATCTATCTATCTATCTATCTATCTATCTATCTATCTATCACGCTAAAAGCTCTCCGCTATGAATTGAACACTCTAGTAGACGGTAATTTCGTATATTATGCGTTAAAAAGTCCCTTTCTCCGCCGCGTGAGCTCTTGGCCCGTTTCAGACTGATGTCATATCAGTAGGGTTCCTAGCCCAACTTGAAGCAATTGCATGCCTATCACACTGATCAGCTGTGATACAGCGAAGCAGTTTGTTTGTGGGTGGATATATATATATATATATATATATATATATATATATATATATATATATATATATATATATATAATAAAAATGAACATTGAAGTCAACAGTCAGAGGCGACAGGTCACCTGACGATTGTGTCTAGCATGAAACAGTCTGTCGCCTCTGAGTGTTGACTTCAATGTGCACATTTATATTTACATACGCTCTCTCTCTCTGATATTATCCCATAAATATAGCACAACTTAAAACTATATTTTATATATATATATTTATATAAAGATGTTACCAACGGACAAACAATTCGTCACGCCAAAGATGCATTTTTTTTCGATGCGAACACATCTCGACAGGTGTGGAACAATGATGTTTATAAACGATTCTATAAACCATTTTTCTTCATCTCTTATCGAGATGCGTTCGCATCGAAACAAAAATGCATCTTTGTCGTGAGTACTTGTTTGCCCCTATGTAACATCTTTAGGATAAATAACTATTGCTATATTCTTGGTATTGAGCCCTCTTTTAAATTAATTCTATGAACGTTTGAATTTATATTCTTTTTGTTGTCATTACATTTGTATCTATATATATATATATTTATGTAAAAATGTATGTATTTGGACGGCATATACAAGTTTCAGTAAAAACAACTGGCAAGGTATTGTGGTTAAGATTTTTTATTTAAATTTTTTGTGTTCTTTGTTTTGGGGGGGACTTTTTGTGGACATAAATTATGTAGAAATTGTCCGAATCCGCTGTATGTCCGAGCGCTTTCGGCTATTCTTTTTTTTCCATTATCATGTATGATTTTATATTACCATTTAACTCATTTAAATACACAGGAGACCTACTAAACTCAATCCGCAACATACTCGTTGATAATAAAAAAAATATAATAGCGTCATCCACATATGAAAAAAAACGTTAAAAGTAATGGACGCATTATTAATAAAAAAGAAAAACCTAATGTTCAATAATATCAACTGTGAGCACAGCCACAATGTACTGACCGCGTTTGGAAAATAGCACATTCCTATAACTCTAAATACATACATAATAGGATGAATCCCTATATTCATTTAAAAGTAAAAATTAAATTATCCTTGCTAATGGCTAAATGTATAGCCGAAAGCGCTCGTATAAACAGAACATTCGAACAATTTCTACATAATTTATGTATACAAGAAAAATTAATTAGAAAACTTTACCTCAGTAGCTTGTCAGCCATTTTTTAATGAAAACTTTATATATATATATATATATATATATATATATATATATATATATATATATGATCGACTCTCCCGTCGAATTCGACGTATGAGGGTCAGGCAGATCAGTTCCTAGAAACTGAAAGCCCGACACCGGCACATGAGATTTGATTATAGTGGTGAAGGCCTTGTGCAGGGCCATCCACACTTTTTGGAGGGACGAATACAGGGACCTGGTGCAGTGAATGCCACAAGGTCCCCAAACGACCCTCCGCAGGTGTGGAATTCAGAGTTGTCCTTCTCATAGACCAGTCTGTCCTGCTATTTACCCATAGTTGGAGAGAGAAGAAGAGGATTCACACCTTTCCCAATGTATATATATATATATATGCGTGTGTGCATATATATATATATATATATATATATATATATATATATATATATATATATATATATATATATATATATATATATGTATGTATGTATGTATGTATGCATGTATGTATATGTGCTAACGTAAGATTTAATTTAGGAATCAAGACTTGGCTAGCGCATTAAAATAAATATGCATTTATAATCTGAAAGCAAATATCAAATCCTATGATTGCTATATTTGCGACCAGGCTACTGTAGCAAAGAAAAAGGGAAAACAAAATGGTTTTGTTGCAGATGTTTGTGATTTTTTTTAAATATGTAGAAATAGGCGTTATTTTATTTCCTTTTATTTATTTGCTCTTTTCTGCTTTTTGCATTTCCATCACATTTTGCATGAAAATCTAGTTGAGAAAAGTATTTACTTATTTTTAGCTTTATTTTTTTACTTTTTCCTGGACGGAACCGACGTATTTCTTTTCGATCCCTGTCTGCTAGAATTTTGGTTCATTAACTTGAATATGGTCTTCAGATATTTCAGTGCAAAGATTTAATAGACAGCGATATGAGAGAATCACAGACGACCATTATAAAACAAATCTACGCCCACACGAAACTATTCAGACACGCACGCACAAACATAGCATATGCGTGAGTACAGACTCAAGTATAAACACACATATACATAGATAGACATGAAGAAACTGCGATAGATAGATAGATAGATAGATACATAGGAATAGACTACTATATATATTATGTTCAGATAGATAGATAGATAGATAGATAGATAGATAGATAGATAGATAGAGATAAGACATAGATAGATAGATAGATAGATAGATAGATAGATAGATAGATAGAGATAAGACATAGATAGATAGATAGATAGATAGATAGATATGAACAGACTGAAGAAGAAAGAAAGAAAGAAGATATGAAAAGACTGTGATAGATAGATAGATAGATAGATAGATAGATAGATAGATAGATAGATAGATAGATAGATATGAAGAGACTGAGAAAGAAAAAACAGGTATGAACAGACTGAGAAAGAAAGAACGATATATATATATATATATATATATATATATATATATATAGAGAGAGAGAGAGAGAGAGAGAGAGAGAGAGAGACTCATACATACAACAGTCTGAGTAAGAAAGAAAGAAAGAACGATATTAACAAAATCAGATAGACAATGTACTGAGAAAGCAATCGTTGTAAATGTATTGAAAAATGTTATTAAATGATCCAATAAAAAATAATAATTATTAAAATTTGCAGAAAATGTCTGTGCCATTTAAAATTAATCTTTCTTCGCCATGTAACATAAATTGCTTGTAAAAATCAACGTTTATATCTTTTCTCATCGCTGGTCAGCTTATCGACGCAAGTAAATATCTGTGTAGAAATTCACGTGTATTTATAAAACCAAATCTTTGTGTCGTTTTTCACTCTCCCTCTAAATTGAAACGTCAGCATTAATATACATAAACATGCAAGCGAAAATCGACATTAACATTAAAGCGATAAAGAAAGGCAGGAAAGAAAAAAATGCGTGTTAGAATAAAAGAGAAAAAGAGACAAAGAAAGTGAGTAATAAAGAGAAAGAAAGAAAGAATGCGAGAGAAAAAGAAATGAAAAATTAGAGTGAGACAATGAAAGAGAGAATTAAAAGAAATAAAAAGAGAAATAAATAAAGAGAAAATGAAAAAAGATATGGAAGGCAGGGAGAAAATAAAGAGAAATGCAAAACAGAAGAAAGAATGAAAAGAATTCGCCATTCAATGACAGAGAGAGAGAGATAGAAAGAGTAAGAGAAAGAAAGGAAAATAAAGAATTCGAGAGATAAAGAAAGAAATGGAGAGTGGTACGATAAAAGAGAGATAGAAAAAATAAGAAAGAAGGAAACCTAAAGAGTGTGGAAGAGAGCTATAAAATTTTGGCGTGAAAGAAAGAAAGAATGTAAGCGAGGAAGAGAAAGAAATAGGAAGTGATAAAGAGAGAGTAAGAAAAATGCAGTAAAACTAAAGAATAAAGACAATGTGAGGAAAAAGAAAGAAAGAATGAATGTAAGAGAAAAAGGAAATGAGAGAAATATAAAGATATAAAAGAGAGTAAAAAAAGGAAAAGCAGAATGAAAAAATCAAAGGAAAAGAGATAAAGAGAGTTTGACAAGAAAGGAAGAAAGAAAAAACAGAAAACCTATAAAAGATGTGTGTATACAGTTTGTATACATACATCTTTTGTGTATGCGTGTGTGTGTATTATACACACACATATAAGAAGGAAAGAAAGAGTGTATTATTGTTGCATTGTTTATGATGTTTAGTTAACCTTAGTCTATATCAATATCAGTGCATTAGTATATACGTAAACTAATGATAAAAAAAACAAAATTATATTTTTATTAAAGACATACTGAGTTTTCGACATTATATCCTTAATTGTCAAAGCACTGAATTCTATACTCTATAATAATCAGTAAGATCGAACCTCATATAGTGAATATTCCAGGTCAATATTCTATTAATAATGACGAATTGGCTGCAGATTTATTGATCCATCTTGACATACACAAACATATATATATATATATATATATATATATATATATATATATATATATATATATATATATATATATATATATATATATATATATATATATATATATATATATATATATATATATATATATATAGTCGCAGGTATATCAATAATTGTGTTACCTAATGTTGAAAACAATTATCGAACAATTACATTAGAGGTACACTAGTTAACAAAACACGAATTAAGCCAGACGACACAGAGATTTTCCAAGCGCAGCTTAGATGTGGCACAAGGTCGCAGTAGGGGGGAGCCAGTGAGGATCGAACTCACTACTCAGTCGTAATTGATCGAGCAAGACAAGCTGTTTAACCATTACACCACGTTGAGGTGCACAAAGCCACACTACTCATGGTGGAAAATAAGACAAAAATAAAAAAAATATAAAAAAACCTGTAAATTAAAAGTACACACACACACACGCACTCACACACTCACACATACATATATATATATATATATATATATATATATATATATATAGATATATATATATAAATGTGAACATTGAAGTCAACACTTAGAGTGTTGACTTCAATGTTCACTTTTATATTTATACACGCTCTATCTCTAATATTGAGCACTTTATCCCATAAATATAGCACACCTTAAGACTATATTTCTTCATACTTAATAATTAATACACAATAAAAATAAAATAAAATAAAATATGAGGTGATTTTTTATTTTATTGTGTATTATATTATATATATATATATATATATATATATATATATATATATATATATATATATATATGCGCAGATGCGGAAAATTTAAATTTACACATTAACCTAACAAGTCCGAAACCAAATAAAATAAAAAATACATCCAAACAACGTCATTTAAAAAGAAATTCTTATTACTTGCAATTGGAATGTCGTTAATTTTGCTAAACTTGAATCAATTCTTATTTAGGAAAAATGTGGCAGAATCTAAATACGTCTCGATTTCAGGGATCAAATACGTTTGGTTGGATGGGTTAAGTAGATGTGGGGGCAAACAAAGATGAAGTCACTTGGTGTGGGGGGGATTCAATGAGATGCTAGGGTGATCAACCCCCTTTTAAACCCTTGAATATGGCGACTTTGCGACTCAAAAAAATAAAATACTAAAAGAAAACTTCCTCTTAAATGATGAATATTTTGACAATAAAACTTTATTTTTATCAAGAGAACGTCAAGAAGAGGCAGCTGATATTTCTGGGACACATAAAGAGAAAGGAGCGCTTGGAGAATCTGGTACTCATAGGGCGGATAGAGAGAAACAGAGACAAGACAAAGCAACTCGTGACATACCTAGAAGGCTTAAGCTTGGGTGACAGAATAGGGTCTGGGAGAAGTATGAAAAGGACAATTCGTACAAGGGATAGGGGGAAGTGGAGAGCCTACGCCCTCAAAGACCAAGAAGAAGGTTGGAAACACCGTTTGTTTTACACAAAATTTTTTTTTTTTTTTTAATATAATCTAAATTAGCTTAGTTTGCTGGTATCATTAATCCCCAGGAATGGCGTCAAGCAGATCACATTTCAGGTGAAAAGTTACTATAAAGCCAGTCGCATGCTACAAACATATTGATCCATTGTTTAATGTCATCGGATTAAAACTGAATACTTAGTCGGCTGAGATATAAACGATTTACAGTTTTATTTATCAAGTTTATTCTTTAAAAAAATAAAGTCCGACATTATTTTTGTCAACTATATATTCGTCATTACTTTTTCCACTGAGATGAAATGGAGGAAACACTATCGAACACTAGTTCTTTTACTGTTGTACTAACTAGATATAACCACCACTTCTACCTTAACAGTCTCTTTTCTCGCACTTCTTACCTGTGGAAATACCTTCCGAATTCTTAACTACAATCCTCAAAAATTTAAATACAACTTCAATCCCCATCTTCTGTCTTCTTGAACTCTGTTCCTTTTTGTCCTTTCCTTAATCCTCGCACCTAAATTCATTTCATTCTTTTTCACACTCTTTAAACCCCCTGCATCTTAGTGGCTTTATCACCTTGCTTTGAGTGAAACAATTAAAAAATTAATTGTTGATAATTATTGATGCTTATTATTCGATACATTTTGAGTAAAATAACGTAGGTTTTGATGTGAAAAATGTTTGGCGTTTGGCAATCTCTTTAATCTGGTTTTCATTAGATACCGTTTCCCCATCAAATTATTTTGCAGTAATGGAAAATAATCGATTGTTGCACGGACAGGTAAATATGGCAGATAAGGTTGAGCAGAGAAATTGAGTTCATTTTTTTCCAATGATATTTTGGCTATAAGCGGTCTTGCGTTATCATTGAGAACAACATTTGACAGCGCATTTTAACCAAATCTTTATGGACACGTTGCAGCTGCTGCATATACAAATGTGAACCTAGTTTTCATTGCGTTTTACGAATTCTAAATATGTAATACCTCGTCGATCCGACCACAAGCTCAACATAAACTTTCTTCCCTGCATCTCAGCTATTGGGAGTCGGCTGTAGAGATTGCCAATTCTCAAACTTCTGCACTGAACATTGTTGTATGCAACCCACTTTTCATCACCTGTTATAATAGCTTTAAGGAACAGATGATATATTCGTAACAACTGGTTCCCCCAAACGGAAATTAACTGATCAAATATTTATCTGTAACAATATTTATATTTATCAAATATTTAACTGAAACAGGCAAAAAGTGTTTCCTTTTGTAATTCAACGATTGAAGAGTTTTTGTTTTTGCGTCTTCGAATTGCTTTTGTAAATCTGAAAACTCACGATCACGATTGCGAGACTTGAATTCCATTAGAGTTATAGAAGCACATGTACTGCAGCTATAGCAGTAGAAGGTGTGTCTAGAGTATTTTACCCTGGCGGAACCCAAATTTCTTCAGCCTGGTTTTGAATTTAGAGTCTCTTTTTCTCAGAATAATTGGGTCACCACTCCGCCTTACACATCTCGAGGGCTAAGAGAAGTGTCCATACTTTTACTAAAGGATAATTTTTACCAAAGGGGTTGAAACGATCTCGACGAGAATTCGAACTTAGCACGCCCATTCCATTTTCTATACCGTTAAAAAATTTGCTATGCGCACAGCTGAAATTTAGCAAATTTTTAACTTCTTTAAAAAAATCATTTCACCCTCAATCAAGGCAACAAAGCTACTAAGACGCAAGAGGTTACTAAGTGTTAAACAATACGAAAAAATACTATTAAGGAGAGAGGACAATAAAAGAATAATAATTAAGAAGATAACGATTGACATTGCATTTAATGTTTGAAAGTTGATTGCGAAGCAAAAAGCCAAAGGAGAGTTCCAGAAGTGCGGTAGAAGAAACTGTTAACATAGAACTTACGGCTACAGCTAGCCATTTCAACTGTAAAATGATAAGACCTTTTCCACCAATCTAGTACTGCGCTTAAATTCATAAAGCTATACATATATACATTCATAATTTTTTAATCTAAGTTTATTTTCACAAAAAGTTTCGCACAGCGAGTAATCAGACAGAGATCGGATTTTTCCTAATAATACCATCTACACCAGGATTCTCACCAGCCTCAAGAACAACTGTTGGTGAGTCTCCCTCGTCTCTCTGTTTCTTTGTCGCATCCGCTTATGAAGGACACAGCCGTGCCTGAAAATTTCGACATTGGAACCTTAATTTCCGTGTTTCATTTCTGCCATGTGGTTAATAATTAATAAATGTTTTTCATACTGATCACATCGATACCTTTCGTTTGTCTTTGTGTTTTTTTAGCCAACTTATCTATTCAATTTTATATATTCATGAAGATATACATAACGTTCCAAAATTTTCATGTATATCTTTCGGTTGTTTTGCCAGTGTTATTCGTCTATTACCGTTCTGGAGATTTAAAAAAATAAAATACGGTTCAAAATTCGATTCCACTTTTAATTTTTATCTCGAATCAAACTTCGTAGTCGGATTTAATGCCTTTTAAATGATTTTACTTGTTTACAGAAATGTGTTACAAGTAATCTTTTCCCCGCCGGCTTTCCCAATTTTAAGTAATTTGCTTACTTTTTTTTTTGGTTCGTTTTAGCTTTGTGATATGACTGAAGAGGGGAAGGGATTCATTTAGCGAGGCATTTAAAGTCCGAATAGTAATTTTCAATCTTTTCCCTACCGACATATCTGTTAACAGACGATTTAAAGGTCATGTCAATTAGTCAACTTTGTGCCCGACTGCACTAATGACCCTTCTGCTTTAACATGGCCTATCATAACACAGCTTAACTGTTTTCTATGTATCATGTTCCCATAGGCGATCATGACTCTCTACAGCTTCCTATATTTTTTCGCTCTTAGCAATGCGTGGCTTTTCACTATACCTGCCATCCCTGTTGTCATTCATTTATACAAATTGATCTGAGAGGCTAGTCGAAGACACTTTGCCATAATTACGTTCTGAAAGTACCAAACCCCCTCTAAACCCTCTGTTATCATTATGTGTTCTCGGAATTTATAACTGTTTCTTTCTGAGTCTATGTTTAATCATCCTTTTTGTTTACATTACACTAAAAACTTCCTCGTCCATGAAATTTTGTCCATAAACTTCTCAGCAACGTTCTCTCGAATCTCATGCCTGTTGATTCACATACCTACTACATCTGATGGGAATTTGCCCAACATTCGAAACTGCCCAGCTTGATATTACTTGTTTCTAATGTAAGTTTCCCGATTCTTTGCTTAGGATTTGAACGACACCTTTAGCTATTCTTTCGGATTTCAGGGCCATGTTTCCCGTCCTCTGTCAGAACATTTCTCAGATATTTAAATTACTGCACCTCATTTTTAATTCGTTGTCTCAGACATTTTAGCAGAATTCATCAAACCCCAAACTAATATCCTTCCATTACTATCGATTGGACGAGGAGTTTTCTTTAGTCACGATGAAGGGATACGCCCTCAATAGGTTTCTAGGTTTTGGGTGTCTATCAGGACTCAAATTCATTGAAAGCCTCAACTGGAATTTATACATACAATCTATTGCTAAAGACGCTGGAAAAATTGTCCGCTGATTCTATGACTCTTGAAATGACGCAATTCCTGTCATGCCTTATCGTAATAAGGGTTAGGTTATAACAGAAATGGATTAATGCAGCCAAATAGACCGGAGCTGCTCAATTGTCACCTTCCAATCTTGAGAGAGTGCAAACTCTCTTATGCCATTTTTCGGATTAGGGGCTTATTTTTCATTTTGTAACTTCTTTCCCTATACACGAAATATCACAAGCCTAGTTCATGACAAATGTTCAGGAAAGCCATATTCTTCACTTCCGCCACTACAGACTTTTCAAACTAAGACTAGCCATAATACTTGCAAAATGTTCAACCACGTTCATTCCATTTGTTCTCTATTCCATTTGTAAAGAGGAAGATCCACTCAGACATATTTTTTATCGAGACCATCTATATTGGGGAACGTTGTGGAACAGCCTCTACCGTGGATACTTCTCCGAACACTTCACTCTAAACTTCTTCAAGTCAAGGGTCAATATTTATGTATCCTCCTTATCCTCATGATCTTCACTTTTTACTTCGTCCTCTTGCATTCATTATCTTACACTGCATTAATGTTCCCTCTGATCTGAGTGGTTCTTCAATCATTTTGTTTGGGAGGTGGGGTCGAGACTTGTAAAAAAAACAAAAGAAAATGAACTGAAAAACTTACCTTCTTACTTTCTCATTACGTTTTTGTATTTTTTTTTACTTTGTTTACAACACCATCATCAGGATGGGTACCCCACAGTCGAGTAGCGAGCTAATTTGGTTGACCATTACAACTGAGAAATGCTTATTCGATTTTCACATGTTGCGGCCTTACAGCCGAATCACGTTGAAACACCGGTTTCCCTCACGATCATCGAAGTTAAGCAACGTCGAGCCTGGTCAATACCTAAATGACTGCTCGCGTATACCACATGCTGCAAACTTGGGTGTGCGGATAGGTTTGGTTTGGTTTACGGTATATCGACCCCAATGGGTTATTTAATGCCGACAAAATTTTTATTGCTGGTAATATTTTTTCCTTACAAAATGTAATTCTGGTAATATTTTTTTTAATTAAATATATAGCTGGTAATATTTTTTTTTTAAATGTATCGCTGGCAATATTCTTTTCAAAAATGTATTGCTAGTAATAATTTTTTCCTTCAAAAATTTATTGCTGTTAATATTTTTTTACAAAGTATTTCTGGTATTAAAACCTATTTTTACACTTTCATAGTATTTTGATACCAGTTTGGGGTTAACTATTTGACTGTAGCTGGGAACCCAACAGGTACCACCACCCCGGGTCAAGGTGGACCTGGAAACACCGGTAATTAAGAGATGGTTCGACGCTACTCAAAACCTCCTGATCAAACGCCTTGCTGTTGGACATAGTATATCGTCTTACCTAAGACCCGGATGTAGTTTGTCGTCATACCAAGGACGGTGTCCGGGTTGGTGTAAAGGATAATGGCTCGGAATTGTTAATCAGATAGTTGAGTTCCAATTCTTGTTAGGTTCGTTATATTCACTTATGCGTAAATACCCTCGCCAAAAGTATGAATTTACCTTCTCTCCTTCCAGCTATGGATTAATTAATAATTTATTAATCACTAAATCACTATTATCTCCCCCACCCCCCAAAATGTCTTTAATTCTAAAAATATTTTCAGGCTTTAAATAACCTGCAATGGGTTGATAAGGCGTAGAAAGCGAATGAATCAATCAATAATTCACCCGTTGCTCTTTTACTTGTGGCCTTGTGTCAATTTAAGCTAAGCGTAATAAATAGCAATAACATCATCATCATGAACAGCATTGTCATCAACATCATTTCAATTGAAACTGGGATAGCGGTTTGCAAAACGAAACCAGAGGGCAAAGTTCAAATTCCGGTCACGACTGCTAATGTAATTTTGGTGCTAATGCCTTTCCTAATGGAATAAATCTACTCTGCAACTTATTCACAGAGACAGTGGAGAAATCAACGCGTGAATAAGAAAGGTAGGCAACCTGCTTTTCGATAATTATCTAGTCGGACACTAGTGACCAATTGGCTACTGTATCTGTTATCAGTTTTGACAGACTTAGACCACTATTATAATTCTGCTCTTACCATCAGATTTTTTTTTCTAATCGTCGGTGTGCATCAAGTGACAGCAAGTCAGTTCAGTTCGCCAGACTTATAAAAGTGACTTTGGAAACGTTTCCAGTTCATATATTGACTTTACAATCGAATTAAAACGATCACACAGTGTTAGTCGAATGTGTTCTTCTATTACAGTATGTCTCATTCTTTTTAAGCAACGGCAAACCTAGGAACAAATAAAAATATCACGAAACACTTAGCAACATTTTTAAAGAGTATACATTTAAATGTTTTGAAACAAAGCCATAGATTTTTTTTAAATGGACACAAAATATGAACTTATTTTATTTCAATATTTCTATTCAACTATTTGTGCAGCTTATTTAGTGTGAAATTTATGCCTGATGTTTTCTTTTTTTGCTTTTTCGCTATTTTTTTAATGTTTGGTCATTTTTGTGGCCCACCTTAAGAGGATCGCGCGGCACACTAGTGAGCCGCGGTAAGGTGGTTGAGAATCACTGTTCTATCTTCCCAAATTTGATAGAAGCTTTACTCGGTGATTCCTTTCTCTTCTTTTCGGTGTGACCTCTGAATATTAAAGCTTATTTCCATCATTACGGGTCCCCAAAATGTCCGTTTATTGTTAGCCATCATTTTATGGGAATTACTCGTATTTTTGTGATTTCCTAATTTCTCAAATAATTTAATCGTGGTATATAACGATATTCTTGTCTCGGACAATTTCTTTATTTTCTGCAAGTCTTTTGTAACCAAAATCAGCCAGTCTACGCTGACTTTTTCTAAGATCTCTTGATTCTTTTGGATTCCGATGACTGTCGCGAATGGCGTTCATAACAGTGAATAGAAGTTGCAGTTCTGCAACAAAACCTTGCAGGCAGTTGTTCAGTTTCGCCTCTTGCAACGATCAATCCTTTTCACTGCAATTCGATTTTTTGTCGCGTTCCATATTGATTACTTGTTCGATTTTCTTTAAGTTTTGTTCAGTCGATGACTAAAGTAGGGTCATCCGTGAACAAAATACTTTAAAAAAGGTGGGGAGTGTTAAAGGGGAATAAGAATAATAAATAAAATTGAAGAAAATTAATTCTTGGGACTCATAATTAGAAAATTGATTAATTCATTCATTCATACATCCATTTGTTTTTACGGTTATGAACTTTTGGGGGTTGTAAGAATAATTTCATGGACATATTTTTACAATGTAAGAATAATTTTCCCCTTCTTTTTCTTCAAGTGAATGTTGTATTAGCAATCTTTGGGAGATAATAAGGATTTTCAAATAAAACTCCTACTATTTAACCTATATATTGGGGACAAGATGTGGATTTATATTTTTTCACATGGGTATTTGTGCGTAAGCGAAAGTACGGAATCCGACTGGAATTCGATCCCGCTTCTTCATTTTCTCATTCCGAGCAATGATGCATTACACCACCCGCACATCCAATCCTACAGTTTTAAGGAAATGAGGAATGAAAAAGGACACTTGTAATAAAAACCAGGAAAAAGACAGTTCAAATATCTGCGACACATAATGAGGAAAGGAGACATGAATATTTTGACTCGCACGTGTCATATTGAAGACAGGAGCGTCGGAGGGGTAAAAAGGCGGCTAGGGTACCTAAAAAAATCGGCTAGGGTACCTAAAAAATCGGCTAGGGTACCTACAAATCGGCAAGGGTACCTAAAAAAAATCGGCACAGGTACCTAAAAAAATCGGCTAGGGTACCTTAAAAAACGGCTAGGAAACCTAAAAAAAGCGGCTAGGTTACCAAAAAAAAGCGACTGGGTACCTACAAAAGTGGCTAGGGTACCTAAAAAAGCGGCTAGGTTTACCTAAAACAGCGGCTAGGGTACCTAAAAAAGCGGCTAGGATACCTAAAAAAAGCGGCTAGATTACCTAAAAAAAGCGGCTAGGGTACATGCAAAAGCGGCTAGGGTACCTAAAAAAAGCGGCTATGCTTACCTAAAAAAGCGGCTAGGGTACCTAAAAAGCTTATGGGAATAGATGACTAAACATAGAATAGGAGGGATGACAAGAAAAGACCTTAAGTAGAATTACGAAGGATAGAAAGTTGTAAAAATGAGTGGTCACCCACGTGATCACGGAGAAGAAGAAAATTGATTTTTTGAAGCGTTAAAACCAGTTATTCTTGCTTGAAAGAGTTTCGATAGAGTTACCGTTGTCCGCTATTTGCTATGAATCCTAATCTGGCATCTCGGCTTCAGTAATTTTCACACTACAGTGACGTAGCTTCCCTGTACTTTTTTCTATAAATCTTTTCATGGTAATTGTTCTGATGAGCTTTACTTTTTGATACCTAGACTTAAGGAATTTAAACACAGTACTAAATTAGAAGTTAGGCCTCATTATTTTACAGTTCAAATGACGGGCAATTTGCTTTTTAAGCGCCGCGCTAAATATGTAATAAAAATTTGCCGAATAGTTATAATTAGGCGTAAATTTACATACATAATTCGAAAATAACAAAGAAAATTTTGATAAAATCTACCGTTTAGGAGCTATCGACAATACAATTTTGAACTCATTCGCGTAACACAGGTAAACCATTACTGGCATTGTTTGCATCCATTCACTGCAGATGATATTTGTGCGGAAGATTACATTGTTAACTGCCTTTTTACAGTTCTTACTTGGCTGAATTACTGCGCAACTAAGGACTCATTGCGTGTGCAATAAAAAAGGCTATCCGCAGCAAATATCTGCAAACAACGCCAGTAATGCCTTCCGCAACGAGAATGAGAACGAACTTCTATTATCGATAACTCCATAACACTGGATTTTATCAAAATTTCTTTCTTATTTTCGAATTAGGCATGTACATTTACCCCAAAATATAGCTATTCGGCAAATTGCTATTACATATTTAGCGCGGGGCTTAAAAAGCAAGTTACCCCAAATGACTACATGTAACCGTAAGTTTTATGATAACAGTTTCTTCTCTCGCACTTCTCGCTTGTGTAAACTCTCTTCCGGCTTCTTGTTTTCTAGTCGACTTTGAACTTTTAAAATTTAAATACAATATCAATCGTTATCTTCTGCCATCTTTATTCCTGTTTTTTATTGACCTTTCTCCTTAATAATGTTTTTTTTTCTCATATTATTTGACCTTATTATTCGGCCACTTGAATCTTCAAAGATTTAAATGCAATGTAAATCGCCATCTTGAATGTCAATCGCCATCTTCTGTCTCCCTGAAAGTTATTCTTTTATTGTCTTCTCTCAACAATAAAATTTGCTCATTATCTTCCACACCCAGTCACACCTTTTGGCTTATTGGCTTTATTGGAGTGAAATGATTTAATAAAAATTTGATAGGTAGGAGAAATGTCTTTGGGGAGATCTTGATTGATCTCATGGGCGTCAAAGTTGTCGTTCTTTCCTACTTGCCACGAATCTTTATTCCTTCGTGCTAGCGTTAGAGTATTGAACGTAAGAGAAGTTAAAGCAGACGATACTTTCACTCAGCTATGACCTGAGTTTATTGCAGATGTGTGAAAGTTCCGAATACCGTTGAATTCTGATAAGAATCAGTGAGTTTACGTTATGCCCGTTTTTGTTTTTGTATTCTTTTAAAATGATCTGTTGATTTTTCCTTCATACAGTTTTTTTTACTTCGTCTATATTTTATCTTTCCTGCCAATTTATCTAAATGATACTTGATTCCGTAGTCTTCATGAACGCCATTCTATGTTCTTTCTTCTGTTTTTGAAGCGATTGACTTCGTTTTCATAGGTTCCATCTTTTAGTCTTTCTCTGTCTGGGAGGGGGGGTTATGCAACAGTAAAGATTCGAATATCAGGATGTTTCCAATAACTTCCCTTTAATCCCGAGAATTTATTTATACCGACATTCATTCTCAATCCTAAATTTAGCAGATTGCACCGTAGACTGTTGTTCCTCAGATAGTCACTTTAACATAAAATCCACAATAATATTTCTCAAAAGACATTATTATTATTATTATTATTATTATTATTATTATTATTATTATTATTATTATTATTATTATAACCGGTGCTGTAAAAGGAATTATCGTAGCAAAGTACCGGCGACTTTCGTCGGTATCAGCCGATCCCTCCTCTCTAAATAGAACTCCTCACACTCTCCTCCCATTAACCATTTGGAAACTTCAAGCGTAAGAGACACAAATGAAAAATACACACCGGTTATAACAAAACACTTTGGTATGACAACATTAATGCCACTGAGAAAAATGTCTTTCCTACTAAATCGCCATCGAGCAATGTCCGGTGAAAGGTCTTGCTATGACATATGTCCAGCTGTAAGGCTGACTTACCTTTTATATACTGCAATTTTTTCTGCTATAGTTAATGTGATTTTCTACTATTTTCTAATAGTATTAGCATAAAATAACTACATGCTTATTACACTAACAATTTTCAGTTAGTTTGAATGCATAATTGATACGTCATTCTGGCATGTTCAATTTCCCTGTATTTGTGCTGTGCTAAACAAAGTGATTCTTCCCGCTACATATCAAGGTTTGGCAAAGAAATGTATTTTAAAAGTTAAAAAAGTTAATACAATTAATGGAATATTCTGCTCAAAAGTTATAAGATCAAAATAAAAACAAATGAAAAACAGCGTAATTCTTATTAAAAATTACAATATATTAGCGATATAATTAAGCAATCGTTTATCGATACTGTCGTCTTATGTTGAGTTATTTCCGGATATCTTGCCTACAATATGTATAAATCGGAGGTGTTACCTTAACATAGAAATTATCAGCGCAGAATGTGTAAATAGCGGGTAGAAACCAAATTCTAACAGAAGGAATTTCATTCGCATTTATAAAATGACTTATGGGAACAGTACAAGTTCATCTCTTCCACCCATCTTTTCTTATCTAGGTTTGATTGACATCTAGTCTAAAATAAGGAAAATTCTGTAAAAATAATGAAATAAAAACACTATTAAACTATTCTTGAGAAACTAAATATACAGTGATTACAAACTAGAAGAAAATTAAAAAAAACTATATATAGATATACGTATATCTCTTTATTAATGAAATTCATAACTGATTACAAATATGAAAATAATCTACAGGATCATCAACGAACAATAGTGCAACAAAATTAAAACATCAGCAAACTAATTTTGTCTCCCAATTCATTTTCTTATTTTGAGAATATCTTTCTAAAATAATGTACACACACATTGGTTACACAATCAATATATTATCTCATCGATTAACTAGACATTGATCAGATAATAGCTCCATTAAATTCTGCATCAAGAATCAATATAACGACAAAACGTAGCAAATCCAACAAGTAGTTATCGATAATACAAAGGTATTACAGCATATGCGTATGCATATCTAGATACAATTTTTGTAACACACAAAGTAATCACTGATAATGGGTTATTAAAGTCGAAATCGTTCAGAAGATATTGGACAATTTAAACTCTGCTCGGAAATATTGTAAAAGAATAAAAAAAGAAATGTTAACAAAAGGACCTTCATTGTCCTTCAACCAAATGTACACACACACATACACACACACAGATATATATATATATATATATATATATATATATATATATATATATATATATATTACATTTCAAACTAGTCACAGCACATTATATTGCATCTAGATATATATTTCTGTTGTTAATATTTCGGTTTCTCACGTGAACCTCATAGATCCGCATCGTGAATTCAGCGACCGGTATCATCACATAGTATGTCAACATAACAAAATATCATCTTCGATGGTGAATATCTTTGTTCAAATGTCCGTACAATGACTCTGAAGATGGCTCAAGTCAGTTGAAAGATTAGATCAAGGTTGGTCCATGATCTAATCTTTCAACTCACTTGAGCCATCTTCAGAGTCATTGTACGGACATAAAAAATATCCAAATTTTAGTCAATTTTTTCACTGGAATTAAAGCAAATATACGAACTTTAGAACGGCTTATGATCAGACATAATAGACATTCATTGTCTGTTATATATTACAATACACACACACACACACACACACACACACATATATATATATATATATATATATATATATATATATAAGAATGTATAAACATAAAATATATATATAAAAAGAATGTATAAACATAAAAATGTCTTAAATATATATATATATATATATATATATATATATATATATATATATATATCTGTGTGTGTGTGTGTGTGTGTGTGTGTGTGTGTGTGTGTGTGTGAATAAAGATCAAAGGAAAACTTATCTTTGCCGTTACGTTTCGTCCTCTGAGGCTTTTTATCAAGACAGATGCAAAGTTTTTACTAGCCATACATAGAAATAAATTTAACCACAACTTTTATCTAAAGAATGCCACTCTCATGAAAAAAAAAAGAGAAAATCTCCAGAGTGGCTCTATCGTATCTTATCCAGTAAATCTGCACAGGTGATTTTTTTCAAATAAAACATAAAGTGTTAACAAATTAAAAGAAAAAGGTTCAATTCAGAAACATTTTTTTCTTATTTAAGACATACAATACGGCAATTAACTGCCAAACTAAAATCATATGAATATTAAATAAATAATAAACAAATGAATAAAGAAAATTCAACATCATTTACTTTTGTTTATTTCACATTAATTTGTGTCACTTAGCAGCCTGCATAATTTAATTTGACATTTCAATTAGCCTTATACATATTTACGTGCATTTCCCAAAATAACATTTTTAATTTCGCTTATAAATACTTGTTGCAAAGTAAATTACTTAAATTTGCCATTAGATGACAAAAGGCGTCATATATATATATATATATATATATATATATATATATATATGAAGAAATATAGTCTTAAAGTGTGCTATATTTATGGGATATATATATATATATATATATATATAAATAACTTATAAATCTAACTGTAAAAACGAGCACACTGGCCATTTACACATTGGTTTAACATGGCCTGCTGCCTTAAGCTGTATACGATTTAGTTTTCAAAAATTAACGACACTTACAAAAATAATAATAATAATATACTTCCTAAAATGTAATTTTCTTTTGTACATTTTGCGCACCCACCGAGCAACATGTGTAAGGCGAAAGCTTTGAACAATGCAACATGAATTTCGTACAATGTATCTACGCTACAACCGCATTTGTGAAATGACATTCATCAATTAGAATATAACAGACAAAAATGTGTAATGTTTTTAACGAACAGAATGAACACGTACTCGAAATCAGAAAGGGTCTTTTGAAATTTCTCGGACACATAATGAGTAAGTCGGATTTTGGAAACTTCTCTCATGGAAGACATCGTGGACAAGAAGAACAGGGAAAGGCGGCTGACCGCCTACCGGATGAGCACGTGCGAATGAATGGCGTTAAACGAGACAGTAAGGATGGCAAAGGGAGAAATGCTGCTACGGCCCGCTAGGAATAGAAGACCCATGATCGCTCATGTATTCTAGGGACACGTCACACAGAAACGCAGAAATTATATATATATATATATATATATATATATATATATATATATATATATATATATAGTTTACGAAAAACTTGGTAATCCGTATGGGTAGACCCAAGGAGGATAAAATCCAGAGAGCTCAATGTAAATCAGAGCTAATAATTTAAATAAAACAGATTACTTTAAGATTCCATATAATAAATTATTTCACCACTGCCCTTTTAAAGGACAGTGGATCATCAGATTTATTTCAAAATGTTGAAATGAAAAAATGAAAATAAATTTACACATTTATGACGGGCAATAATAAAGAAATTAACGAAGTGGGGGCAGTGTAGGGGGTAAAGAGACAGGATTGATTTAGATATAACATTTCTATTGTTACAAATTTAAATTTTCGCTGAAATCTAGACATTGACACGTTAAATCTGTTAACGGAAGTTATATCTTGATATGGGAGTGGGATAGAC
Organism: Acanthosepion esculentum; assembly: GCA_964036315.1. Lineage (NCBI taxonomy): Eukaryota > Metazoa > Mollusca > Cephalopoda > Sepiida > Sepiidae > Acanthosepion > Acanthosepion esculentum. The sequence goes on from OZ038488.1 coordinate 45,441,553, forward strand.
CAAAAAAAAAAAAGGAGAAAGAGGTTGTGATAGAGTGTCATTAACTTCCATTGGAATAGGCGTTGTTTTTTTCTTTACTTTGAGATTTCGTAAATTTTTTGTTTAAACAGTCTAAGCAATTTAATTATATGTTAAAGTTTTTTAAAAAAAAAACTTATTACGACCAATATATATATTGTTTATATGTTATTTTAATAGATACAATTTAATTAAATAAATGCTCTGTCTTTTAAATAAACATTATTAATTACATTTACCTGCGTGAACTTTCGAAAAGTTTAGGAGATAATAAGTATTCCCCAACAGGAATTGAACCAGTATCCTATACGGAACAGTCAATAGATCTGACGTGCTATACCATTTAGCTATAGAGAAGCGTCTGGTTAGAAGATACAGTATAGGACACAGGTTCGATTCCTGTTGGAGAACACATATTTTCTTCAAAATTTCTCCAATATTCAGGCCGTTAAATGTAATTAATAGTGTCTATTTAAAAAAAAGCATTTACTTAAATAAATTATGTCTATTAAAATAATGTATATAAAATATATTAAATAATTGTGTAGACTGAATACATTTCACAGTATATATATATGTGTGTGTGTGTGTGTACGTGTGTGTGCTTGTGTATGTGTGTGTGCATGTGCGTGTGTAATATCCCAAGCTTCCCATTTTGAAACGTGGACCTTACATTCACGTGTTCGATGTCTGAGAAACTGTCAATCTTCTCTGGTGGGAGTTTACCTATCTGCCTGTAATACGATTCTCACTCACACGTGCATCACAGGTCCCGAGAGAACGTACCATAGAGATTGTCCCTTTGCGGCCAGGTCACCTGTTCTCTCTGAAGGGGAATGAGTCCGATGTCTGTTCCGCCTTCATCTCAGGTGATCTCAGTATATACTTTTGTGTATTCTTTCAGATAGCTAGAACTCCATTCGTCCACATTGCTACATATCTGACCAACCAGAATCTATCCCGTCAATCATTGGCAATGCTGCTTTATATTTCCTTTTTTCTTTTTCCACTCTTTTGGATTCAGCGAGATTTGGTTCTAATTTAATTAGAGACATTTTTTCATCAAAAACCTTTACTGTTGAACTAGCTCCATGTAACCGTTTCTTCTCGTCTATCAGCTCCATTAATAGCACTCCCCTGCTATTTCTTGATTCCATGCTACTTTCTTTATATTCCTTGTCTGCTCGGGACATAGTCGATCATGGCTTTCCGCAACGTTCTTGTAGATCTTTTTAAAGTTTGTATTTTTATCATTTCTCCTAAACTCTATTCCGCAAAACATTTACTAATTTTGTCATGAGCTACTTTCATGTTTCTCTTTCCTTCAAACTGTCCTGAGAGTATCATATTTTCTAAGTCCTTCCTCCTCATCATCTACCCTAGAAAACGCTACTGTCTCTTCAGTGGTGTTAAGTATAAGTATCCATTTTCTTCTTTTCTCATATGATTGGTCCTTAGCTACAATCTTCAAAAATTTAATAGCAGCGTCAATCGCCATCTTCTGTCTATTTGAACCCCGTTCCTTTATTATCCTTTTCCTCTTTTCTCCTCACTAAAGTCTTCTCATTCTTTCCCCCCTATCCTTCTGCATCCTAGTCGCATTATCACCTTGCTTGGGGTGAAATGATTAAAGGAAAAGTCAACAGATTTTCATTTACATAAGTAGCGAAGTAATCATTCTAAGTAAGGCAGTTAATCGAAATAAGTCAAATTTGATCTTCAGACATTTAAATGCAATATCAATCCTCATCTTCTGTTTCAGTAATTCCTTTTCTTGTATTAGCCTCTCTTCTTAATAATGTTTTTCTTCATTCTTTCACGAGTTTGCTTTCTTATCAGCATTAACAGAGCTGCGGTTGTGGTTCTCTATTTTCCATCCATCTTTTGGTGCCTTTGGCATCATTCTCGACATTCCAGTGATTATTGGCAGGATCAATGCCTCCATATTTCATAATTTTAATAATGTGATCGAGCCTCACCTAGTATCTTTCTCGCCGATATAACATGCCTTTCCTCTGACTTTTTTTGCAGATATTTTGTTCTGATGAACTTTTCTCCTTAGTGCCTCGACCGCGTGAATTGAAGCTTTCTACTAGAGTGGCAATTCAGTCTCACTGCTTTAGTACTGAACTAGATAGATGCAACTCTCTGTTCTATTCTAACAGTTTCTTTACCGGCACTTCTTGCCTGTGGAACACTCTTCCAAATTCTTGCTTCCCTGCCACCTACAATCTTAAAAATTTAAATGCAACGTCAATCACCATCTTCTGTCTTCCTGAATCCTATTCCTTAATTGTCCTTTTCCCTACTTCTCCTCACTAAAGTCTTCTCATTCTCTTTCACTCCCATTAACTCCTTCTGTCTTAGTGGGATTATCGCCTTGTTTGGAGGGAAATAATAATAAAAAAATGAAAATAACAATCGTTACGCTTCCGTTAGCATTGCAATCCCCCCTCACTATTTTTTTAATTATTAGTTCATTTTAACATGTGTCTAGAAGAGACTAAATGTATTCCCTTTATAGCAACACTAAATAACAACGGGTTCTAATATTGTAACTCTCTAAAAAATAAGAAGAAATCTTTTAGGAATGTTTTTTTTTATCGATTACCTTGAAAGCATAAAAATAACATTGGATTAGAAACAGACACGTCAAAGCTTCTTTGATGTCGAACATTAATAGAAACATTAAAATGAAACAAGTAAACAATAATATCTGATGTAGACCCAGAGTTCCTACAATAAAATTGATTTGACAATGCTACACCATCATTGAGTGCGTTTCGCTTGTGCTTAATCTATTTATTGCCAAAAGTAACCCGAAAAACCTGTTTGCAGTTCGCATAATATTATAGCTTTAAATAAAACAGCATGCCGAATTGTAGAAATTTATGGCTATTCTCTAACCTTTATCACCGGCCAGAAGCAGTGTCATGGCATTTTGAGCCTTACCCTGGTAGCAGTCACACATTTGACCCTTGTCTCATAGCCTAACATGACGATGGGTCGTCGGAAAAAAGAAAGTTTCTATGCTAACTATGAGGCAGATAACTATCACTTTGCTTAAAATATACTAAAGAAAATTCCAGTTATTCTTTTAAAAAAAAACAGATAGCAATAATACTGCTGGACTAAATGGGAATTGTACTTAAAATTAAACTAATTATGTCAGCTCATAGACTTAATCATTTCACCCCAAGCAAGGAAATAAAGCCACTAAGATAGAAGAGGTGTACTGCGTATGAGAGAATATGAAAAAAAGAAAACATTACGAAGGAGAGATAACAATAAAAGAACAGAATTTAAGAGGATAGATGATAACGATTGACATTGTATTTAAATATTTGATGATCAAAGTCAACTAGAATGCACTCCACAAGGGAGAAATGCGAGAAGAGAATCTGGTATCATATGACTTACGGCTGCATCTAGCAATTACAACAATAAAAAGTTGAGACCTTACCGCTAATCTAGTACTGCGCTTAAATTCGTGACAATAAACTACATCCGATAGCAAGGCCTCTAATTGGGAGATTGGAAGTTTTGATGCGAGTGGAACCACCTCTTAATTGGTGTTGTCCCCAGGTCCAACATGACCCGGAGTAGTAGCACTTGTTAGGGTTAGAGCCATAGTGACCCCACCACCACCACAAAACAGTATGAAGGTACAAAAATATATCTTTATCGTAAAAATACCAGCAATATATTTTATATAAAAAATTACTAACAATACATATTTATAGTAAAATAACGAACAATACATTCTATTTGTAGTTTAAGGTATACAGTTAAGTTCAAAAGATATTTAGTTGAAGCAATAAAAGTGTGTTCAAAATATTTAGGTTTTGGCTTTAAAGGGAAGCTATATTACAGCGATGGCAAAGTGACTAAAAACTAGATGCTAGATCAGGACCAATAACATTGTAGATTCTTTCATTTTTTGTATTTTATGAAGACTCACCAGACCAGATGTTACAGCAGTATTCAATACATTGTAGCATTCCTACGGACGATAATAGGTATGTCCCCATTCGCATAAATATTATAGTATATACTGTATGTTGGTCTGCAGTCGGAGATTCGTCTCCAGTTGTGCTGGTCAAACACTATGCCTCCGTTTTGTCTCGGGAAATAGCTACACAACCCCGTTTTATACGGGGTCTACGGGAAATTTTTGTCCGAGTCTACGGGATCTGATATCCCACATTAAATTCGGCCGTGTGCCACATCTGACTGCGTAGGGAGGTTGGTAGATATCCAGTTAGAGATTCATTGTGAAATTCAATTGACTCACCTGTAGTAGTTGACTACTTCTACACGCTGTTGGTGAATCTTATATGTGTTGTTCTTGTCTTAAGTATTATCATTCATTACCAACCTTCGTGTGATTATTCTATTCAGTAACCTTCCCTAGGTTACAACATTTCGGCGACAAGAATTAGCCAAAATTATAACAGTTAGAAATATGCATTTATAAATGTGTATAAATATGGTATCTGCCAACAGTGACCACGTTTCACATCCATATAGGAGAATGGAGACGACCAGCGATTAGTACAGTCTGTTGGCAGAAGCAGAGAGGAGGATACAAGCGTTTGAGAAAAAATGCTGGAGAAAACTCCTTGACATTTTCTATTTGGAACAAAAAACCAATGAGTTTGTGCGGAAAAGTGTTGAAAGTTTTGTGGGACACCAGGAAACTCTTCTCACCACTGTCCAATGGAGAAAAAAGGCGTGGTTTGGACTTATTACAAGGCACGAGAGCCTGTGCAAGACTATCGTGCAAGGCACCGTTGAAGATGGACATGAAGATTGACTGAGATGGACTGAGTTGACAATGTCAAACAATGGACAGGTATGACTGTAATTAATAGACCGTATCCACCCTACGATTACAAAGTCATGGGGATGATGATGATGATGATGATGATGATGATGATGATGATGATGATGATGGTGGTGGTGATGATGGTGAATTTTGGGTAATTCCCTCAAAGATAACAAGAATTACGTTGCGAATAACATGAGCGGTAACAGTATATCTGATAGGTTAGATATAATCAAACCGGCAGCTTATCTCGAAAATGACCTACAATCTGTTGTGAACTGAGGCCATTTTAACGTCTCTAACACGAAACTACTCCAGATTAATCACCGTAAAAAACACTTTTTACCTCCCATCAGCATGACTGATGCTAACTTCCCCTGTACATATTTGGTCTCACGTTTCCCACTGACATGAAGTGGAATGATTATATTTAATTAATTACCAAGTCTACTATTCGTCTTTGTAACAAATATTGATGTCATATATTGTCGTGTGCTTTCGCTACGTGTCTAGAGCTTCTTGACAATATCCATAGAAGAATCGGCAACGACTTGGCATCTGACATGTCATCTTAGCTTCAGTTAATATCCCATTGTCCCAATGCAGCGTACCCTCGTCTATAAATATTTGGTCGACTTCACGAATTTAAGCCGCTGGACACTTGTTTTACTGTCAAAATTGCTAGTTGTAACCATAATTTCTATGCTAATTGTTCTTTTACCTGAACTTCTTGCGTGTAGAAATGTTTTCGGGTTCCTGATTTCTTGTCAACTACAATCTTTAAAAATATAATTATAAGTTCAATCGTCGTCTTCAACCTGTTCTTTTATTGTCTTCTCTGATTCTTTCATTCTTCGTAACTCCTAGTATTTGTACATGTCATCGTTGGCGAAACTCGTTGTCGAGTATTGGGGTGCCCATCAACATTTCCTTCTGTGCTAAATGAGTCCTATTTTGATCTGATGAGGGCTCAGGGGATGAAGAGCTTTGCCTTATCTTAGGGCACCCTACGTCTCTTCTGTTTTTGTCTTTGCTGTTTTCGAAAGATGTTTTTTTTTGTTGACTGCTCTTCTGCAATTAGTTCTTACTGCAACTTCCGTTTGTCAATTGACCGGATCGATTTCTGTCTCCAGCAAGATATTTCTGAGCTGATCTTTGAATCGACGATGTTTGGCCCCACGGGTTCTCTTGTCAGATGCCAGATACAAGCTCCGAGAAAAGGATTTGTCTGAGTAGGTGAATGTCTGGCATTCGGACAAGGTGTCCGGCTCACGGAGAAGAGGAGTCTTTGAGCACGAAAGTCTTGGCTGCGAATTGTTTGATATGGTCCATGGGTTGTCACTGCATGGAATACAGACTTCAGCTGACACCATCCACTGTGACAAAAATGGGCTTGACAGGAAGGCTCGTAATGAGAGCTTGCATTGGGCTGCCGACATGTTGCCGTACGTAGAACGTCACCTTGATCACCTACCCATCGGGCGTTGGACCGTGCATAGTCTGGTCTCTTCCCTGAAGCCTTACCGCCCTGGGTGGCCCTACCAGAACACGGAGATCCCGACGGCTTTGCATTCAATTTCCTCGAGACGCGCAAACTCCTCCACCACGACACGGTAATGATCCACGGAGGAGATATGTCTATATAGTTAATGGGAATTCTGATGTTATAAACATTAAGGAACCAAAATACATTCTATAAATTTAAATAGCTTTGAATAAAATCGGAAGTCGTCACATCAGCAAAATGATGAAAACGATCATTATTTAGGTGGGTGACCGCTGAGGAAAACCAACTACTGCCAACACCGTGTGGCCTGGTGCCAATCTAAGCAAGGCTGTTTAAATTGAAATCGCTTTGGAAAATATCGTATGATCACTAAAATGATGCGGGTATTACTTAGATAGGTGACCGTTTAGGAGCACCAAAGTCTGCAAACTGCCTGTGGCCGTGCGCCATTCTAATCAAAGCTGTACAATTAAGATGTAAATTGAAAACACGTAATTCGGTTGGGATATACGCCATAGTTGTGTATCTAGTTCAGTATGGATGGAAGAATACGCCAGAATCCATGAATGACAATAAACTTGAAACTCTGTTTGATATAAGATCATACAATTCAGATCGTTTTCTTTTTCTATGTACCGTCTATTCTGCAGCACGTAGAAGATCATCACTTACCACAATTTCCTGTCTTCCGTAGGTCATAATAAATGTTGTCTTTTTGTTATTTCTCCTAAACCGACATCCATTTACTCAGGCTGACGAAACAGGTTATGCATTGTTTTTGTTTTTCCCTCTTGCCTTCAATCTGACTTGCGAGGATAACATTTTCCAAGCCCTCTTTCCTCATTAGGTGCCCTAGAAATTTAAACTGTCTTATACTAATAACGATGCAATATGGTTCCCTTAATTTCAGCGCAAGTGTATGTCCAACATCATAAACCTCAAACAATACTTATTTTCTGGTATTTTATCACGTACGTACATATATATATATATATATATATATATATATATATATATATATATATATATATATATATATATATATATATATTCATATATATGTATTCATATATATATTCATATATATATATATATATGTATATATATTCATATATATATATATATTCATATATATATATATATATGTGTGTGTGTGTGTGTGTGTGTGTGTGTGTGTGTGTGTGTGTGTGTGTGTGTGTGTGTGTATGTGTGTTCAGCTTTATTTTTACCTGGGTAAGAGAACAAAAAATAACCTTTTTCTATATAGGCGAAATATACAGAGATAATATTTTTTTATCTTCGACACCACAGGAATAAGCCGCCTTCATATTTCTGCTAATGCAAAAAAAATATTAAAATTTTTGTGGTTAGAGATATCTGTAATTGCTATATTTTAAAAATCTTTTGCATTTACTGAAGAAATATGAATATTCTGGTTGGAGACATGAGTTTTAGAACATTTTAAATTCTAAAATAAACGTGCGTCAAATTCGAATACATTTCAATATCACGAGCTGTACCGTTACAGTGAAACAGCTATTTGATTCGTTGTATATATTAAGAACGTTTAGAAGGGCCAAGAAGCAGAACAGAGCCTAAGGATGTGAAGAAACCTGTTTGATAATAGAATAAAAAAATGACAGTATTCAGTAGATAAATTTACAAAAGAACAACACAATCGGCACAGCAGTTTTCTTTATATTTAATCGCTTCTTTCTGAAAGTGAAATAAAATAATTTCGATCCCTGATTTTTAAATTTAGAAAGTGTCCCCTTAGCGAATCGAGCTATAATCTTATGTTCAAATGATTTCGAAAGTTAAAATAATCCGAACACACAGGCGGAAATGATTCCTGCCCCTCGGGATATGTCTTCAAAATTTGTCATTCATTGTACGAAATAACAGGAAAATAAGACAAGATTAGGTAATATGAAAATAGAATAATTCTCTCGGGAGTTTAAAAGAGATATTATATATTCTTTATATTTCCTTTATTTATTTTTAACATAGATACACATAAACACTTATATATGCATTCATATATAACAACAGCATTAAATTCACACATTGGTTACACATGCACCACACTCTCTCGTGGACTGACTTGTGACTTGTCGACATTTGTGCTATATCAATCATCACACCACAAACAGTCAAAACATCGACATAACATAAACAGTAGACAATATAAAACTATTTCCAGCAATCATTACAAGGTACAACTAAACATTATAGAAGCTATTATTACAGAATGATATTAACCATATCAAAATAAATAATTTCGGTCCATGATTGTTAAGTTTACAATGTGTCCCGTTAGAAAATCCCTATATAAAATATATATATTATATTCGTACAGTGCCCACACAAGAGCCGCAATCTCTTGTAGATTGATTTGTAACTTGTTGAAATACGTTGCCATCATATCACAAACAACCAAAATGTATCGACATGAGATGAATAGAAGATAATCTAAACAATATTATACAGCATTCATTAAAAGGTAAGGCATACCATTCTAGAAGCCATTATTACATAAAAGAAACTAACCATATCAAATGAAATTTATTTCACCAAAAAAGACAGTATCTTGAAATTATTATAAAATATTTAATATACTTACAAAATAATAATACGTTTTATTTAATATGAGATACCTTTTTCAGGTGTAGTTTAGCTCTATTTAGCCGTTACCCATGATGTAACATTCGACTAATTTGTATTCCAACCTTCAAAAACTGACAGGACAAAATCTTGTCTGTCATACTGACGACATTTAGTTATTCTTTATGATAATTAAAGTGGTAAAAAATTGATTAAATAAAGACAAAAAAAACATAAAATTCGGATAAACTATCTAGAATTTTGATTCCGATGTATAACACTTCTTTTACACATAAAGTAGAAATATTAATATTCTATTTGGCAACATGATTTTTAGAACGTTTTAAATTCTTAAATACACGATCGAAAAATTCGAATACAAAATCACAAGCTGTAGTGTTAGATTAAAACGACTATTTAATTAGCTGCATATATTAAGAACGTGTAGAAAGGCCAAGAAGTAGAAAAACCTAAAGAAATGAAAAAATGTGATTGAAAAGAGAATAAAAATCCAAAATGTTGTGGATAAAAATCCCAAGGACGAATAACGCAGTCGACACAACTGTTTTAGTTTAAATTTAAATGGTTTTCTTTAGAATTGAAATAAAATAATTTTGATCCCTGATTATTAAATTTAGAAAGTGCCCCCTTGGCGAATTGAGTCATGATTTTACGTTCACATCGCTTGATAAGCTAAAATGAACTGGACACAAGCAGAAATTCCTGCCTACGAGATAAAACTAAAGATTTAGGAGCCATTATTGCAGAAAAAAGCAATAATCATATGCATATGCTGCAACAACATATTCGAAAATGTGTACATAATTAAACAAACTAAACCTGTTGCTAGAACTTTAAATAAATTGCTTCGAAAATGTATTTTTGAATATATAATTATATTTGAACAGTCTTATGTAATTATGAAGGATGATTTTTCGAGGTAAGATAAATCATTTAAATTCAACTTTAAATTTAAATTCAACATAACAGGTAACAGTAATTTGTACTCTTTATTTTTCAAATTTTTACTTTTTATTTTAATGTATTAATTAATATTAATGCTCTGTTTTTTTTTATATTTAGCACTTTATTTACAAAGACTGCATGCCGGAAAAGCGTTATCCTTCAGTGACATTTTATTCGGAGGTAGTGCAAAAGTAAACTTCGTTATTTTTACTATATACAATGTAACCCGGATATAAGAGAGTTGTCGGGACCGGAGAAGTATCTTATATCCGGGTTTCTCTTATATCCGGGTTTGGTCTATTATATATACATTAACACAGGCTCTAATTTGGGACTAGAGAAAACCTCTCTTATACCCGGGTTTATCTTATATCCGGGTTTCTCTTATATCCGGGTTTCTCTTATATCCGGGTATCTTATATCCGGGTTTGGTCTATTATATATACATTAACACAGGCTCTTATTTGGGACCAGAGAAAATCTCTCTTATATACGGGTTTATCTTATATCCGGGTCTCTTATACCCGGGTTACACTGTATATATATATGGAGGCGTGATCAGAAGTCGAAAGACCCTGCACACCTTGCAAATGATACCGATAAATGAGCTGCTGTTGAAGTACCTTTCATGCGGTACTGTGAGATGTACAAAATACTAGGGGCCACTTGAATGCTGATACCTGGATGGTCCCCGATACAGCTTGTAGAATGTGTTCTTCGTGGTACGATAGGATCTCGGTCTGCTTCGAACCATAGTTTGTGGTGGCACGGGCTGAGTCTCAGAAAAATGACGATAAACAGAAACAAAGTTTGGATGACTCGGTTGCTTTTGGTCTGGAAACACAATCTGATGCAGCCGCGCAGCCTTGTGTCCATTGCCATTCGCGCGGCTGTATGCAACGATATGAATATCCAGCGATTGTTAAATAAAACACTTCTAAGTTAATTCACTACAACACACGCCAAACGTTGAAAACAGACTAGTCACAAAAGTACACGAATGACAAATGTAACCTAGTCTACATGGCAACACAGTATCATCTACTGTAAACATTCTTTAAACTTAACTCAAAAACGAAGGATTTGCAGACATATGTTTATATGGACTTTTGTCCTTGTTTTGGTTTGAGGAACCCGGCCCCGAATTAAGTAAAAGTATTTTTCATACACTATCTCTCTCCCTCCCTCTCTCTCTCTCTCTCTCTCTCTCTCTCTCTCTCCCTCTCCCTCTCTCTCTCTCTCCCTCTCTCTCTCTCTCTCTCTCTCTCTCTCTCTCTCTCTCTCTATATATATATATATATATATATATATATATATATATATATATATATATATATATATATAAGTGAACATAGAAGTCAACACTTAGAGGCGACAGTTTGTTTCATTCTAGATGCAATCGTCAGGCAACTAGTGCTTTTATTTTTCTCAGCTATTTATAGGATTTAATATAAGATTAAAAACATTTAATATAGGATTAAAAACAAGCAAAATAATTTGACACAAATAAATAAATAAACAAATAAACGTCTTCCGGTAAAAGTTAGACTACCCACAATGCACCACTGACCCGTATATATAAATAGTCGAGAAAAATAACAGCACTAGTTGCCTGACGATTGAATCTAGCATGAAACAGACTGTCGCCTCTAAGTGTTGACTTCTATGTTCACTTTTATATTTACACACGCTCTATCTCTGATATTGAGCACTTTATCCCATAAATATAGTACACTTTAAGACTATATTTCTTCATATATATATATATATATATATATATATATATATATATATATATATATATATATATATATAAACAGAGGTTGACCCTACAGAAATTATAAATAGATTTGAAAACGCAGGAAACTTTCTTCTTTAACCCTCTGAACCCTGCGTTCCTGAACAATTTTGCCGCTTCTGTCTGAGCTACTGCGTCAGAATCCTCACGTAATTGGTATATAATGTTTCATGGTCGATATAAACATAGTCACAAGTGTTTAGCCACTGTCCAACCGGTAGCTGGGCATTACGTTATTTTTCTCTACCACCAGTAAAGCGGTTGTCAGAGCTCAAATGTTTAAGGATTTTTTTCGACCAATACTTTGTTAGAAGTATACGTTGGTAAATATTAAACAGACAGACTAATAATTCACACTTCGAGAATATAAAGATATAAAGTAGGAGTATATATATGTATATATCAGGTTATCCCATAAGTTCTGTTCGAATTTTGAATAAAAAAAACAAGTGACCCAATGTTACATTTAATTACAGATTCAATCAACAATGTATTTTCGCTGATTATCTATGCCTTCCTTCCATCTATTAATAAGCTTACTAATTCCATTACTGTAAACTTTTTTGGCTTTGATTCGAAGAACTGACAAATGTCAGTTTTAACCACTTCCTGTATTACAAAAGCTGTTTCTTCCAAATGATTCTGTAAGCTACGAAACAAATGGTAGTCTGAAGGAGCAAGGTCGGGAGAATAAGGTGGATGAGGAATTTTGTCCCAACCAAGTTCTTCGATCTTTTGTGACGTGATACTTGCTGTGTTTGGTCGCGCATTGTCCTGATGAAACATCACCCGTTTTCGATTCACTAGAGCAGGTCTTTTTTGGTTCAAACGCTCTAATTGCTGACAGTATATTATTTGAGCATTAATTGTTGCATTAAGTGTTAAGAATTCAAAGCGGATTGAAAGAAGAACATTTTGACCATGAAGTTCCCTTCTCGGCTGTGGCTGGGGTCCTTCCCCTTTACCAAGCCACTGTCTACGAAGCTTAACATTTCGATAAAAGATCCATTTTACGTCGCCAGTCACAAGTCTATCCAAAAAGGTGAAACAAGTTGGCGAGAATGGAGAGAAGAGCAGATGCCAACTCGGGATTTGAGGTTGTTTTCAGACAATTCATGAGGCACCCATTTTCCTAGTTTAGGAACTTTTCCAAGTTGTTGAAGATAACGATGAATAGTTGTATGGTTTGAACTGAGAACCACTGCCAATTCCTCAACTGATAAAGCAGGATTTTCTTCAAGGGCTTCTTCAAGAATCTTTTCATCAAACTCAACTGGACGTCCGGTTAGATCTTCTTCTTCCACCTCTGAATTTTGCAAACCATCTTCTGCAAGTTCTTTCATTCACACATTCCTCTCCATAAACTGAATGAATGTTTCTAGCCGCTTCGGCTGCTGAGTCTCCTTTCTTGAACTCATAAAGCATTATATGCCTCAAATGATTCTTGGGTATTTCCATGTTAGCAGGTTTTTTTAATCAAACAAAATTTAATTTTATTGTTCTCTGAAACGAAATTTGATCAGTTTAAATTCATCTAAACATAAAAACAATGTTCAGCTCCATTAGACATTATAAAATACTCTTTAAATTTCGTTCATTTTAACAAAAAGTTAAAATTCGGACATAAATTATGGGATGACCTAATATATATATATATATATATATATATGGGGAAACGATATCTACGTTTTAATATATCAAGAGCAATGCTAGGAAAATGTATGACAAAGTGGAATAATGATGGTTTTTGGTGTGACGCCTTTCGTTCTTTCGAATTTCATCCGACAAAAGGGATGATACCGTTGATATGAATACGCTTGTGCTTGTAGGATAGAGGGCGACGACATTTTAATTCAAAGAGAAGTTGATTTACTACGACCAATATGTATAGGAAGTGCTTTACTCACTAGAACATCTACAATAAATTTATGTACATTTTTTTTAAAAACAAATGTTCCCTAAGCGAGGCCTGTGCCTTGAGAGACTCTTGGGACTTAAACTCAATCAAGACCTCAAGTGGAACTCGTACATCCGATCCAAAGCTAAAGATACTTGGAAAAAATGATCGGTTCCCTTTCGCATCTCCAGTAAGTCTCTGACTTCTACGATCCTCTGCCTTTACAAGAGCCATATCCAGTCTACTAGGGTGTGAACTTTTGCCATATATAGGCAGGACATAACCGGTCTTCACTTTCCAGTCCAAAACCGTCTCCCCGTTCTTGTGGGTGACAAGCCTTTTTTCCATAGACGAAACGGCGCAAGTCTCACGGCGTTCCATTGCTGTTTCCATGGAATGTGCCCAGACGAACTATATTGCTTAGTTCCATCAGTTCTAACCTTCACGAAGATTGTAGTGAACCACCTTCATCCCCTTCTACTGGTGAAGTTCCATTCAGTCAGCTTCTTCCACGAACCGCTACTTTGGAAAACCAACTCCCAAGAGGATGCTTTCCCGTTCACTACAATTTTAACCTATTCAAGTCTAGGGTTAACCATTATCTTCCGAACATATCCGTGCCACTTAATTTGTAATCATCTAAATCGATTGGCTCTTGGGCCTTGCATAGGGTGATCATCTTTATAAAAAAAATAATGTCGGTCTCTATATGAATCTATAAAGCTAGAGCGTGTTAGAAGTGGGCAAGTCCAAGGAAACCGAACATTTTCCAGCCTCTTTGGCGATGTATTGTATATGCGGGTTCCAGTTGAGATCTGAGGTGAACTTGAGTCCCGATAGACGCTCAATATCAGAACGAACGAATTGGACGACGTATTTTTCATTATCTGATTTTAGATGATAATACGTACATATAAAAACAAACAGTCGACAAAAGAACTTGAAATGTTGCCAACGGACGAGAAGGGAAAGTGGACAGGTGTTTATGACATCTACTTGATCTTTCGATCGGTTCTTCTTTATCAATGCTCGCATTTGATATTAATACCGTCACGATTACGACTTTAACATTAGCAATGGAATAACCTTAGAAAATAAGAACGATGACATTCTTTTAATAGACAATTCTTTTAAAAAAAATAGAATTCTTCTCATCTTGCAATGTTTTGAAACATGTACTGCAGAAGCCGTTCATAGTAAATATGTTCCTACCTGGGAACTTCAAAAATCTGTTTCTACCTGGGTACTCCAAAAATCTGTTCTTAATTGTTTGATTTAATCATTGATTTTTTTTTAATGATTTATCAAATATTTGTTTGTTATTTAAATCATAAGCATAATTTTAATTTTTTTAGCGAGTGTATTAACACATTTATTTTAGAGCATAGCAACGATTCCCCCTCGATAAATTCCTACTATTTAACCCATGAATGGGGGAGAAGATTGATTCATACCTTTCCCAAATGAATGTAACGAGCCCAGTTCGAACACGGCTCTCCAATCTTTCATTACTGAACAGCTAGGCATTTCACTAGTGGGCATTTTTTTAGAATGCATTCTTATTAATCCGACAAATTTGTATCAAGTTAAATGCTGTTTTTAGTGGATACTCGTATCTGAGAAGACGCTCCGTTTATTTATTAAACAGTATATTTATTTATTTTCACCTACCGGCCTGAATATTCGAGGATTGTTTCCTGCCGAAGAGCGCGAAACATTTTCTTTAATAAGATTCCTCGAATGAACATAGGTCATTAGGTGAAAATAAATAAATATATTATTTAATAAATAAACGGAGTGTCTATTCAAATACGGGTATCCACTAAAATTAACGTTTATATTGATATACACCAATGGACATGCATGGAAATCTGGCTATTATGAGCAAATAAAGATGAGTGGATTCGTTGCATTCACCTAGCAGTAATGCGTAGGGAAAGGCATGAATCCAGCTTCTCTTAGTTATGGGTTAAATAGAAACGCAGAGAGGGCTCTCTTGCTATGGGTAGCTGGCAGTCTAGTAAAAGGAATAATTTGAAGTCGGACACATGTGCGAAGCCTCGAGAAAGGGCATTCATTGTATTGAAGTTTGGTCTGATCATTCGGTCCAAATGAACCTCTATCGACCAAAAAGATCTAATTATGCCGTTGGATTCTGGAGAGGATGTCGAGCGGATGGGTTTGGATCTGGGAAATTCCTTACTCCCCCACCTCCTCCACCACCACCAGAAAAAAAATTAAATCACTCGCACAGAGGCCGTCCCTACTTACAGTGAACAAATATCATCCATCGAAATGAATATTTTGAACAGATGCTTGACTCCTAATTAAAACAGTGACATCATTTATACCATGTCCTCTCATAATGTAGGCGGTGATGGGTCTCCACGACTTCGTCTTTTGTTGCTCTAAATAGCTTTTGATATTTTATCAGCTTTCTTTTAGGTTGTTCTGTCCCAACATCGTTAAGTAGGTTACTTGCTCTTTCCCCCTGTTCTCTTAGGTTTTCAGTTTGTTCATGTGAGTGTTAGATTCTCCAGGTCATATTTTCTCATTATGTTCGTCATACTTCTGACGAATTTAATAATGACAGTGTATAAAATTTGCCATGAAATAGTAGTGGGCAGACGAGTCTAGATGATCCGTATAAATCGTAACACCCACATTGATTACCCGACGTTTCTGGCTTTGTTTAACGGTGAACCAAGTTTAGTAGATAGCGACGATTTTCAAGTTCTTACGCGTGAAAATTTAAATATATGGGAAGTATTGTAACATAGGATGGAAAGTGTGACACCGAAATCCGAAGGCGCGTTCAGATAGACAAAGAAGTATTCTAAAATATATCAGAGACCTAATAAATATAAACAAAACTTCAGTAGAAACAAGGAAGAGAGTACTAAACTGCTACGTGATATTTTCCTTCTGACAGTGAGTGATAAACGATCTCCTCATTGATGAAGTGGTGACTTGAATCAACAGAAAAGTGGTTCTAGAGAAGGACGTCGAGGGTACCATGGACCGAATATGTGAGCAGAGTCCATGTTTTAGAGAAAATAGAAACAAAAATGGAAACTAATACTTAACATCCAGATGAAACAAGTGAGGTTTCTGCGGTATATAATGAGGAAGAAGGGCTTGGAAAAACCGATACTAACAGGGCAGATAGAGGGCAAGAGGGACAAACGGACAGAGGAGCACAACGGATAACAAACATAACGAAGAACGCACATAAAGAAGAAGAGAAAATATTAACTATCGTAATCAATAGAAACCTCCCGTTGCCTCTCTGTACTGGACTCAGGCGTTACTAAATTAAGCTCTATGAGTAAAAGTCTTATCAAAATATTTTTAAATCATTTCACCACAGAGAAGGAGTTAATGCCACTAAGATGCAAGAGGTTATAGGAAATGGAAGTGAATGAGAGGACTTTAGTGAGGAGAAAGAACAATAAAAGAACAGGTTTCAGGAAGACAGAAGATGGCGATAATGCCACTAAGACGCAAGGGGTTACTGGGAGTGAAAGGGAATAAGAAGACTTTAGTGAGGAGAAAGGACAATAAAACAATAGGTTTCAGGAAGACAGAAGATGGCGATAATGCCACTAAGACGCAAGGGGTTACTGGGAGTGAAAGTGAATGAGAAGACTTTAGTGAGAAGAAAGGACAATAAAACAATAGGTTTCAGGAAGACATAAGATGGCGATAATGCCACTAAGACGCAAGGGGTTACTGGGATTGAAA
Source organism: Acanthosepion esculentum (assembly GCA_964036315.1). Taxonomy (NCBI): domain Eukaryota; kingdom Metazoa; phylum Mollusca; class Cephalopoda; order Sepiida; family Sepiidae; genus Acanthosepion; species Acanthosepion esculentum. The sequence goes on from OZ038488.1 coordinate 45,458,915, forward strand.
GGGAATGAGAAGACTTTAATGAGGAGAAAGGACAATAAAAGAACAGGTTTCAGGAACACAGATGACAGTTGGTGTTGAATTTAAATTTTTGAAGATTCTATGTGTCAGATAAGCAAGAAATAGGAAGTGACAATGAAAAGAAACAATTAGAATACAACTATAATATAGATCTAGCTATTTCAACAGTAAAACGATGAGACCTAACACCCAATCTAGGATTACGCTTAATCTCATACGGTCGTGGCACCAAGGAGGAGATTTCATTAGTACATTTACCATGAAAAAATATTGAGAAAAATGAGGGGAGAGACAAGTTATGGCGGTAGAAAGGCGACTGAGATGCCATGTCAGAATCGATAGAATTACAGATCTTTCTTTCGTTTTTGTCGAGAAAGTAATTTCGGGTTTATGACTAAAGAAAGAAGTGTACTGTTTTCAAATGTCCCGTATCCTGGAACATACAAACGAAACTGCAGGACGGCACAACGTTTGATAATATTTTGTGCTAAGAATTTGAGAGTTTTGGGAGAGAAAAAACACAATTATTTATTTGGGATCGATAAAAATAAGAGAAAACACAAATGATTTTTTGTTATTCCTCTGTGTTGTTTAGGGGAAAAAAATCAATCGATGTCGGTGTCATATTTATAGCAAGACAGAAATCAAAATATACTGGTCATAAATTGCAATTTATTTATTAAATCAAATATCATTGTGATCTGGAATCAACATGGAGTAAATAAATCTTTTCGGGCGTGTAGTGTATTTTAGACCGAAGTATAATGTAGAAAGGACACCCAAATAGACATACAAGTGGAAAAACAAACAAGGGCACAAGCTCATATAGATTGCCATGGAGAGATAGGAAGAGAGAGAGAGAGTGAATATAGTGCACTGAAAAGAAATTTCTGAATAAATAAATGGAGAGATGGACGGAGAAATAAAGAGTGAATAGAAACAGTCTTTTCGTGGTCAACAGCACACTTTTCTTGAAAATCAGCGTACAAGCACATTGCCGTAACCTCGAGACGAACAGTGAAATACTGGCGGAAAATACTTAACTCAACAACGAGATACATTACAATATCTCACAGACAAGGATTTTTACATAAAAAAGGCAACCGACAAATTCTTGTTATCAACATAAAAAGTCTTGTTATCAACTAAAATCTGACCCTATCTATCTATCTATCTATCTATCTATCTATCTGTCTGTCTTTAGACAGATAAAATATTTTTACATATCCCACACGCGAAAAATATAGGAAATAGAAGTTGAAAATGCGATTATAATGTTTAACAATATTTATTTAGTGTTAATTTGCCGGCATGACAGTTATATGTTGCGAGACATATTATAGCATAGCCACAAGTATCTCGATCTCAATTTAACTTCTGAAAATCATAGAACTGTTAAACCGGTAAAGTTAATCTGACTAAATATTCTTAAATACGCCAGCTGCATTTTCAATTTCTTTTTACTATCTATATATATATATATATATATATATATATATATATATATATATATATATATATATATATATATATATCGTGTATTTGGGTAGCAATCCATTTTTTATGCAAGTTTCGACGACTGACTAGACACTGCAATTTTTATTTATTTTTTGTATGAACACGACCACAACGGGATGAACATGTTTGAAAAATAAACTATTACTGTTAACTTACAAATCGTCCCGGAGAATAGTCGAAAGCGCTCGGATATGCAGCATTTGTTTGTTTTTTTTGGACATATTGAAACGAAATCACTTGTACGAACAAGAAAAATAAAAGGCTTAATTGTAGTGCCCACTCAGGCATCTTTAACGAAATTTGTACACACATACACACACGCGCGCGCGCGCACGCACACACACACACATATATACATATATATATATATATATATATATATGTACAGAGTGGGGGGGGAGAAAATATTCGTACACATACAAATTTTTAATTTATTTTATTTCCAACTAATGAATAAACATACTTTGCATATAATTAAATGTACCCAGATACATAATAACTAAATATGCATAGAAAACAGAAAATGATTTAATAGAAATAAATCCCATTTATTAATTTTAATATGAGAAAAAAGTAGAAATTCATCAAGGAGATCGGGGTAGTGTTTTTCCTAGCCAAGTATTTTCGGTTTTCTCCAAGATCATCATTAGGGGTAACTTACAAAGGCAAACATATTGTAACTGTAATAAAATCTGTATTCCGCTGTGATTTTAAAAAATCAATTGGTTGGGTAGTATAATGTTGTTATGAACAAGTATTTCCCTGTATTGTGAAGATGGCCAGAAATGTGCTTTTAAATGTTCTGCAATAGAACTTGTATGCGACAGTATATATACAGTTCGGATATCGCTATTATGTAAATCATTAAAACGTCGATTATAACTGAAGTATTCATTGGAAATGAAATTGGTTAACTAGCAGTTCGACCATTGGACAGTTACGTAGTCTAACAGGCATTTGACTCTCCCAATGTGTTCCTGGGCGAAGCTATTGTGGATATTGTGATATGAGGCCAGATTTTAATGGATAAGACTATTACGCAACGACAGGCTACCGCTGCTCTGAACGTAGTATTTTTGATTTTCTTATTGTTTCAAACGATAGAAAACACCAGAAAGGGAAAAGGAAAATATTTATGTAAAGAAGAAAAGAAGAAAATTGTAAATATGTCAGCAGAAGGGGTTATTGCAAGCGATAATGCAAAACTGATTAATAGGGACGTGCAGACGATCAAAAAAGCGATTTCTAAAATCAACTGTACCCGGAAGACAAGATGTGATGCTGTTAAAAGCAAGATAACAAAGCGAGAGGACCATCTAATAACACGTTTGGATCTAGCAAGAAGATATTTCACGATACTGGTGTAGCTAGAACGAACGTAGCTACAAGGAATAATATCTTGAATGAACTTGCAAATGGTTTAAAGTCCAATCAAGCCTTCCTTCATCAAAAGCTAATATCAGGAAAAGAATTTAATGGGAAAATGCGTACATGAAATTTCAGCTTCGTTTTATTCACTGATGAATATCGAGCTACATTCGATGGTCCCGACGCCTTCGCCAGACGGTATTTGGTGAAGGACAATGTACATCTAACCCGCTTCAGATGTCAGCAACGTGAACGACATGTTATGTTTTGGACGGCAATCATCGGTGATATCATCGTTGGACCCTTCTTCGTAGAAGATGGACAGAAAATGAATACGTCAATTTCTTAACTCAAAGTTTATACACTAGTACAATAAAAAATCACAAGGTTTCAAATCGAAAATGATTTTCATGCATACAGCTAAGTTAACAAAAGCCTTTCCAGAGTGAAAAGGATTTAAAGACAAGCGTCTTATGGAATGGCTGCCTCAATCGCCACACTTCAACTGCATTGAGCACTTTAGGGGACTTGTGAAGCAGAAGCTATATGAAGGAGGAAAGCAATACAGCAAAATAAAAGAACTGAAACAACAAATAATGAATGCGATCTCCAATATAATTCCATCTACAGTTCAATGTTTGACTACTTCAATGGACAAAAGTTTGATGAAAGTATTGACTGCCAAAGGAGCTCACATAGGGATGTGGACAGAAAGATTGTTAGGCAGGGTAGATTTATTAAATTTTATTAAAGAATTTATTTAATTTTATTAAAGAATACTAAAGGATGTTAATTTTATTACTTATCCTTATTATTGATAGCCAAAAACTATTTCTAAGCTCAAAATGACCAAGATGCGTAATACCATTATCCGGCAATTTAAATCAATACTTCCTCGTTTTTCAAAACTTGGTCCCGATATCTACATTCTCACATAGTATGTGCTTACGACTTGTAGCGCTTTAGGGACATTGCTTTTCTTTTTATCGGCCCAAAACATAATTGCATAATAGCGTTAGCTGAGCCGTATACATATATATATATATATATATATATATATATATATATATATATATATATATATATATTTTCAGTATATGTGCAAAAGATATTGAGAGAGAGAGAGAGTAAGACAAAGAGACGGAAAAAAGGAAAAGGGGAGAGGTTAGTAATGTCCGAAAGTTACAGTTACAGGAAGCACTTTAATATCAGCCTCAAGTTCAAGTTTACAGCTTTTAGGATTATTTTACTTTGCAGTTAAAACCATTGCCAATTTATTTCCGAGCCCACATGCCGCGCTCGTAAACACAGTTTGCCACACACATCGCTTTCGCCATTGTTGAAATTCATTTCCCTCTGCTTAACAGTATTCCCATTTCCTGCTAGATTTACAGTTTTTTTTTAAATCTGATAATTGGTTGATATTAAGAATTGAGTACCATAAACAATTAACGTTTATTTGTAATAAAAATAAATTGAAACCAAATTCAAAAATAAAGAAAACTATTAAATGCAAATTGTTATTTTTATATTTTAGCGTATCTTTTCATAGTGTTTGCAATTATACATATTTCATTGAAGGCCAAAGAAAAAAAATTTTTTCATTTTTCTACAGATTTAAAAAAATCTTTTCACCCCAAGCAAGGCCACATGTACACAGGAATTTACAGGGAGTGAAAGTGAGAGAAAAAACTGTGTATAGGGAGGATTGAGGAAAAGACAAAAGATTAACAGGATTCAAAAAGACAGAAACGCCTGACTGACGTTACATTTAAATCTTTCTAGATTGATTGCAAAGTAAGTAAACGGAATGCAGTTCTATAGACGGGAAGTGCAAGAAATGAAACTGTCGGAGTAGAAGTGTCGATTGCATTTAGCTATTTCAGAAGTAAGCAGGCGGAACCTAGATGACAATATAGTAGCAGTTTTAAATTCATGTATTCGTGGCACAAGACAAAAAAGCTCATCAGGCCAGTTTCTATGAAAATATTTATAGAAAAGACAGAGGGAAGCCACATAACGTCTATGGGAAATTGACTGATGTCGAGATGTCAATCAGGATCGATTACATTGCAGATCCTTCTTTGGATTTTGTCAAGAACCTCAACATGAATAGAAGGATTAGCACACTAGATATGTTAGCAATACTCAATCCACGAACGAATGGTAGATTTCTAAATGTGCAAGATAGATTCTGACGGGAATAATTTTCTGGCAATACACGGTGATCCCAAATTTGCTTACAGTAGTTGCATTTATTGATTCGGTGTAGCCGCTGCACTTCAAGTCAGTTGAAATCGTGAGGCTATGAAGGTGTATTTGTTGTTTTCCGGGAGCATAGCGTTAGCTATGCTGATGACAGGTAGATCATTTTCTCTGTGGTGTTTAAATAAGAGCAGTTTTGTTTCGTAGCGGTTAAAAATTACAAGGCATTTCCTGCCCCAATTTAAAACTGATGAGAGGTCCTTTTCAATGTCATCAACGAGATTTACTTTGTCAGCTCTGATGGTTTTGCTATTGAGACAGGAGTAAATAGTAATGTAATCAACATAAATGCCTACTTGGGAACTGATTTTATCAGGAAGATCATTGATGAAAGTTAAGAAACTGCGTAGCACTCAAGATATAGCCTTGAGAGACCACCGCGTTCGTATGAAACGACCTAGAAGCGACTCCGTTCAAAACGACCTTCATTTTAATATTCGATAAAAACGATTGGATCAAATTAAACAATGGCCCAATAATATCGTAGCACTGGAGATTGAATATAAAGCCGAGCATGCAAGATATCTAGAGCCAGAAGTCGAGCTTCGCCATTATTATCAAAAGCTTGATATATATATTCAGTAATGGCCGTTAGCACATTAGCGGTGGACCTGGCGAAACGTCTATCATTTTCTTTGTTTTTTAATAGAATTTGAACCTAAAATTTCCAATCACTTCTAAGCGTTTTCAACTTCCATGAGCTCTAATAAAAAATATTATTCCCGTGCCGATGTGTATGCGTTGATAAAGTATGCACTGCGTTCCTCGATAGCTTTTGAATGTCGAGTTTTCATGATTCGACGCATGTAATGCTTTGTTTAATCTATCATCCAAAATGAATTCAGTAAACACACGAAAATAGAAAGGACATAAAACAATCGAGTTTAGTCACATCTTTTCAGGGCTGATCCTGAGGGGAATTGAAGTCCTACCAAAGATACATTACGGGCAACCACAATCTTAACAACAGAATATATGCAGGTGACGCAATGTTGATAACAGAAACAGAAATTAAATAAAGGGGGAAAAAAGCAAGAAGAAAAGACTAAACATTAGTTATAAGAAGACAGAATGTATGGTTGTCAACAAGAGGAAGAGGCCAAGTAAAGGAAAGAGAGAAGAAAGGACTAAACCACAATTGTAAGTCAGTGTGTATAGTTCTCAACAAAAAGAACTGTCCAAAACGCCAACTCCAAATTGTAGATATCAAAATGAGGCAATATACAGGAAGATTTTTTAAGAGATGAGGGAAAATGCAACATTGAAATCAGGTGGTTCGTTGACATAGCGAAAGCTGCCTTTCAAAATCTAAATAAAATATTAAGCAAAAGAAAAAACGTTAGAAACTAAGAAAAGATTACTGAACTTTTACGTAACATCGATTCTCCTACTGTGAAAGCTGTGCAATCTCTTCACGGAATAAAGAAGAAATTGACACAACAGAAATGTGGTTCCACAGAAGGATGCTGAGAATACATTGAAAAGAACAGGTGAACAACGACAAAGTTTTAGACAAAAAGAAAACAAAAATGACACTTATAAAAAGAAGGGGTTAAAATTTCTGTGTCACATAATAAAGAAAGAGAGCTTGGAGATTTTGAGACTCACAGAACATAATAAATGCAAGGATACCAGAGGGAAACAGCAGGGAACGTAACTAAGGAAGCTGTGAAAATGGTTGGCAGAAAACGGATTAGGCGAGAAAGCAAAAAGCCATGCCTTATTTAGTGCTACAAAGGACAGGATGTTGTGGAGAGAAACGAATAAAAATGAAGACTTCACACGTCAGTTTGTGATATATTGTTTTCGTCATAATCACGCCATCATTCCGATAATAGAAACGGAAAAAACAAAAACAAATTCTGTCAAACCAGGAACAAAACACGATAAATAAACACTGACACAAAGATTTGTCATGGAAGCCGACAATGCGCAGAAGACATTAGAAAAGTCTATTCAAAATGCATCCGGAAACCAACCACAGACATTGTCGGAGCTATAGAAAAATTAAATAAATAAAATCTGAATTAAATTTTGTTAGTCTTTAAAGAAAGAAAATACATACATAAAAAAAAGAAAAGTTCTGCCCAAACCTGTTCACAATTATCCTCGGACATTTGAACAGGAATAGAGGTTTGTCCATTTTTCCGGTTTAGGATAGGGTTTCCGGATCATTCTAAATTCTTCTACTCTTTCCTTCCCAGTAGCTCCATGCGTCTTAGCGACGTTATCACCTTACTTGGGATGAATTGATACACACACACTTATATATATATATATATATATATATATATATATATATATATATATATATATATATATATATATTATTGTCATCCACAGACAGACTGTTTCTCTGTATCACAGCTCTTCAGTGTGGCTAGACGTCCCGTTGCCTCTAGCTAGGATTTCGACTGAATTGGCGTCAGTCGGAAATTCTACCACTAAGCCATCGGCGCACGGCAGGGATGAAGGTGAATTTTAGCGTATTTATTTTTAGATTTAGATAAACACACAGTGACTGACAGGACTCAATTCTGCCGAAGAGTCATGCTATATTAGATTTAATAGTCACTATATATATATATATATATATATATATATATATATATATATATATATATATATATATATATACATATATTGGGATGAGAAATTATCATTATGGTACACATTGCTATTCGGAAAACTTCTTCATCATAGTTGCTATTCACAGAGCTTTTTGACTGTCTTACAAACAATAATAATTGTTTAATAGTATGGGTCTTATTACCATAGTTGGGGGAGAAGCGGTGGATTCATGCCTTCCCGAAAGGTATTTGCGCGTAAGTGAATATAACGAACCTGGCGGGTATTAGAACTCGGCTCTACCATTAATAATTCCGAGCCACCATCCCTTACACCAAATGCTCACATCCAAGCTTACAGCACCTAGTATACCGACGCTGTTACCCGTCGAAGTACTGACCATTTTCGATGTTGTTTGGTAATCATGAGGGGGCCAATGTTTCAACATGATTTGACCATAAGGCTCAATAGATCAGGTAAATTTTTGAAAGAGTTATTTCAGAAGGCAGCACGAAAATTATAAGAATTTTTTTCAGCTTTATCAATAATCTATAAGATATTTTAAAATGTTAGAGATTTGCAATACTATTCCCGTAGTACGTTAAAATACCTAGTATCAAAAGGATAGAGTGCTTCTGCTTTGAAAATGAGCATTTGAAGTACTGGATTTGCTTGAATTTGAACACAACTACTAGCATTGGGAAGATAATAGGTACGAAGCAATCTGTCTGTTAAGAGTGTGTATCGTGACACACAAGTGAAATGAGGACTGGTGTCAGGCTGCCTTAAACTGTGTTAATAACAACGTTTCTAAAGATGGTTGGTTCGTGGGAATTTGGAAAAATTTGCCGCAGTCACCATTCAATCCGGCAAGGAAGGAAGAAGGCGGGGCGATAAAATGGCGGGAAATGTCATCTCTGGCGTCATTCACACGTTGCTGACCTGATTAGGAAAGTGTATCCCGGATTATCAATTAATGACTTCTCGATCTGACTTCCTTTAGACTTTTATACCAAAGCGTGCGCATTGACACGCAGGCACGCACGCACGCACGCACACACACACACACACACACACACACACACACATATATATATATATATATATATATATATATACAGCACACATGCGCTTATGTATACATTATATATATATAAATATGTATATCATAATATAAGTATATATGTACACACACGCACACATATATATGTGTTATATATATATATATATAAGTATATATGTACACACACGCACATATATATATATATGTGTTATATATATATATATATATAATATAGCTTCCTATATAGCTAAATGCTATAGCACGTCAGACTATATGACGGTTACGTGTAAGAATCAGGTTCCATTTCTGTCGGAAGACATATTTTCTTTACGATTTGTTGGACATTCAGGTCGGTAATTGAAGATAATACTGTTTATTATAAACAGAGTATTTAATTAATATTTGTATATATAAAAAGAACGTATAAACAAGAAATATATTAATGTAATTGTCGGATTTATATTCAGTCCATTTCATAATGTATATGTATGCGTGTGTGTGTGTGTGTGTTCACGAGCACACCCGCCTAATAGGCTGGCTAATTAATCTCTGTTGTCGACCAGCGTACAGGCACATTTATTCAAAACCTACTATTTTTTATCCTACTACCATAATACAGAACATGGCCGACATCTACCCAATTTATCTCGCATGGCTTGCGCCAACACGCGCTATGCCTTTTGGGCTCTTCTCAGATGTGTGGAATCCTGTGAACATCACCTTGAATCGATATTGTCTAGACATTACCTTCTTTAAAAATCGACAAATTCCGGCCCGGTTCTCATGATTGAATTGTTAGAGTTCTCACCCTATATAGTATGCTAAGGCATATTTGTGCTTATCTTCACCCTCACCCTCTCCGCAGAGCCGACTTCTGGTTTATACTGCAACTGTGCTGATCGGACCTGTTGCAGTTTCTCGCACCCAGCGTATCATCTGGCATGATCAACAGTTGAAGTTGCAAAGATGCCGACCGATGGGGCCGCCACTCCAGGCCGATAACATCAACATCTTCCTGACAAATCGATTCTGAGATTCGAAATCCATGTCTCATGGAAAGCGAACTTTCTAACCACGTTTGCCATGTGCCCATATATATATATATATATATATATATATATATATATATATATATAGTACAGGTAATAAATCCGTTGGTATATATCCCAGGTAGTTCTTAGTAATACTAAATATTATTAAAACTGTTCCACAAAAATGAGCTCAATGTATTTATTATAACAGAGCATATGAATTGCACAACAAAATCCAAAATTACATCATATGGTGGGGGTATAGATTTATTTCAACTAACTAGAAGTACATTAGTCTTATTCAACCCCTGTGTATAGACTGTGTTCCTGTCGGAATTAGAAATTTAAAGTTTTGCTTTGACAGCAATAGAAAAATTTATACAGGATTGATGCATTTCGAATCAGTGTTAAGGCGCGATTTGAATGTATTATCCTTAAAGGGAAGTGGTTTTATAAAATTAAATCATATTAAATTGGGGTTATATGAAGAATTAGTTGTTAAATCGATATATATATATATATATATATATATATATATATATATATAAAGACATACCTTATTGAATAATTTACACAAATTTTCTCTACTTATTTTCAATAGGATCATCTCATATTCACAGACAAGCTGCTCTTGAAGTACCCTCTATGAGCTGTAGAACATCATAGAGCCACTTGACGGGTGCTGATAGCTGGATCGTCTCTGACAGCCTGTAGAATGTATTTTGTGTATTCAGGCGTATGGTCAGGCTTCGTCAAAGTTTGTGGTGCCGCGGATCCTGTCTCAGAAACGTGCCGATAAACATCAACAAAGGTTGGATGATTCGGCTCCCCTTGGTCTGGAAACAAAATCTGATAGAGTCATGCAATGTCGGGTCCTTTACAATTCACGCGGCTGTATGTAAAAGAATCATATCTGCTATTGTTAAGCGGAACATTTCTCAGTTAACTGACTCCTACACATGTTAAACTTTGAAGACAGGTCAGCCACAACGGACAAAATGTAACATAGTCTACATAACAATAGAGCGCCATTTACAGTAAACTAAATCTAAACTTAATAACTCAAATACGAAAGACTTGCAGATATATGTTTATATGAAATTTGTCCATGTTTTTGCTTGAGGGACGCGCTTCTAATGATGTTGGTAAAATTATTTTTGATACAGCCTATATATATATATATATATATATATATATATATATATATATTAAGCGTTTCACCCCAAGCAAGGCGGGAAGCCACTAGCACGTAAGGGATTACAGAGAGTTGGATCGAGAGCAAATAGGAGCGATAGAGGAAAGGATGAAGAGAAGATAGGGGATAGATCAAGGCATCTGGAGACGTCGATTGATATTACATTTGAATAGTTGGAGATTATAGCTACCAAGGAAATAGGAAAGAGGGAGGGATTTCCACAGGCGAGAAGTGCGAGACATGAAGGTATTGGAGTAGAAGAGACGGCTACATTTTAACACTTTCAACAGTGAAAGGGTGAGAGCGATATGCCAGCCTAGTTGAATGCTTAAATTCATGAAGTCTGGGGACCAGCGAAAGTAGCTCATCAGAGCAGTTACCGTGAAAGTATTTGTAAAAAAAGTCAGAGGGGGGCGACTGCACATCTGTGAGAGAGCGACTGCAGACGAGATACCAGATCAGGGACAATTATATTGCATATCCGTCTCTAGATTTTATCAAGGATCTTGAGACAAACAGAAGGGGCTGCAGACCATATATGACAGAAATACTCCATGCAAAGGCGAATAGTTGATTTGTAGAAATTGAAGGATTGACTATGGCGAGAAAAAAAAATATATATGTGTGTGTGTGTGTGTGTGTGTGTGTGTGTGTGTGTGTGTGTGTGCGTGTGTGTGTGCAGATTGAGTTATTGCGGTTTGGAACCATGCTGAAAAGAATATCTAAAATATATTTGTTTTATTTATGTATAATACATACATTCATACATACACAAACCCATATATATATATATATATATATATATATATATATATATATATATATATATGTATATGTGTGTATATATATATATATATATATATATATATATATATATATATATATATATATATATATTTGTCTGTAGACAATACGAATAAACAGAATATTTCTCATTTCTCTTTACCCAGATTCTTGATCACATTTTATATACAAATATTTTTTTAATTTCGTTATCGAATAAAAATTCATTCACTTAAATCGCTTTAATTTCTTTTTGCAGAGAATCTTTTAAGGCATTTCTACCCGAATTTGGAATCTCATCGTTCGCTACTTAGACTTTTTCTTGTGTATAAACAAAATTCAAGTTCAAGAATTCTAGAATTTGCTATCCCCAGTTTGAATAGCTCTTTTTCGTTTGCTTTATGCAGCTGCTTTAATCGAGTCAATCATCTACTTTTTAAAACTGTTTCTTTCTTTGTAACGCTCCAGTTGTCATCGTTTTTCCTTTTCTTGTCATCTTAATGAAAAGAAAAAACAAACAAACCCGAAAACTTTTCTTCGATTTAACATTGTCTTCAATTCGATTATTTTACTGAAATCGAGATAGAATGCTCAAGGAAATCACATGTGGTGCGTAAATCAAAAGAATAATGCAGTGTTTAAACGAATTTCTCTGTCAGCTTTTTAGATGCAAAAAGACACTAATCAAAGAGTAGAATTAGATAAAGAAAGAATTGAGTGCTTTTCGAACGAATGAAGTTATGAAAGAAATAATATTGACTAATTCTTTATCAACATTTTCTTTGTGGTCAGGTATAAGGATATTACCTGACTGCATTAATCAGTTGGCGGAATTAGATAATAATTTTTTTTTGTGGCGACCGTCAAGTTAAAGAGAATGTACTTACAAATTTTTTCGTACACAATCCTAAATACTAACCACACTGATTGCACACATTTTACAACAGCGATCCCACAGTCGAATCCTTGCAAACCACTTTCTAGTCTAACGCTAATTCCATGGAAAATGTTGAGACGAACTACATTCCTTAATTCCACCAGTTTTACGCCCACGGCTAAGACCCACTACGCTACGCGCATTGCAGCGAACTACCCTCATTCGTTTTATATTCCATTTTGGTAAATTAACGCTCGAACTGTTTATTCCGTTAAACAGCTGTTTTGTGGAAGAGGATGCTCCCTATCCTCTGCCTCTAACTCTCTTAGCCTCTACCTCCATTGAAGGACATGGTGAATATTATTAAACATTACTGTTAAAAAATAAAAGAGAATTTAAGATCAAATATTGAGGAAAACATTTGTATAACACTTTGAAAATATTAACACGTCTATATTTTTATTTCAGGGGTTGGGTTATTTTTTCACACATACACTACGGACGGGGTATTTAACGTCTGAACCAACAAGACACTGAGATGGATAGATATGAATACATTGTGATAGATATATATGAACAGACTGAGATAGATAGATATATAAATACACTTTTGACAAATGAATCAATATTGCATACCAATTGTCTGTTCCAAATTTCTCTGTGATCATCAGACGAAGGAAGCGTGAAACTGACAGTTAGTATGCAGTGTTAATTACCATGACCACATTGCCGAAAACTATAAACACTCCAGCTCCTATACGGAATATTCTTCATCTATAAATATAGCAAATTCTTACTATATATATATATATATATATATATATATATATATATATATATATATATATATATATATATATATATATATATATATACCGATTCGATGAGAACGAAAGTAATATATAAATTCTAACTTTCGATTCTCACCCGTCGAAGTGCAGTTGAAATCCACTGAAACCAAGTTGCATCTTTGTAGTGAGTAAAATGGTTTTGTCTATATGATATAATTATAATATATATATATATATATATATATATATATATATATATATATAGTATTAAATTGTATTAGATTTTAGGTGCCAAAATTGCTGGTTCTTTTCCCGTAGTTTATTGGCGGAAAGGCATTTTAGGCAAGCAGGCTTTTGTCATAACGTGCTCCATATCAAATGGTAAGGATAGAGCCTTAATAAAATTAATGGGGAGAAACTTGCCACTTTACTGAGTGGTGTTGGTTCAGTCATGCCGACTTCGAAGTTTCATTAGCGTATTGTAGTAATGCCTTCACTCAATAGTTAAATATGTTACACTTATATTTGAGCCTCTAAGAATTCACCTGGTGAGTTTGCTCGGTTAGGTCATTTGTATGAGTCCGTAGCAATTACTTTGTTCTTGAACATGTAAATATTGTGTATTTTTTTATATTTGAGTAAATAGATAAATATTGTTCGTTTACATTCGCATTTAGGAGTATTTAATTGGTTTGGAAATAAGTGAATATTGGCCGTTTATATTTTAATCTCTATGCATTCTCTGGTAGATGAACCGTTTTGTGGTAACCTCTAAAAGATAATGCAGTCGATATATTCTTGGCCTCGCTGACAGGGAAACACTATTTGAAATTTTCAGTGTGAATATATAAGTAAAAATCTATATGATATATGAACATATATAATAAATATAGCAGTTTCGATTGTAACAGCGTGCCCTAAATAAGAATGTTAATAAATTGTAATCAAGCGAATAGACGACAAGTTCTGTCCTTATGTCGAAAACTTTTATCCTCCAGAAAATAAAGCTTTAATTTTGCATTTCAGTTACGTAAAAAGTCTAAATGAATAAGAACATTGGGTTGTGGAATGTAAAGATTACCCCCCACCTAAGCTGCCTAAGTGAGGCTGTCAGGATTATAAATGAGCGGCGTTCGGTCTCTCACTCTCACTTTTTATTCTATAATGCATTACGTAGAAGACTTGTATAGTTTTCCCTTCTCGCGAGACTTTGTTCTCAGTTCATCCCACCTCCCAAAAAACAGCGTCTTTATTTTTGTTATTTTTTATTTATTAATTTTGGAATGGGTTGTTGAGTGTTCCTGTAATTTCTCAGCATTTCCTCGTAGTAGTATCCATGCTTAATGGCAGTTCTGAAGCAATATATTCTTTTTCGAAGAATTAGTTGCAAATACGCTTCATCTCTGCAAAGAACGTTTGGTATCTGCTTTGTTTGAAGCACTATCGCATATTTTGTATGTCCGTTTTAATTCACCCCTCCTAATGTCGATTTAAAGTTCTTTATCCCTTATATCTAAACTATTATCAACATTCTAAACTATTATTTATAAACGCTACGTCTTCAGCTTTACTGTCACATCCACAACGTTTCGGCCGTTGTATACTCCAGCCTTCTTAATATTTCGTTCCGAAGCCAGAATAGCTAATCTGTATATGGTTGTTTCTGAAGATTGGTTCGAAGGCTGTTGTGTAGATGTTCCTCTCGTGTTTATTTCCTGAAATGGACTGACGTATAACATTCACATTTTCAGAAATATAGTCAAATATTAACTTTAACTTTAGAAAATGAAAATTTCAATGAAATATGTTGCTAATTTTCAAACTTTCCATTTAAAAGAAGAAAAATAGGAACTTTATGCAAAATAATGACACTATTTGGAAAAAAAAACATCATGTTACTTTGACCATGATTAGAAACACCAAGGGAATGGAAATTTCACTGAAACATGACGCAAATTTTCCAAGTTTTCTGTTGAAATAAAGAAATACCAACATTAAATGAAATTCCGAAAAGAAAAGAATACCAAATGGTCACGTTGCGTTCTATCACTCAGACATTTTAAAATGGATGCCTCTGTTTACCACATATCTAAACGATAATTAAAAACTATAATTTTGGACATTGCAAATTTTGCTAAGGTCTGTTAGAAAATGTACATTTTTTTTAAATCAAGAAAAAAGAAAGTTAAGCAAAAATATCACAATATGATTAAAAATAACTTGTCAGTTTAACACGTCCTCCATTTTAAACTTCAGTTCTTCCATAAAAGTAAACAATAATTACAAACTATAATTTCGGAAAGTGAAAGTTTCCCTGAAATATGTTGGAACATGTCCAATTTTTCATTTGAACTAAAGAGAATATGGACTTCAAGCAAACATGGCCACAGTATATGGAGAAAAAAAAAGAAGGCCTCGATTTAAAATGACGCCAGAGTGATAGGGGCTAAAAACAAACGTGTTGGAGTGAATGAATGAGAGGTAGGCAAGTACAAAGCTTTCTGATAAAATGGTGGAGTTGTATTTCCAAAGAAACGTATTAATGCGAAAAGGTCAAAAAGACAAAAATAAAAATGGCAATAGTGAAAAATCAAGTCGAATTCAAATGATGTGAATAAATTTCAGCTACGGAAATCTGACAAAGAGGAGAATTTAAGCTGAAATTGGATGGTTGAGTAAATCTGGCGGCATTCTCAAACAAAGGAACTTTATTCAAACCGGTGAGGAATAAAACCAGATTATAGGGCAAATGGAATAAACATGTAAACTGACTGACATGATTAGAGGGGGAGAAAGAGAGAGATGAATGTGCCAAATAGAAAAAGAGAGAGAGAGAGAGTAAGTTATGGTGATGGTGGTGGTTTCAGACGGAAGAAAATGGCTGACAAAGGACAAAAGAATAAAAGAGAAGGCGGAGACAAGACGGAATTCAAGGAGGAGTGATAGTTGCAGGAGTGAAGATAGGATGATGTTAGAAAGAGTGAGCGATAAAGCAGTAAGAGATTAAAGAAGTGAGGGGGAAGTTTATTGCTTCGATGACTCTCAAACCGTTTCATTCATGTTAATATCGATATAATGTGATTCATTCTTTCTTTTTTGTTGTTTTTGTTTTTGTTCTTAGCTTTTTAGGTTTATTTCGTGTCATTGTTTGTCTGGCTGTGTTTATTTCTGGTTTTATTTTTAAGAAAATTCCACTGTACTAAAATAAGTGGAGGCGAGTAAATTTTTAAAAAGTTCGGTATCTAATATGAGATGAATTTGTAATATGAAGCGGATAAGTCGACAGCCGAAAAGATGGGAAAAGAATGAATGAGAGAAAAGTGAAAGAAAGAACCCCATATAAATACACACACAAACATATATATATATATATATATATATATATATATATATATATATATATATATATATATATATATATATATATATACATACACATATATATACACATATATATACACACACACACACACACACACACACACACATATATATATATATATATATATATATACAAAGATAGAGGTAGTATAAAGATTGTTGTGTGAGTGTGTATATGTCTGTAAAGAAAAGGACCTTCACAAGTAATTATGTTGAAATGCTCAGTTTCAGTGCAAAAAGAATAAAAAAGAAGAGACAGCTCCTCGATAGCTGAATATTTTTTTAAGTTGTAAAGAATGAATTTTCCAAGAATAAAACAGATTAAACAAATAATATTGACAGAATAAGTCGAACGGAATATTTTTAAACCTGACTTTATAGAAATTATTTTCTCTCTCTCTCTCTCTCTCTCTCTCTCTCTATATATATATATATATATATATATATATATATATATATATATATATATATATATATATATATATGTGTGTGTGTGTGTCTGTGTATGTGTGTGTATATATATATATATATATATATACATATATATATATATATATATATATATATACACATATTTGGCGGGTGTTTCAAGTATGACTTGACTGCTTCTATTTTCATACAGTCAAATAGAATAGTCAGCTTTAAAAGTATATTAAAAATATGCATTTAAAATAAGATTATCATTGCTTATCTAACCTTACACTTACAAATAATTTTACATGCACATATTTGCAAGAATACCCTGATTAGAAATCTTAGACGAAACAGCGCCATAAGGTGCCATTATAGCCAATTCAAAATTGACATACGATTTTGGTAAGGTATTTTTAACAGTGATATGAACGAAAATGAATGGGATACAAATCGCCAAATACTCGCTGAGTATAAAATTGGGTTAAGTTGAAAATTGTCTTAACCTATAGATAGACAATAAATATTAAAAGCTATTTAGGTATATGTATTTTTTGCGATGTGGGTATCATAATGTCTAAAATGTTAGCATAAATTCTTCCTAAAAATATTTTCCCGGAATAATTAAAAAATATCTGATGATGTTGAGCCAGACCAACATTGAATCCGATAGTTCTGAGTATCTCATCTGATTACAGTATTGTCAAATGTCGACATATCAAAAGATGTCATCGCTACATAATAAATTATTGTATATGTGTTTGTCCTCATACACATAGAAACCTAACAACAGCATACAGAAATACGTCGGCCAGTGGTTAGACGGTTCAGGCCATGAGAGTAGGGATCGAATCTCACCGTGGCTGATTTTTCAAGGTGTTGACTTAATCGGCCTAGCAAGGCAATCCCAGCAAAAGGCGTCGCTAGGACATATTTGAATATTTTACCACAGGTTGACAGTCAAGAGTGAAACTAGGTTGATTGAATACTCGGAAGCTGTCAGGGGTTGTGTGAGTACGAATTCACACGTCATTGTAAACGATGTTTTTGTGCGTAATGGCCTTGTCCAACTACTGTAAACAATCTCCCAGAGACTGTAACTATGGTCCGCTCAGCCCAGTTGAGGTATAAACAGCATATAGGTCGTTGAAGAAACATAAATTTGCCTGAGCGGCTGTTTGTAACAGGGACAATCTAAACATCGTAACAGGCAAGCTTACTCAGAAGCCAGCAGCAAGCTATTGTGATACAGTAGACAATCATTTCGCTTACTGCCCCAGGAGAAGTCTTTAGCATTATTAAATTTACCCCGAAAAATGTTAGGAAAATAAAGTTATAGCGTTGGTTGGTTGATTTAATTTAGCGACATATCAACCTCTATGGTTTATTTAATGCCGAAATCTAAATATTTTGTTCGCAATATTATGGCTTCAGCCACAGTTACCCTACACAGGCATCCTGCAAAAATTAACCGTTGATAACTTCAGCACAAAAATGCATTGCTTTGCACTTCCACCACAAAATGCATTCCTACACTTTCCTAATGTTTTATTGATTGTCACTATACCACAAAAAATACATAGCGGCTCATTCTACCAAAAATGTATTGTTGGTAACTTTCTAGTAAAAATGTGTTGCTAGCAGTTCCATTACAAAAATGTATTGTGAATTTTTCTTTGTTGGTTCATTTGTCCATAGTTGGGGCTCTTAGCAAGTGCTACCACCCCCGTTTAGGGTTGACCTGGGGACAACAGCATTTAAGTGGTGGTTCTACGCTCCTCAAAACCTTCAATGTCTCGATCAGAGGCGTTGATGCTGGATGCAGTTTGTCGTCATACCCAGGACAAAGCTGTAACAAATCACCGTTTAAATGTTTTATCGCTAGAAAAAGGCTTCGGAATAGCGCTTAATGGAGTATTAGTCGATTGAAAGATAAAATGATTACTTCGATAAATAATGTTTTCATAAAAGCAATTTAGGCTGTCTAAAAGAGAGCATCACTAGTCATGCTTCACCAACATACATACCGGGTGTAACAGAAACATTGTCCAAATCGTGTAAGAGCATAATTATTCCACAAAATGTTTAATATCTTTAAAAAAAACAAAATTGAGTTTATTTTTTTTCAGATAAGACGTTTAGCCATTTTGACACAATTCTTCGTAAGAATCACTGAAACACCCTTTGGGTTATTCAGCTAAAAACAAACCAGGTTAAAGCTGTTTTGTCTTAGACCCACTCTCTCCCCAAATGAGCAATGCTGAGAGAACAAAGATTATTCATGCCTTCAGTAATTGTACCAACATTCATACTCTGGCTTACATCTTAAAATTCCATTCAAGAACCATCAAGAGAACGGTGAATAAGTTTAAAAAAGAGGGAATAGTAGAGAGGAAAACTGGATCGGGGGGTCACAACAGGAAGAGAGATTATGATTTCAACTTTGTGCTAAAGAGATCAATTAGAAAATATCCAACATAAGGCATAAGACGTTTGACACGTGAAAGAGGAGTTTCAGCTATGACAGTCCAAAAAGAAGTGAAGAAAAACTTGAAAATTAAATCGTACGTGAAACATGTAATGCAACTTGTTACTCGAGGAGAGAAAGTTAGAAGATTAGAAAGTGCGAAGATTATCTTAAATAACTTGAAAAATGATCCTGGAATACTCTGTCTCTCTCTCTATATATATATTTGAACTTTATTTCAATACTTCATGAGCTTTCGATCCTCAGTTATGATTAATTTATAAAGAACATGTCATTTTCGTTGTGTCCAATAGTGTAATAAAAAACTCGGAGAATTCCAGTAAGATATCTTTAATCATTTCTAAGATATAACGGTTCAATCTTAATCTAACAATTGGACAATTTTTCTGTTATAAGATTTGGACAATTTTTCTGTTACAAGATTTGGACAATTTTTCTGTTACACCCGGTATATCTATCTATCTATATATATATATATATATATATATATATATATATATGTGTGTGTGTGTGTGTGCGTGTGTGTGTGTGTGTATGTGTGTGTGTGTGTGTGTGTGTGTGTGTGTGTGTGTGTGTGTCTGTACCATTAATAAAAATAAAATTTGTGACTTAGCTAACTGGCGTTATATTCAGCACCCCGACCCCAGTGTTTCTTGCTTAAGGCAACTTAACTTTGCAACAGCGGCTCCCGAAAGATCACCGAAAAGAACATCGAGCCTGCTCAGTGCCTTGATGGCTGACCGCTTGCGAATAGCAGGTGCTGTAATCGTGCATACGTTTGTAGTGTAATTGATAATGGCCCTGGACTTTTAATCCGAGAACCGAGTTCCAATTCCAGTTGTATTCACTTACGCGCAAATACCCTTGGTAAAAGTATGAATCAACCTCTTTTCCCCTCACCTATGGATTTATTAGTAAGACTTGGATTATTGCAATCTTTATTATCTTCCCGCTGCCTCTAAAATGTTTGACTTTGAATAACCTGAAAAAATAAGTCATAGAAAACTGGATAGAGCGAGTATATATATATATATATATATATATATATATATATATATATATATATATATATATATATATATATATATATAAATTGGCACTGGAGTCAACATTGAATGACGGCAGTTTGTTTCGTGCTTGAACACAATCTTCAGCTATTGGGTGGCAGCTCGAATATCTATATATGTTAGACAGTGTACAGCATTCAGAAAGAGTTGGATGAGTCTAATGGTGATTAAGAAGGTGTTTGGAGTAATTACTCGTCATAGCGACGTTATGCCTCCATTCATCTTCCCACAGTGCCTCAGACTCAACAAGGTAGGCCTACATCAAGATCATTGAGGATGTTGTGCTGCCCTAGATCAAGAGTGCGACTGCTGGATGACAGGACGCAGCACCGTGCCAGACAAGCAGGAGAACACAGTCATGGCTGTCAGACAATTTCTGCGACCAGATCACGCGTTACATCTGTCCCCTTTATTATTTGAGCGACAGAAAACTCCTGTAACAGCAAAGATGAACTGAAAAGGATTATGGCAGCATTCACTAACTTAGGCAAGAAGTGTTGTAGGAGTCATCTGGAGGCAATGGTTCAAGCCCATGCGGATTTTATTGAATAAATTTACTCTTTAGTATTTCAAGATATTTATGTGCAACTTTGGTAAATATATCTGTTACAATGAGATAGTGTTATTTTCATTTTGGCGTAATTTAGACGACAATTTATTCAACCCACCTTATATATACAGTGTGTATCAAAATACTTTTACAAACATTGGTACCGGTTTCCTCACACCAAATTAAGAAGAAAAGTTTGGACGACTCGACGGCCTACGGTGTGGAAATGCAATCTGATACAAGCTTTACGTACTTGACCATTCGCATGGCCGTATGTAAAAATTATACCTGCCTGCTCACGATAGGAATATCCTGGCATTGTAAAACAGAACCCTCGTCAGTTAACTCACTACTACACAAGTTAAACGTTGAAGACAGACTTGGCACAAATATACACAAAGTTGAAAAGTAACCGAGTCTTCATGGCAGCGCTATCTTTCTTCAAACTTAATAACTCAAAACTTTTTTTAAAACTACTAACTCAAAACGAAGGATTGGAGGACATTTTTTGCTGTGAGGAACTCAGCCACAAATTTTGTAAAAGGATACACCCTGTGTATATATATATATATATATATATATATATATATATATATATATATATATATATATACATTGACATCCACAGACAGACTGTTTCGCTGTATCACAGTTCATCAGTGTGGCTAGACATCCGATTGCCTCAAGCCTGGATCGAATCCCAACTGATTTGGCATCAGTCGGAGATTTAACCCCTGAGCTATCAGCGCCCGGTATAGAGGAAGGCGTATTTTTACGTAAAAATTCTTCGAATAAACAAACCAATGACCGAGAGGGCTCAATTCATAGATCTTTGCCGTATTAGCAGTAGTCGTCATTGTTTACAAATTCGCGCTTTCCCGCAAGAGTGCTCGACCGGAATTTAATTTTCTGGTTTTTCTGGAGGTATATATATATATATATATATATATATATATATATATATATATATATGTATGCGTGTGTGTGTGTGTGTGTGTGTGTGTGTGTGTGCGTAAATAATATGATATTAATTCTCTCCATAAGGCAGCTCTCCATGGTTTTCTTATCTCGTGCAATGTGCTTAGACAAACAGATTAGACTGCATTGAATAGAAAATCATTTATTCCTTAACTCACTCAGACATTTTGGAGTGAGTTATAAAGAAACAGAACATTTATTCAAAATTATATATATATATAAATCGATTAATTTTTTCTCCATTCATATATCATAATCCTGAATGATTTGTAGGTTTGACTCAATAAATGCCTGGGTTAATATACTTAGAATATGGAAAGTAAAAGTAACAGAAATGTAGAGAGAAACGTTGGAAACATTCTGTATTTTTTTATATATCTATTTGTCAAGTTTAGCTTAAATACAAAAAGAAAATTAAAAAATCGTTTTTATCAACAACGCTTCTATCTTTCGATTCAGATATAAATCTTTCTAATCACAAAAAATTGGGATAATTTAATGATTTCGTCATTGGAATTGTGCCTGTATCAAATACAACGAAGATTTTTATAATGTCACGTCAAAAGTTTTTCGTAATTATGACATAATGATAGTATTATTAAAAGCCTTGACACACATATATGAGTATAGGAAAACTCTTTGTTTCTTCGTTTTGGAGTGTGAATTCTATTTGTCAAAAAATACGTCTAACTGTATAATTAACGCGTGATGACATAAGAAGCATTTATTAAGCAAATACATGAAAATTCTAATTTACAGTTATCTGCACATAAAGTAACACTGCATTTGCAGTCGCTATTTATTATAAAAATGTAGTGTAATTAATTTTATTATAGGAATACATTGTAAATTATTTTTACTACTGGAATACATTGCAAATGATTTTATTATAGGAATGCATTGTAAATGATTTTACTATAGGAATGCATTGTAAATGATTTTACTATAGGAATGCACTGTAAATGATTTTACTATACAAATGCATTGTAAATGATTTTAATATACAAATGCATTGAAGATGATTTTACTATAGGAATGCATTGCAAATGATTTTGCTATAGGTATGCATTGTAAATGATTTTACTATAGGAATGAATTGTAAATGATTTTAATATACAAATGCATTGTAAATAATTTTACTATAGGAATGCATTGCAAATGATTTTACTATAGGAATGCATTGTAGATGATTTTACTATACAAATGCATTGCAGATGATTTTACTATACAAATGCATTGTAAATGATTTTACTATAGGGATGCATTACAATTTATATTAATATTCGTTATGTAAGATTTGATAAGAAAGGTAGAATTTCTGACCAAATACATGAAAACGTTCATTCCATCTAATCAATTAACGTCTGTAAAGTCTGTATTAATGGAATCAATAAATGTAGTTCGCCCGAACATCTGATATGATAATATGGAGAATAATGAGAGGCTATCACCGTTTCGAATGTGGGAAACGGAGTGTAGGATGGGAAAAAACCCATCACTCACAAGTCCGCGTAAACGCTTTGAACTTTGCCGAAGGTAGAAAGTGGGGATTGCTCAGCTACACCCTAAATATGGCAGTAATGCTCAATTTTGGATCTGATCTGCCTCTTGGAAAGATAGAGCATGCCAGAAGGAGCCGGGTACTTACTGAAGTGGTACTCAGAGAGGAATCGGATATTTTCTTTTTATTTGTCGTGTCCCTTCAGGACGTAGGCGATCATAACTCTGCACTTCACCCTATCTCTTGTAGCTCTCAATAAGTTTTATCCCTTTGCAAGTGCATGACAGAACAGGGCCTGGGGAAAATACCCCAGGCCCTGTTCTGTCATGCACTTACTTAAGCCCGTTAGGTATGCCATGCATTGTTTTTCCTTGTCTCTCGTTCCCTCTACTCGACCTGTGAGTATCAGATTTTCCAAGCCCTCTTTTCTCATTACGTGCCCCAGAAATTCCAGCTGCCTCTTCCTGATATAAATTATAGACTTCCTCCTTGTTTGCATTTTCTCCAAAATCTCATCGTTGCTCACACGCTCTGTCCAGGGTATTCTTAGCATATTTCTGTAGAACCATACCTCCCTTGTCTCGACGAGTTCCAGTTGAGATCTAGAGTAAATTGGAATCAACGTAAGGTTCCTGTTTCAGAGTAATTTTAATATTACTGAAGAAAATCCGGGCGCTGCTCAGTGACGTTGAAACGTTACTTGCTTTGTTTTTTTTTTGTTTTTTTTTTTCAGTGCTAAATCCAATAACCTTAATCCCGACACCGAAACAGTACTTGAAATTTGACGATTGTGTTTTAACTTAAAATTAGCTTGTCCCACTTAGAGAAATTTAGTCATATGTAAGGTCCTTCTGAAAAGTAATGGGACTTATTTGTTCATTGAAGGGAGAAGCATTGTCCACAGTGAGTGCTTACCAGCGGGACAAACGATCAATCAGCAAGTCTTCAACGAGATTCTGTGGAGTTTACTTCGCTCAGTGCGCGAGAAGATGCGAGAAATGAAGCAGAAAAAATCGTGGCTGGTTCGCTGCGACAATATACCTGCTCACAATGCCCTGAGCATCCATCTGTT
Organism: Acanthosepion esculentum; assembly: GCA_964036315.1. NCBI lineage: Eukaryota > Metazoa > Mollusca > Cephalopoda > Sepiida > Sepiidae > Acanthosepion > Acanthosepion esculentum. The sequence continues at coordinate 45,483,840 of OZ038488.1, forward strand.
TGTGACCGAGAAAAATATTGCCATAGTGAAACAACCTCCCTTATTCACTGGATCTTGCTCACTGAGACTTTTTTTGTTTTCTCATAGTTCGCGAGGATCAGCAAGAGAACCCGTTTTGAAGTCGCGGATACTATCAAGAGTTCTGTAATGACGGACCTGACGTGGGGGGGGGGCATCGAAGAAGAAACTTCTAACAGTGCAGAGAAGGATTGAAACATGCATTAGACTTGTGGGTTACTTTGCAGGAAAACTATGTAGGTTGTTTGTTTGGAATCGAAATAAATTGTTTGTAACGCTAGTCCCGTTACTTTTCAGACAGATTTTCCGGGAGGCAGGAAAGTAAGTGAAGTAGAGGAAATATAGAAATTACTTGTAATGTTCTCAAGAATTACACGGAACTGTAACATATATTCTCTTCGTTTTTAAAACTCATCGGGCTTCTGTTGTCACCAGTGAAGACTAAACAGCAAACGAACACTGTCTTGTGATCATTCCGGCATCCTTGAGTTATAAGTAAATTCCTCCAGTCAAAGGAATATTATTATTTTCTGTATTTAGAGGTTGTAGCTAAAATGTGCTTCTCCGGTGGCCAGAAAATAATCCAAGATTTACTAAAAGAATAAGAAAATTATTCGCCCTTGAAACTGAGGCTTCGTTTTGTCCTCTGAACCTCTCTCCTTGTTCAAGCCACATTTTGGTGAGCCTCAAATTTCGAGCTTCTTTTGCAATGATGAAAAGATTACCTTGACTAGAAACGAAAAAAAATACAAACTCGTCGCCTAATTGAATATGACTTTTTATTTACTATCTTGTATCGAGTAGAGAATTTTGTTATAACTTTGAAAACGGACAAGTTTTTTTTAAGTATATATTAATGTATAATACGCAAATATATTTAAAACAGGTGGAGGAAAAATAAGGGAAAATATAACGATCACGAAACCCGTAACCTATTAGGATCGAAGGGGAAAAACCACGTACTGTTGCGGTGTTCCTTAGGCAAGATAGACTGTTGGAGGCTAACCCTCTTCAACTTGATGTTTATTCTCTCCCTCTCTCTTAAACTTAATGTTTCTTCTCTTCCCCTTTTTCTTTAATATAACGTTTATCTTTCCACCGTTCTCTTCAATATAAGTTTCCTCTCTCCTTATTTCTCTAGCCGCCTCTTTCTTCAATAAGACCATTCGCTCCTCCTCTCACTTCAATGCAATTTCTCTCTCCCCCTTTCTCTTCAAACCCCCATAACTCTCTACGCAACTAATATTGCTATCTCCCCCTCACTCTACCCTAATATGTTCTTCTCCTCCTCATTCTTAAACGTAATATTTCTCCCTCCCACTCTCTATTCACGACAATGTCACTCTCTCCCCCTCACTTTTCTACTTTATATTTCTTTCTCCCCCCTCTCTTCACTGTAATATTCCTCTCTCCCACTCCCTCTTCTAAATAATGTTTCTCTTTCGTCCCACTTTTCTACATAATATTTATCTCTCTCCCTCTCTATTAACGACAAATTCCCTCTCTCCCCCTCACTCTTCTACATAATATTTATCTCCCCCACTCTCTATTCACGACAATTTTCCTCTCCCTCTCACTCTTCTACCTAATATTTCTTTGTCCCTCTCTCTATTCACGACAATTTTCCTCTCCACCTCACTCTTCTACCTAATATTTCTTTCTTCCCCGCCCTATTAACGACTGTTTTCCTCTCTCCCATCACTCTCCTACATATTATTCATCCCCCTCTCTCTATTCACGACAATTTTTCTATCTCCTCACCCTTCTAACTAACATTTCTTTCTCCCGCTCTCTATTAACAACAGTTTTCCTCTTTCCCCCTCATTTTTCTACAAAATATTTCACTCTCCCCTCTCTAATCTGAAAGATCCTACTTTGAAACACGCGCAGATACCAACAGTATTCTATTGTAGATTACTATTTTGAAGGACTGGTAATGTTATTAATGTCAAGGTTGAGCCACGTTGGATTTGGAGACCAGATGTTTCAGTCTTCCGAAATAAATTAGTTCCGGCTCATTTCCTCGGCTTTTTCTTGTTTTATGACAGGATTCAAACTACCTTCCTTGGGTGTATGTGGAGTCTCGAAATATCGAAACTATCTCTTTCTGCTAAAACCTTTTTCTTTCATGTGCTGCATCACTTCAGGATAAAGGCGATCATGATTCTCCACAACTTCCTATATCTTGTGGCTCTTTCAGTTTTCCTTCCTTTGTTACCCCCCCCCAACCCCCCAGGTTATGTCGTCAATTCGAACAAGCTCGTTAGTTAAGTAGCTCGCTACCTTCCATTATTTCTCTTGCTATACTATGTGAGGGTGAAGTTTTCCATGTCGTTTTTATTCATTATGTATCCAAGGAATTTCAGCTGTCTGTTGCCGGTTCTGAGTACAAGTATTCTTTCTGTTGCCATTTCCTTTAAAAGTTCTTCGTTGCGTACACGCCCCGTCTAGGGAATTCTCAGTATCCTTCTGTAGAACAACATTTCTGCGGCTTTTAGTTTTCCTTCCTCTGTGCGGAGATTATCCAACATTGATATCCATATAAGGGGATGGATATCACATAGCAATCCATTCTTTTTTTGTTTCTAAGGCAATGTTTCCATCCTGAATCCAAGATAGCCATATTGAGCTAACAAGTAGTCACTTGCCCACCTTTGAAAGCCGAAAGCTACATTATTTTCACTAAAGTTCCCTTATACAAAGTTCGTATTTGACATAATCTTGTTTCCAGGTATTTGCCTTCCTTGAAATGAATATCATGCTTTATTTGAAATTGGTCGTATTTAACAACAGACTATTGCCTGTTTTATTAGAAAAAAACTAAAACTGTTCTTATTAATATTTCACCAAAAAAATATCTATCTGAATCGATTCATTACTAATGACTTATTTTTTTTATCTTTTTCAGGTAAGAAATTGGCAATATTTGGATGTTTTGCTGTCGTCCATTTTGACAGGTTAGATGACAATTTTCGCAATGTTCAATGAAAATAACTTATAAAATATGAATTCGTATTTTGAACATTTCATCCAGAAATCCAAAAGAAAAGTTAGCCTTTGAGAAGTTAAATCATTATTTTTTGCAATATTCAACAATATTCGTATTGGTGTGCCTTTTTTCAAGACACGAAAAGAAAATGTTTAGCGAAGAATTTAACATTTGAGAGCTTCCATGAATATTATTATTATTTTATTTATTTATTTGGCAATATTCAACAAAAATAAGTGAATATTTATATTTTGTACGTTTCACTCTGAAATTGAAAGAAAAGTGTTGACGATGATTCCCTCTTTGGGAGGTTAGATTATTATAGTTTTGAATATATTTACCAAAAAGACTTTGAAGCAAATATTAATATTTGATGGGTTTCGTTCTATAATCGAAAAAAAATTATTTTAAAGGTGATTCATCGTTTTAGTTAGTTTATTGTTTTAGGAAAAAATCAGTATAAATAAGTAAAGTGAATAGTAGTATTTAATAATTTCATTCGGTGATCGAAAGAAAAGGATTTTAATCGTGAATCACCTTTTGAGTAGTTAGATTATTATTATTATTATTATTATTATTATTATTATTATTATTATTATTATTATTATTATTATTATTATTATTATTATTGTTGTTGTTGTTGTTGTTGTTGTTGTTGTTGATTTATTCTCTTTGCTTTCTGGTGTATATTCATTTATTTCCGGGTCCCGACCAGTGACCTAATGTCAGATTTGGCATTATAAAAATCGCACGTATTTTGCATAGATAAATCCCTTCGTAAGTTGTGTTAGGGCACTTGTCTAGCATTATGTATAGGGAATACTTTAATGAATTACGTTATACCAAGTACAAGTGTGTGTTATGAAAATGCCATACAATAGGGAGTAATAGATACATAGATAGATAGATAGATAGATAGATAGATAGATACGTTAAAAGAGGTAAAGATTTGTTTTTTTTAAAAATTTCCTTAAATCATTTTTATCATTACTTATCTACCCTCGCCTGAAGAGATACCATCTTAGTACCGAAACATGAAATTTTTGTGTAGAGATGTAAAATATTTTATTGTAATTTATTATATATATATATATATATATATATATATATATATATATATATACATGTGTGTGTAACAGACAAGGAATTCCGTTGAGCCCTCTGGTTAGTTTCTCATTTTGTCACTTGCTGTAAGCAGGAAACTTATAACCTTGTTGCTATCTCCACGTGCACGTGTTAAATGCCCTTAAACCAAGCGATCATTTTACTTTTGTGCTGATAGAATCGATTTTATTACCGTATCATATAAACCCTCGGTCATTTCAATCTCAGACACCTTCGACACCATAAACATACCGCGAATTTTGCCTTCTTACCTAGAAAATAAGCAACAATGATAATAAAAAAATACACGAAACACTGTAAACAATTTCATCAAATTTCTTGACAAGTTACCCCAACCCAAAATGAAATGTCATCTTCGATACCATGAGAAGATAATTAAAAGACCCAAAGATGCAGCAGTTAATCCCCGATTGTTATCTATCTATCTACCCATCTATCTATCTATCGATATAAATATATAAAAGTAGACACTGAAGTCAAAAACAATTTGTGACAGTCTGTTTAGTGTTTGAATACAAACTTCAGGCCATTTGAATTTAGATTGATAGATCGAGGAACAAATATAATGAAGCTTTTTAGTGTGGACATTTACCCCTAAATATTGGATATCTTTCAACAATAATTTGATCATATATATATATATATATATATATATATATATATATATATATATATATATATATATTAAAGCTTTTCACCCCAGGCAAGGCTGGAATCCGCTAGCACGCAAGGGGTTACAGAGGATTTGGAGCGAGAGCAAATAGGAGTGTTAGAGGAAAGGATGTGGAGAAGGATAGAGGATAGATCAAGGCAACTGGAGATGTTGATTGACGTTACACTTGAATAGTTGGAGATCATAGTCATCAGGGAAACAGTAATGAGGAAGGGAGTTCCATAGGCGTGAGATATGAAGCTATTGGAGTAAAAGAGACGTCTACATTTAACAGTTTCAACAGTGAAAGGGTAGGAACGGGATGGCAGCCTTGTAGGACGCTTGAATTCATGGAGCCTGGGAACCAGCGATAGCAGCTCATCGGAGCAATTACCATGGAAGTATTTATAAAAGAGACAGAGAGAGGCGACGGTGCGTTTGTGAGAGAAAGTTTTGAAAATCCTTGCTAATTTAGTATGGTGAAATGATAATCACCATGAAGTAGTTTTAAATACCTGTGTATGTAATTTATATATGTTCTGTTTTAATAAACACATCGAGCTCTCTTTGTGGATCAGTTTTAATATTTTATATTATTAGGATTCACTTGGATTATATACCTACAGATGTTTACCGATATATATATATATATATATATATATATATATATATGTATGTATATATATATATATATATATATATATATATATATATATATATATATATATATATATATATATATATATGCTTATTATATGTGCACCTCCCCAGATATTAAAGCCCTGGTCCTAACAGCTCATCTCTCGTCTGACCTAGCCGATGGGGGAAGGATTGGCTTTTAAAATTCAATATGGCTAATCGAAACTAGTACGTACCATCACCGTGCAGACCCCGACATTTTACTCTTCATTGCTGATGGGTTTTCTCAAATGGAACTTCCTTGTCTTGAACGTCTGTTCGTGGAACTCATATGTCCGCTCTATTGCCGAAGATGCTGGTCGGTTCATTGTAACGCTACTGTAAGTATCTGACTGGAGCTGCCCAATTCACGCCTGTCTTAATAGAGCTCAAACGCGTCGATTCTGTCTTGTGGATGATTAACAATTTTCCAGCTTATATTCCCTTTTATCACAGACACAATGTTGGGAGCCTCTTGCTCTTCTATAGCTACTTCTATAGCATGTCTTCTGACGACTTACATTCTTTATTTACACCACCCCCGATATTTACATCACGTGATCTAAAAGCCCGTATCTACGAACACAAGAGAGATTTGCGTCTGGACAAACGATCTAACTCTCTCGTTTTACATTGGAACGATGCTGGACATAACTTTGTTTTCACTAATCCCACCCTAATTAGAAAAAGAACACCATTCTTTAAGGAGAGAATACTTTAAGAAGTTAATAATAACTTTATTACCAAATATAAACACAAGCCTTAAACATTACGTTACACCGGCATCTTTCTTTGAATTCATTCTTAGAGAATATATATCAATCTTATACAAAGAATACATTCTAAAATATGGTAAAGCCATAAACTGGAACTCTGCGACTCCTCGTTGTGTGAGTTGACCGTACAAAGGTTAAGACAAAAACCTAACTAGACAAACACACGCACACAATTACAAATAAAAATTACCATCCGCTGCCCACTTAGACATACAAGAATCTTCACAAACCTACATCCATATATAATTATCTACGGTTTTCATATGCGTAACACTTGTATAACCAATTAGAACTGACACAAACATAATTAAAAATGCCAGTATTTCTGTTTTTGTCTGTTTTCTTTTAATTTAAGACTCATCTGTACACACACACGCACATATACAGACACATACACACACACAAGCACATACCGTCCCACTACAAGGAATCAGTACATACACACATACATACATGCACATACTTTCCAATATATATATATATATATATATATATATATATATAGTCTTAAGATGTGCAATATTTATGGGATAAAGTGCTCAATAACAGAGATAGAACGTGTGTAAATATAAAAGTGAACATAGAAGTCAACACATAGAGGCGACAGTCTGTTTCATGCTAGATGCAATCGTCAGACCACGAGTGCTGTTATTCTTTTCGGCTATTTATATATACGGGTCAGTGGTGCATTGTGGGTAGTCTATTTTGTCCTGACGATTGCATCTAGCATGAAACAGACTGTTGCCTCTGAGTGTTGACTTCTATGTTCTCTTTTATATATATATATATATATATATATATATATATATATATATATATATATATATATATATATTATATACGCTCAATCCCTAATATATTGAGCACTTCAACCCATAAATAGAGTATATCTTAAAACTATATTTTATCTTATATATATATATATATATATATGTATATATATATATATATATATATATATATATATATATATATATATATATATATATATATATATATATATATATACAAAAGCAACAACCCAGGAAGGCCCGTCATTTCATCATTCAACTGCCACACGACCAAAATTTCAAAATATGTAGACCATTACATACAACCCCTAGCTAAGGAAGTAAAATCTTACACCAGAGACACGACAGATCTACTAAACAAAATTAACCACATACAGACAGTTCCAGAGAATGCTATTCTAGTGACTATGGACGTAAGGTCACTCTATTCAAACATTAAGCACATCGAAGGGCTAACCGCCCTTCAGGAAGCACTGGCTAAAAGAGGAAAACATGAACCTTCCACAGAAGTTATCATAAAACTCATGGAGCATATTCTCACATTTAACACTTTCAATTTCAATGGAGCACACTACCTTCAAGTAAGAGGTTGCGCCATGGGCACCATTGCAGCTCCTTTATATGCTACAATATTCATGGGAAAATTTGAGGAGACCCATATCTATCCCCTCATTAGTAACGACTGCGTATTCTATGCAAGATATATTGATGACATATTCTTTATATACACGGGCAGTAACGACAAACTCACCCAATTCCTCATGACCCTAAACATGGTACACGACTCAATTAAATTTGACTATGAAAAATCCAAAACATCAGTAACATTTTTAGACACTCACATTTACATAGATAAAAACAGGAAACTGCAAACGACACTACACTCTAAAATCACCGACACCCACAACTATCTACACTTTAAGTCTTCCCACCCTAAATACCTCAAAGAGAACCTTCCCTATTCACAAGCACTTAGACTCAGAAGGATATGTTCCCACAATGAAGAATTAAACAAACACATTGAAAATCTGGAGCATCAATTCACAACACGTGGCTATAAACAACACCTAATCAGGGAACAAATAAATAAAGCAACTTCCACACCTAGAGAAAACACCCTAATATACAAGATTAAAACAAAATCTACCCGCATTCCTCTAGTAACCACTTTCAACCCCACTCTGCCTCCACTATCCCAAATAATCAAAAGTCGCTGGGAAATACTACATCTCAAACCAGACCTAAAAAAACTATTTAAGGAACCCGGCCTTCTAGCATATCGTCGACCTAAGAACCTAAAAGAAATCATAGGTAGTAACCGCATTTTAGGGGACAAGGTAATCCGGGATAAACTAACAACAAAAACAACAGGATTTTCCCAACCATGTAACAACAAAAGAAGTTTATGTCGCAATCACGTCACACACACGAATTCATTCACTAGCTCAGTCACTAAATCTACTTACAAAATCTATCACGACTCTAACTGTAGAAGTCATAACATAATTTACCTCCTAGAATGCACACTATGCCAGAAACAATATGTAGGAAAATCTGAATGGCCCTTTCACTACAGAATCAATAATTACCGAAATCGAATTAAGTCGAATCCCCATGAAAAAATATTACCTGTAGAACAACATTTCCGCATAGAAAAACACGATTTCAAAACCCATGCCAAATTCACTATAATTGAGAGAATAGAAAAGCCCAAAGCAGATAACACTAGAAGAATTTTAGAGTTCCATGAAAATAAGATGGGTACGACGTTTACACACCCTGTTTCCAGCCGGGTTAAACCATAAATTGAACAATATAGATAGTAGCAACACATAACCCTACAAATCAAAACCTACCCACATTCCATACCCATAGAAAAAAGACAGGCTTACGGAGGTGTTGAGTCCTAACACCTATACACACACCCACACACAACATACTCACTTACTTTCCTAATGAGACAAATGATAACACCCACCCATAGCAATATACAAGCTAACACATATCATCCTCACTCACTCCCTTAAAAACTAAATAACACACACACACACTTACCAGAGACTAAACAACTAAATAACACACACACTAAACTAAATAACACAAACACACACACACAAACACACTTACCATCCCCTCCCCAAACACAAATAAACTGCTGAACTGACCGGAGAAAAAAAAAGGGAATATAGCTCTTATCTCAAATGACAACTTAAAAGAGACTGTTTGACCAACACAAGTAATGTTAAACAGATAAATAAATAAACAATAAAAAAAACAAATGAAAACTACAGACAAACGTTCGTTTTCTTCACCAAGACATTCATTTCTGTAGTTTACTGCTACAGCAAGCAGAGACATTTTTTCTCTCCCGATGATGGCCATGTTGGTCGAAACTAGTCGAGGAATATAAATGAAATAATAATAATAAAAGCATAAGAATATTAATCTACAACCCAGTATGTCTGAAGATTTTAATTGATTTTTCTAATAATTTTTATCGTTCAAAATATATATATATACATATATATATGTATATACATATATATATGTATATATATATATATATATATATATATATATATATATATATATATATATATATATATATATATATATATATGTGCGTATATATATATATAATTAATACAAGTAAAGGGTTTGTTACCTAGTTGTGTGATGTTACCTCCTGCATTCCAATTCCAGAGTTTCGCAGACGAGAAGATCATTCCGCGATCACTACAAAATTAACCACTTCAAGTCCAGTGGCAATCTTTATGTATGTTATAAATCGTTCCAATATTTACTTGCTCCCTCCTTTTCTTTCCATGAACAATCCTATTTAGTAAAAAGAATATTGGGCCTTGGATTGGACGAAGTTTTGCTAAAATAAAAATCGTATTTACTAACTTTCCTTCATAAATATCAATAATAATCAATAATGTTATAGTTTTTGTTCATTTTGGATGTATTATTGTCGACAGTTGATAATCCCTGGAGAGAGGATTCAGAGTGTATTGTATTAACATAATCTAAAAAATCATTAGCTCAGAAGATTTAATATTTTCTTCCAGTCTCCTGTTTATTTGAATATCAACCCTAGCGCGCGTGTAATTGAATTTTTCAAATGAAATCATGATTAAAGCAACTTTTTTATGGGAAGAATATGTTAATGTGGCTTTTAAATTGCCAGTATTCTGCCATTTGTTTCAATGCTGATGCGCGATTCAAAAAGCTTAGGAACTTGAATTTATTTCATTTCATCAAACCCAATTCTTTATAAAGCCCAAGAGGCCATTGACAAATTAGGGTCACTGAATGCATTAGATTTTGCTTATAAAAAAAACTGGTTCCATATTTTATTTCCTTTTTGATGAGAGTAGAAAACTTTTATTATTTCTTTTCATCGAAGTCACTTCAGTTTTGGTGGAGCTGAGGACATCAATTTATTTTCCCCCACTTTTACATTGAGCACTTTAGTTAAGAACGTTTATCTCCCTTGGATTCCAATTCATAACATCCAGAGGGCGTTCTGTGAGACAGTGAAATTAATATTCTATGAGTGAGAGTTCTTGTGGACCCGCTGTTAATATCATCTTTGCGTCGTATAATGATTTGTTATAGCTCGAAAAAGGCAAAGAGAATTATTTGATTGCGAAGATTTCGAAAGTCACGTGATGTTCAATGTGTTTCTGCAAAATGTCAAGTGTTTCTGAATAGTGGCGTTCGCATTTTGTTGATAAAGTGGAATTTATTTGAAGCGTTTAGAAACAATCGCGAGTGTATGACCTGGTTCTATCGACCATAGTGTACAAAAGAGCCCACCTCAGTTTTTGAACCCAGACTTGTCTTCTTCCACGACTAAATTAAAAAGTCCACCCAGTCCTACTATTACACACACACACACACACACACACACACACACACACACACACACACACACACACACACACACACACACACATATATATATATATATATATAAAATAAATCCTGACGAGCCAGGCAAACCTATCTATATATATATATATATATATATATATATATATATATATATATATATAATCAAACCTAGACCAGAACTACTTGGTAGGTTTGTCTGGCTCATTAGGTTTGACTAGGTTTGCTCTACGTTTGTATCGAGCTCTTTAGTTAGTTGTTTACTCGTATCGGGGTTTTTTCTTTGGGCCTTGAACCTGTATCTGTGCGATTATTTTCGACAGACTTTCATGTTCCTGCCTTTTTCTTTTTTAAAACCTTTTTTTCCCTTCGTGATTGATTTGGCTATTGTTAAATCAAGAATTCGAAGATTTTTCGACACGAGTATAGTCACCTATATTTATATATACATATATATATATATATATATGTGTGTGTGTGTGTGTGTGTGTGGATTAATACAAATAAAATTTGTCTTTTATCAGATTGATGTTATATTTAGCACCTCGACTGCAGAGTTTTGTACTTGCGGCTTCATCACATTGAAGGTTAAGCAACGTCGAACCTGTTCAGTATTTTGATAGGTGACCGCTTGTAAATACTTAGGTGCTGTAAGCATGCATGTACGAGTGGTGTAATGGATAAAGTCCTGGAATTCTTAATCGGTGGGCCAAGTTCTAATTCCAGTTAGGTTGGATATATTGATTTACAAAATCCAAAATAGGGATCTGCAATGTAATAGATCCGAACCAGGCATCTCGATTTCAGTCACATTCTTACCGACGTGACATGGCTTCCCTCTGTCTTTTCTACGAATATTTTCATGGCAACTGCTCCAACGAGATTTTTTTCCCTGGTGCTCAGACTACATGAATTTAAGCGTACTACGGGAATGGCATCTTGTTTTAAATAATAATTTAGCATACTAATATTTTTTTTAGACTTCCTGGCGTTGACCTTTGAGGTCAGATACAAGACAAAAATAAAGGAAGTCGATGTTGGCTGAACGATTGTGGGGATGACAGAGGTATAGAAAAGTTTTTTCAGGGCGTCGAGTCTAAACCGTCAGTGTAGACGTGCTTGCTCTTCGTGTGTTGAAACCGCTTCCCAGTTGAAGGAGAGCAACCCCACCGGAGAGTTAGAAGATGGAGACTTCGATGTTAATAAAATATTTAAGTTAAAATTCCTTGTCTTTAAGTTCTTTTATCTCCAAACCAAAACCGACTAGTGGTCACTGGCCGGGAGAAAACGAAAGAAGAGAGATGATGCAAGATTGTTTTAATTTGTAGAATAACCAAAAGACCTCCTACCATGAGGGAGCTATACAACACTAGGTCTCAACCGTTTACATTTGAAATAGCTAAAAACAACCACCGGTTCTACTCCAACAGTTTGTTTTCTCGCACCTGTGGAACTCCATTCCCTTTTCTTGCTTCCTTGATAACTACAATCTTCAAAAATTTAAATTCACCATCAATCGCCATCTTTTGTCTTCTTGAATTCCATTCATCTTTTGTCCCTGCCGCAATCTTCCCTATTCTCAGTCTTCTCATTAACTTTCACTCCCTGTAACCCCCCTGTATACTAGGGGCATTACCGTCTCCTTTGGGGTGAAATGATAAAAAAATAACATCAATTAATCAATCATCTGGGACATGTGTCTGGCTAATCTACGCTTTGTAATTATCTTCCCCAAGGCTTGTTTTCTTGTCTAGACCGCCAAATAAGCAGATGATTCTAATTTAATGCACATTTGCCTCGACTGGAGACCAATGCAATGATAACTTGCAGCAGAATTGCAGTTTCTGTCCGATTAGCCCTCCTCTTTTACGGCGTGCAAATTGGCCGTTGATTTGCCCTCCAAGATCGTTTTCTGTTTCGTATCTTAGAATGATCGATTGTGTTCATACCGGGTGAGGAGGGCGTCTAGAATCAGATGAATCTACTGCCCATCTTCACCTACCGTGTTATTAGAAGGAATGAAGCCGTTCTCCCAGAACCGAATTAGAACGAATGAAGCCATTCTCTTAGTTTACAAAAGCAGCAGTTTATTCTGAATGACATTCTCGTATCACGTGAAATTCAGGAATCGATTGACCGGTATTTGGAGATTCCAACCCTGCTTTAGAAACGCGCTGCCTCCGAAAACTACATGTTCGGCAGTGTACAAGGAAGCAAAGTAAAACACTGTAGTTTTTTTTCTTACACTGGTAAGAAAAGAAAACTAAAGCGATAAAGATATATAAGAAATATAATCCTGTGATTAACAATGGGTTTAAATGTATTCAAAATATTCTTAAATGAATACTCGCACTTCCTGATGTTGGCTGAAAAGTTCATAAGCCTACCAAGATACTCTCATAGAATGTGAGCAAATTACGTTTATTTTTCAATAAAATCCCCTTTTTGCTCCACACACCTCATCCATTTGTGATACAATGCTTGGATGCCATTGGTGAAGATGCTTTTATCCAGTTCGTTAAAAATTCATCAACTTTAGATATGACCTCCATATCACTGTGATACTGGTTCCCAGCCAAATGTTTTTGTCATGTTGGGGAACAGATGATAATCCGATGGGGTCAAATCAGGAGAATAGGAAGGGTGATCAAATATTTCAAAGTTACAGTAACACACAGCAACCATAGAAAATAGAATTTGTATGCTGGATCGTTGTCCAGATGAAACAAATGATCCTGTTCGTCAGTTTTCCTAGCGTTTTGATCTTTATAGCCTTCCGTAAGTCCTTCAGCAAGATGAGAGTATTTTCAATTGATATTGTGTCCCTTTTGAAGATATACAATAAACACAATGCCTTTTACATCTCCAAAAACTGAGGCCTTGATCTTTTCTGCAGAAAAAAAGACAACTTTCTTTAGAGCAGGTGATGAAGACCGTTTCCACTGCATGGATTGTCTCTTTGTCTCTGACTCAAAGTGATGTAGTGGTTTAATGGATATTGGCTCAGAATGAAATCTCAGAGAGCCGAGTTCGAATCCCAGTCGATTTCATTATATTCATTTACGCACAAATACGCAAAAAAGGAGGAGTCCATTTCTCCTTCACCCCACCCCCGCCAGCTAGAGCACGAATATAACAAACTGGGTTCTTTAGCTTTGGTTGGCAATCGATTTACCGCAGAAATCTACTACGGTAAAAATCTTTTGCCTCGTCAGTCATGTATCGAAACTTACATGATCGTCCAAGAATGTATCATGTACATCACTTAACTGACGTACTGTCAGTGCAATCATCGTCGATCTGATATCAATTCAGACATAATAAACGGAATTATTTCTGACATGAGTAAAATAAAAACGAAAAAACTATTTATTCCTTTCTTCTTCGACAGCTCAAGAATGTTCTATATGACGACGAGTGAAGTAATAAGATCTTTTCATTTCTACCTTCAATGTCAGGAGATGTATAAACTATTTTCATAAAAAAAATACACGTGTACAATTTCAGGAGAATATGTCATTAAGTGTTGAACATACCGTGTATATCTCTGCATCTCTTTATTTTCAGATTGCTAACGCGTTCAACAATGTTTTTCGTGGCTTTGCAAGGGCTTCGTTAGAGTCCAGGGATGGCGACATTTCCATTTCAATAAAGAATACAGATATAAAAATAATTTCATTTTCAATAAATGTTACCAGTGGAGCACATTAAAAAAAGCAAACATTGGTGTAATGAAAACAGAACAAGAGATTCAGTCTAGTAATCTTACTACTCGTCTACTTGACAAGCGGAAATGTACAGCATTTATAGCTTGGATTATCAAAGGGGAGATAATCCATATTCACAACAATTGGTATGCCATATATTCTTTTATGTAATACAACTCCGTATTTCTGAAGCTAAAAGCAAGGCAATAAATTATATACTTCCTTATAATACCACCTGTTGTACAGCAATCTCTGAGTAAATTTCTTTTTAAAAAGTTGTACTATATTATCCATTAAAATTCCAATACCGTACATATATTTCGCTATGATATTTTATTTTTCAGGGCATAAACGTTTTGAGCCTGAACATTTTAAAACTTTCTGCCTGATCCCCTAAGTCAAAATTCGCAAATAATTGGTATGTAATGTTTCGCTGTAGACCTAAAAATAGGTACAAGTATTTACCCAATCTTCAATTGGTAGCTGGGCATTAAGTCTTTTTTCTCTGCTGCCGGTAAATCGGTGGTCAGGGCTCAAAGGGTTAAAGAATAGAAACGAAACGAATGTCTAAACATTGCGTGTTTCTTCACCTAATTTCCGTTTCAAAACTTATTTTCGAATTTTTAGGGAAAGGTGATTTGTTGGTAATTAATGTTATCAAAACACGACCATATTAATTTTTTAAATCAATTTCGCTGAATTTCCTGTTTGAGACAAAAAGATGTTCAATTACTCTGATTCCCAAAGAACAAATATTGCGACAAATACATCTTGTAAACAATTGTTCTCAACACCTGCTACTTTGTGTTATATTATCTGTTAAGCTGAGTATGTTTGCAATCTTACTCTTTCAAATAAACTTCTTTTAAGCCGAGTAAAAGATTTGGAAAGCGTATACATGTATATAATAAAGCCCCTTGTTTGTCTATAATTTTTGTTCAATGTTTCTCGTATTATGCGCAACAAAACACGGCATATGCTTTCTTCGACACTTCCTAAAAGCCATCTATATCATTCTCATTGAGGTGAGTGAACTTGTTAAGGCTGCCTTTAATATCAGGAAATGCATTTTCTTTCTTAAGAAAACATTAGTACAAATGAAGATTACATAAGTATTGAAAAGGAATAAACTAAGAGAATAAACAACTTTTCATAGAGTTTATCTAAGCTTCTTTTGTTCCTTTATGTGTCGTGTCGCTTCAAAACGTAGGCGATCACAGGCCTCCACATCTTCCTCTCCCTTGTAGCTTTTAATAAGTGTTGTTTTTTGTTATTTCTACCAAACTCTATTCTACCATCCATTTACTCAAGTTCATCGAGTAGGTAGGCTCTGCTTTCCTCTGTCACCCTGTCACTCTATCCGCCCTGTGAGTATCAGATTTTCTAAACCCTTCTTCCTCATTACGTGACCCAGAATTTTCACCTACCTCTACCTGATGTTAAGTAGAAGTTTTCATTTTGTTTTCATTTTCTCCAAAATTCATATCTTCGTTTCAGTCGAGGAATACAGATTTTCGTTTTCAATACATATCCCTGCACGATCTGTCATCTCTCATCGTAGAACTTACGGATATATAACGTTGAAACACCGGTTCTCGTACGATCACCGAAGTTAAGCTACGTCGAATCTGGTCAGTACCTAAATGGGTGAACGCTTGGAAAGACAAGATGCTGTAAGTTTGGATGTGTGACTGGTATAATGGATAATGGCTCTGAAATGGAATTCAGAGAGCCGAGTTCTAATTTCACTCGGCTTTTTCCTATTCACTTACATAAAAATACACTTGGGAAGGCTATGAATCTACCTCGTCTGTCCGCCCATCCCGCGAGACCGCTATGAGTTAAGTATTAGGACTTTCTCTAAAAATATCTAACAATCCAAAAATAGTTTCTGGTTTTAAATAACCTGTAAAAGGTTGATAAACCGTTAAAAATAATTCAAGCAATCAAACTCTTATACGCCAAATATCTTCGCTCGCTTCCTATTTGATTTATACAAACTAAAGTTCATCAATGTAGAAGCTCTTCTGTGAATCTCAGTGAATTTGTTAACTATTGTGTATGAATTATTTTTTATTATAGCAATAGCTTTTTCATTAATTATTGGCCTATATTTTCAACACAGATGGGCGGTACTTGGCCCCCAAGGAAATAATTACTAACTACAGAAAACGAATCAGAGATAGGAAATAAAATGTAAAGCGGTTTTAGTAATATGTACGCCATAATTGTAATATTTAATACAAACTGAGAATTCCGAATAGAGGAGAGACAGAGGCATCATGGGATTGCAATGGGAAGAATGTCGCCTGCGTTA
The DNA here is from genome assembly GCA_964036315.1 of Acanthosepion esculentum. Classification (NCBI taxonomy): domain Eukaryota; kingdom Metazoa; phylum Mollusca; class Cephalopoda; order Sepiida; family Sepiidae; genus Acanthosepion; species Acanthosepion esculentum. Next base: position 45,500,790 of record OZ038488.1, read on the forward strand.
AACCAAATAACTTAAATATACTTCATTTTTGTGGGAAAACTAAGATCTATGTGAAAAAATAGTAAATATTTTCATTGTCACTTTATTTCCAGGAAATTATACCTCCTTTCTTTGGCTAACTCTTCATTCAATACATGACCAAAGAGCAACTCAAGGTAGAGGCTTAATGAATAAGATTGTTGCATAGACGTAAAAGGGAGAGGCAAGTGCATATTATTTGGATATGTAGGCTAAATTAGCGGTCGCCAACCTATTGAACTTCATGGACCACTTAATGTATAATTTAAATTTGGCGGACCACTAATATGAATTTAGAATAAAAAAGCTAAATACATTTGTATAATAATAATAATAATCGGAAAACTTTTACTTTATTAATATGAAATGCACCCATTAAAGGTAACAAAGTTATAGTGTAATTATTTAAATAAAACAAATTGAAAATTTGAAGTTTATTCAAGCATTACACAGTGTGATATTTATTTCATTTGTTCGTTTGGCGATTTGATGCTTCAACGTTCACTAAAAAGTTTTTTTTTAAATATTTGTCAAAAACAATTTTCGAGTACGAATGCTTATGCATTTGTAACTGGCGCGTAAGCCGATTCTTGAAGATACCGCTATTATTCCGTTACTATGCCATATTTGTAGAAAATTATACTAGTAAACCAACCAGTGACTAGTTATCAACAGTAATGGTAAGAAACTATTCAGTAACAAATACTGATCATGACTTTGCAAGTCATATACTATGGCTATACTATGAGTGGATGATGTTACATTTGTCTGCTTATGTCCTCGTGTTTATTTCGGGATTACATAAGGTCGGCAACATATATACCATCCATAATATGTCTTTTATTTGTAATGTTTTTAATCTGAAGCCTCATAAAAATTGAAATAATCTCCCAATTTTTCTGCGGACCATCAAAGATTTTGGACAGACCACCAGTGGTTCGTGGACCACCGGTTGGCAACCACGGAGCTAGATAGCAGTTTGCTCGAAATTTGAAGAGGTTAAGATTATAGTAATCGAGAATCACCTTCTCTGGAGTCTGCTACACAAAGTTGCAGGAAGACGGCGTTCGAGTGATACTTCCTACTTACTAATGGAATACGAATGAGAAATAAGAATGATTTGACCTTGTGTAATATGGCAAGTCGGGTCTTAGGTGTAAAAGTCTGAAGTGGTAAATTTAAGATATGTCCATCTGAATATCTGCTATGGAAATAGCGCTATCGTCTGTGAGAAAGGGGTCGTAGGGTTGAAGATTAGGACTGAAGTTTATTCGTCGCCAACAATGAAGCGTAAATACTTTCTTTTGGTTTCTTCTGAACCCTTCATTTCGCCGTTGTTGTTGTTGTTTTAATTTCTCTCATTCGTCAGTCGTCTGGCGATGTCTGTAAACCTCTAGTAATGTTGAAATTAGCAATTTATTCAGTTTACTTGGTTTTGTCATTCTCATAATAATACTTTTCATAACCCGCTCTCACTTCTTTTGGTATGCCAAACCAAACACTTTATTAAAAGACGCTAATATTTGTCCTTCCCATTTCCTTGTCAAATCCAATGTATTTCCAAGAAACACTCATACGGAACTCCTTATTAAATTCAATGGAAATTTTTGTCCTTATTCCCTTGTCAAGTCAGACGTCTTTCCTTGTTAATGCTGAATTCTATCCAATATGATTTGTCATTCTCATTCCTTAACCTGTCATGCCTGATGTCTTGGGGTTGTCGAACGGAAACCTTTTTCCAATCCATTGAGAGTAGGCTCTCATATTCCCTTAACTATCATGTCCGGTGTCTTTTCACGGTGGGTGGGGTGTTGAACTGGTAACGATTTATTCTTTCTCAATATAGCCGATCAACCCCACTACAAAGCAAGTGTATTTTCCGACAATAGCTGAACCAGGTACTGAAAACAAAATTTTCGAATAAACAGTTTAGTTTTTACTAATACATTCGCTACAACAGTTGTTCACAGAGACCCGGGTTACATCTCTAACCTTGAGTGGTCAGGTTTTCTCAATCTGTTCCTCATCTTTAATTCTCATCTCGTAATATTTCCACGCATATTTTTATATGTTTTCATAGATGAGATAGGAATGACCTGGAAAATGTCTTAACCAAGTTTTCAAATAATTAGGGCTCGCGTAGAACCCTTCCAAAACATAACTTATGATCTGGAATTGGAATGCAAAGATTGATGGCACCTACGCTGAATCCAACATAATAATTAATGATGTGGAATTAATAAATATTTAACTCTTCAAATACATCAGTGTATGGATCAGTTATAATAAACTTAGTATAGAAGATAAGCGAATTGAACAAAGAATAGAATTTATATACGTCTTTTATGAGTTTCCGATCCTTATCTATGATTAATTAATGGTAAACATGTCATTTTCATTTATGACCGATTTCATCACGATTCTTCTGCTAAGCTGGGAGAGTAATCATACATTTGTTGCTCAAAGTAGAGTCCAGTAGGGTTATAAAAGCTTCGAAGAATTCCAGCATGATATCTTTAATCATTTCCAAGATACAACGGTTCAAAGCTTTATCGAATAATTAGACAATATTCTTGTACCCGGTATATATATATATATATATATATATATATATATATATATATATATATATATATATATATATATATATATATATATATATATATATATATATATATATATATATATGCAGGGTTGGTTTTGAAATTTTATATATATATATATCAGCGAGAGGGTTGGGATCCATCAGGTTATCTTGCTCAGGAAACACCACTGTTTTGTAGCTGCAGTACATGGTGTGCCCTGCAAATCTAAAAGCTTACGGGTCTTGTGTTCCTGATATATATAATTATGTAACATCCCTTGAGGATGCTATCGGTATAGCTTAGCGAAAATTTAAAATTCCTCTGTCTTTCTCTCTCTCTCTCTCTCTCTCTCTCTCTCTCTCTATATATATATATATATATATATATATATATATATATATATATATATATATATATATATATATGTATATATATATATATATATATATAATTCTGTCTATCAAATTGATCCCAGTCGAGACCATAGTGTCATTTTGAACTCTGCGATCATTTCATTACATAGATATTATTTAGTTTAAATTTCATTCTTTAATCTATCGATTCTTTGTCGATACGAACTAGAAAAAGAAAAGAAAACACCTTTAGCTGTGTGATAAAACCAAATTTTATTTTAATTTTCGCCCCCAGTTGTATTTCAATGTTACTGCTTTCCGGGCATAAATTTTATGGCATTTTCACGAGATTATATGCTTATATTAATTTATTTTATTTTTCATGCTGCCTGTCAAGTAACATAAATCGCTAATATATATTACTACTAGTTGGCTCGGTGTCGTCGAAAAATGGCAGCACTAATTTTGCAATTCTATTGGCCATCCTTTGCGAGTAGGTAGAGTATGATTTGTTATCTCTGCACATCTGCTGTCTCGTGTAATAAAGAATGATTAGCATAAAATTATTTTCTAAAAAAGCTGGAAAATTCTATGTAAAGAGAAATATCACGACATGTTTATTTTACTTTTATGTGTTAGTTTCTCTTATGATCTCGTTATACGTGGTTAATATTAATAACGTAGGCATTATATAAACATATACTTATCATAAAAAATATGACAGAAATTTTGGTTTAGCTTTTTAAATGATTTTTTTAGGATGTCGATCTCTACAACTAATTCTGTTGTCGTATGTAAGATCGATTTTGAAATGATTTGGAAAAGTCGTTGGTTAGATCCAGTGACTAGACACAAAGAGTTATGAGTTCAAAACCAGACCACAGCAGTGGTGAACCAAAACTTGGAGAGTTGAGTTAAAAGGAAATAACTGAGACATCCGGAAGAGGCATGGCACATGGAACTAGAATAATCTACCCCGGTTGACGAAATAAAGGGTTCGATTCGAAATTCCAATCACCTGAAGAAGGTGTTGTGAACAATGAAGACGCTAACAGTCCGAGTCATTTAAATAATGCAAGTAATCATCTCAATGATATAAAGATATAAGTACGAAAAGCTAAATATTATTCTTTCTACCTGTAAATAAAGTAATCAAAAAAGGGTATCATCATATCTCTATGGAAATTTCTCTTTTGTTTTAAGTTTCCTTTTTAAATATTAAAATTAAAATACTTTCATTTTTAAAACAGTGATTAAGACGCCATTCTACCTATTCAAGATGGCGGTTTATATATAAGTGATTATATCATTCAAGTGTCAAAAGAATTTCTCCAAAGTGAGGACAACTCTTTCGTTTGACTTAGGGCTCAGTTAATAATGATGACATCGGTATTGTACACATATACAAAGTCTGACGGCCATATCACGTTGCATCAACGGTTCTGGTATGATCACTGGAGTTAAGCAACGTCGAAGCTGGTCTGTATCTAGAATAGGTAACTCCTTGGGAATACAAAGTTCTGTAAGCCTGGATGTGCTAGTGATGTAATGGATAACGGGTCGGAATTTGAAAACTGAATTCCAGTTCCAGTCAGAATCGTAATATTCACTTATGCGCCAACACCCTTGGGAATACGGCTCTTCTTCCTCCTCCCCCCAGATATGGGTTAATTCGTAGACTTCTATTAGTAAAACATTATTATCTTTAAAACTTTCGTACATTCTAAAAATATTTTCTGGCTTTATGTAATCTTCAAAAGTTTGCTACCCCTTAAAAATTATATATATATATATATATATATATATATATATATATATATATATATATTTGTGTATTTAGGCAGAAATCCTTCTTTCATGCACATTTCATTGAATACGACAGACAAGGTGCTTTTATTTAGTTTTTTATACAATTTCTCATGCGATCTATTTTTTTTTTCTTTTCGGATGATACATTATATAAAAACTGTCGAATGTTCTTTTTATCCGAATGCTTTCGGCTATACATTTAGGCATTTTCAAGGATTCAATATTTTAACTGTTAAAATAAGAAATAGTTTGTTGTATGTATGTTTTATTTCTTATTTAACAGTTAAAATATGAATGCACAAAGGCAATCGTCGAGCGAATAAACCATGTAGGCTTTAGCGAGGACCATACGACTTCATATCTCGTGGGCTGGCGCTGCACAATCCTAAACAAACAACTGTAACAAATAACAGAATCCAAATGACTTGAGGACTACCTACAGCAGCAACAACTAAAATGCCTAGCACATGTAACATGAGGAGAAAATAAGAACAAAATCAAGGTGTTGAAGTTTTAAATTACTTCAAATAAAATTATTGACATTGTTCGGACTGGCGTCATCATCTTTGTTGCCACATTCACGACATTCCGGTCGTTGCACTCTTCGGCCTTCGTCAAGTGATATAAGTTGGAATTTCGAACCCTTTATTTAGTCTACTGTGGTATATTGTTCTAAGTCTACGTATCATGCTTTACTACTCAACTCCTCAAATTTTTGTTAACCTCTTCTGTGGCCAGTTATTGAACTCAAAACTCTTTGGGTCCAGCCACTGGATTATTTCAACCAACATTTTTATTCAGTAGGCCATGAAGAAGACCGGAGCGGCAACTGCCGAAATGTAGTGAATATCACTTGAGTAAACTATTTCTATGAAAAATTTTATTAATATAAATATTGTATAAATTTGAGCTAAAAGTATCACTGGGAGCACGATTCAGGAATGTTTCCTCATAAGGAAACAGCTAACATAAACATTACT
>OZ038488.1:45511534-45569034 GCA_964036315.1 Acanthosepion esculentum
TCATAAGCGTAATTTAACTCGATGGAAAAATGTATTTTGTTATCCCTACTGAAATATTGATCTGATAACTGGAGCCAGTCTTAATTTCAGTATAACACGATCAAGAGCAGAATAGTACGCAAATAGTAAATGTTTTCATAGTGACGCCTCTGATATTATAACGTTAATCGATGAATCGGTAAAACCTTCGCGCTACGAAATCAGACTTGTTCCAGCAATATTTTTCGCACAAAGAACTTTGCTTTAAGAAAGTAAATCCAGGCAGGAATAATGGTATGAATTTGCTAAGTGTTTGCTTATCTGGGAAATGACGGAAATAGTAGGGGAAAATATTAAGAATGTGAACTGGGGAAAAGAAACACTTCACGATTAATATAATTTCAGAGAGAAAACTGCTCTCTTTACATCGCCTTAGACAACCTATTTTTGTCTTTCATCAATACAGCCGATGCTGATCCACAGAGGGTAACTCATTGCACCTTTTTCGTCTAACGTCTATATCGAGTCAATTGCTAAGTTCTTAACAGGACAGTCGGTCCAATGTGTCGAGTCAGACGTTTCTTCAACAGAATCTGTCATGCACCTTTATAAGTCTATTATTCCTCCGTGCACTGAATAGCGAAGCGGTGGTGTTTACACACTAATATCTCAAACTTCGATCGCGTGATCACATTTATACCAACTATAAGCACTCATGTGCAGAAAGCAATGTGACAAACCTAAAATAGGTGTTACCTGTGAATGATCAGCAAACTGACAGACCAAGCCCATGCTATACAGACCAAGCCCACATCGTTATGGACAGCTACTGATAGCTTGGAGATTATGACCTCGTGGAGTTTCATCCGTATTCAAATCCTTCTATTAACTCGAATGGAAATTTGGCTCATCGGAACACGCCATATATTGCCAGTCCTCTAGAGTATACATACTGACGTCTTCAGTACAATTTAGCTGCTATGTCTTGTGCAGTGGTGTTTAAATGAGATGCCTGGTTGATGTTCTGTTTCCATATCCAATGGGAGTTTAAGAACGCTGACCATTCCTGAGAGATATGCATCTCTTACATTCTGTTTTGAATGCGACTGGAATATGAGACAGCGTCACTTGTCTGTTACCGAACACAAAACTTACCAAACACATCAGGTCAAGATAAAGAAGTATCTGTGGTCGACCAGTGCATTGCTGGGCACTAATATTTCCCATCGTGTATTCACACGTCACACCATAGATGTCGAATATTTGACATTATTTCAGAAATAGGATGCCTGACTATAACCCATTCAAACAGTTATAACTCCCATCACTTTGCCTTGGTTGTCCTCCAGACTCACTCAGTTAATGTTAGAGTATAACTGATATAGGTCTGGACATCTTCTTTAGCGTCACCAAACATAAATTTACCTACTGGTACCAAATGACTTTTGGAACATCATGGTGCCTGTGTTTGTCTGTGAGTGTCCTGTTTTTGAATCAGAAATACAAATGGAATCTTGAAAAGGTTATCAAACTCGGTGCAAAGTAAAATATTCCTGGTAGGTAGGTACTACCAGAGTGTGTCTTGTCGGTTTAAGATGAAGATTTATGGGCGGGGCTTATTTCTATATGACAAGCCAAGCGAATACCATCTGGTGTTATGGCGCTGGTAGATAAACGGACAGGTACTAACTTTATCACTCGGTACGTTGGTTTTACGGAACCTCATCGCTTTGTGCTCCACGAAATACGCAGTTTTACGTATACCCACATGTATTCCCACATGTGTACCCACATTTGTACCCACATGTAAATGTGTTGCGATAATAATTCTAACAAAATGGCTGTCTGGCAGTCTTGAATAGACGTCAGTGCGAAAAAGTTCAGACAAAAAGTCGTGAACCAAAACGCGAAAAAATGTTTTCTCCTTTGATGCAGTGTCCAATCAAGATATGGACGATCATGGTTCTCCACAATTTTCATAACCTTTATAGCCTCCTTAAACAAGCCTAGTTCAGCCATCGATTAACACGACACGTGATCGTAGGTATCACGTGCTTTCTCTCTGTCCGTCCTGCCTTCATTATACCCTACGTATTAAATTCTCCAATCCCTCATGTGAACGGGCAATTTCAACCGTTTTTTTTTCTTTCTGATTCAAAGTAAAAGAGTTCTGTCTATTCCCCCTTCCTTTAAGATATACTCGTTGCCCACATATTCCATCCAGTGTTTGCTCAGTATCTTTGAATAGAACCATATCTCTGGTGCTTCAAGCTTCTTCCTTTTTTGAGGAGATTATTCAACATTCCCTACTATATGGGGGGACTGATAATACATAGAAATTCAGCGCTTTGTTCTAATTAATTTATCTTGTTTCTTTATACTTTGCATAGATTTTTGAAGGCGTCTTTCTTTATTCCAATGCACCTTCATGTCACAAATTCTGTCGTCATTTAAAACACTTCACAAATTTCTTTATTTGTCGTCTTCTGACTGCCTAATTATAATAATCCCTTTCGTTATGTGTCTCTTTAAGCTGATTGCCCAATGGAGTTCGCATTCATTTGCACTTGTCATACCTGGACACCCGGAAATCGGCTTAGGCTTACAAAAAATAGATTACACATTTAAAACATGTCCGAATTTTCGTTGACTGATTTATTTTGCCTACCTAATTTTTTTTAATTTTGAAATTTCGACCACGCGTGTTTCTTTGGATATAGATGTTTGGATTAACGGCCAGAAGGAAGGTGTCTGTTTATTGAGATTTGTTCGTGAAAAACACTATTATTAAATGACTAATAATAAAAATACGCCATAAGAACCAATAATTGGTTTTCATAATGTATTGTTTGTGGTTATTAGTCATTTAATGGAGGCGAAACAAATCAAGATACTAAGCAATAACTAATATAAAACACGTGGAGAGAAAATAATATAGTCGATATATAAAATTGGGAAGTGTTTTTATGTCTGTTCACTATACACAATCAAACCATTTTCAGGATCCTATCTGAAAGGCTTACGGCCGTATTACGTTGTAGCATCGGTTCTCGTTTAAGCAGTAGCTAGATGGGTGTCTCCCTTAGTATACCAGGTGCGTTAAGCTTGGATGCGCGGGTGACTTAATGGATAACAGCTCGGAATTTGAACTAGGTTTTACGATTTTCAGTTCCTGTCGGATTCATGTTACGCGCAAAACGAAAAGGTATTAATACACCTCTGCTCTCCACCCATCTGTGGGTTAATCAGTAGGCATTTTATGAGTAAATCATTACTGACCACCCACGAGTTTTACAATCTAAAAATATATTTTGGCTTTAATTAACATTTAAAAGTTGATAAGCCTTAAAAAACAATGCGATCAAATCGTGTCTGAAATTCTCGAATGTGGACTTATCACTATTTATAATCGGACTAATGTCCTCATCATTGTTGTTACTAACATCAAATTATGGTCGAAGCTATTGACTCAATGTATTCAGGTCAGAGGACGATGTGAGACCGAGCAGTCGCAAAGAGGTTCTCTTGCGGAGTTGAGCGTCAGACTTTCCTGATGGCTTTTTTAAAAATCTACGATGCGGGCGGTGTAGAGTGTTCGCGTCCCACTGTCTATGTCATCAGAGACTTGAAGCAACAGAGATGTGGTTCTACAAAAGGGTGCTGAGAATAACATGAACCGAACACGTGAGCAACGGCGATGTTTTAGAGAAAATGAAAAGAACACTTTCAGGAACAGTCGGTTGAAATTTCTAGGCTAAATAATAAGGAAAGAGGGCTTGGAAAATTTGACACTTACAGGATATATTGAAGGTAAGAGGGAGAAAGGAAAACGGCGCATAACTTATGTAAGTGACTTGTGTAAATGGATGGCAGAAGAGGTTTTAGGGGCGGAAATAGAAAAGATCAAATTTACAAACAGTTATAACTGACAGGAAATTGTGGAGCACCTTGATAGCTAGCGTCCTGAAGGTACACAGCACAGAGAAGAATTGCTGGACCTGGTTCAACAATGTCGTAATATTTGTACCAACCGGCACTGCCTTTGTTATCTTTCATGTTAGGGCAAATTTGCTATGCCAAATTATTAGATTCGGGAGAAAGGGTTACTCTATAAATTATTTCTGTTATGTCTGGGAAAAGGGATGGCTCATCAGGTGTTTTCTGTTATATGGTTTTATCTTTCAAATTTACAATCGCGTTTCGTAACCGTTTTGTGTCATATTATAATTTATACTTTTATTCAGTGTCCGTATTATCTTCTTACTATCCCTCTCAATCCCACTTTTGACGTGGGTTACTTGCTGTAACCCTTGACCATCTCGCCTGTACTTCCTTATATTTACTTATAGAATATATATTACCACAAACCTTATTTTAGTGGATACGCATGTTTGAGTAGACGCCTGGTTTTATAAACAGTGTCACCAATCCTGTGTATGCTTAATAAAGAAAATATGTTCTAGAGTAGATTTTGAATCCAAGTCTCCCTTTTTAGGAGAAACCGCCGTCTGATCCGGTTCACTTTACACCACTCGGTCGCAGAGAACAGCAAGTGATTACAAAGTGCAAAGCAATTACGAACCTTACTGGGAAACACATTTCGAAGGCGTAACTTGGTAGACATAATTCAAACTGTTTAAAAGTTAAGGCCGCTACTCAAACACGGTCATCCATTAAAATGATGTTTGTAATAATAAAAAAAATGTCGGATTAAAAGTAATAAGGACTAAGCAATCGTTTTACAATATTGATTTCTTACCCTGTGTAGACCTGTACTTCAACTACGTATATATAAAAAATAATTCGATTGGAACGGTCATTCTTAGAGCGACATGTTGACTTCCCCAAGTAACCGGTGTGATATAAGCCTAAAGAAGACTGTGTCATGAGGAATAACAATCATAAAATCCTATGGTGCTTTTAAGTTCAAACTTATCGCCCAGTATAGGTTAGAATACTGAATCTGGTAGGTGGAGAGAAAAAGAAAAAGAAAAGACAAGTTAGTGGATTTCGGTAACACATTCGGGTTAGATATGAAAGAACATATAGATATAGATAGGTATGTCGACAATGCCAAAAAACAAAAAAAACAATACTATACAAGCTCAAGGCTACAATCGGGACATTTGTTATCAGAGCACCGGTAACGATTTCAAAGAGACAGAAGAAATGAAAAATTAGAAGTCTCGAAGTTTCCAAAACAAATCTGATATCTTTCATCATAGAAAACAATTTCTGCCTTCAATCAGTATGGCTGATGCTAACCTCCAGGAGAGCAACTCACTGCGCCTTATTGGTCTCACGTTTTCCACTGACATAAAGTAGAATGATTATATTGAATCAATTGATAGGTCTACTCCTAGGAAATTTGATTCACTGTGTCAGGTCAAACAATTTCTATTATCAGAATCTATTTTGCACATTTATAAAATCTACCATTTGTACATCGAATATTGGGTGTGCAAACATATAAGTCCTGACCTGGCATCTTGACTTCAATCACCTACCACTGCCGGACGTGACTTTCCTTCTTTTAGATGGCGGTTGTTCTGACGGGGTTTCCTCATTAACACCTCAACCATATGAATTTAAGAATATTACAAGCAAGTGTCAATATTTTACTCTTACAATAAGTACCTGGAACCGTATGTTCTATTCTAAATGTTTCTTTTCTCAGACTTTTCTTCTGGAGAGCTCTCTTCCGTTTTGAGATTTTTATTTTTTTTGCGCCTCTTCCACCTAAAATCTTCAAACATTTAAATGCAACATCAATCGCCATCTTCTGTCGTTCTCTTCAGTAACATCTCATTTTCTTTCACTTTCAGCAAACCCGGGCATTATCACATTGTTTGTAGTGAAATTATTTAAAAAAAACAAACTATGGACAGCCCAATTAACTGCATTATAGCAAACATCTAGAATATTCATAAAAGGGATGGTGTAGCGAGGACAGGTCATGTCACTTAATTCATAATGAGAGCCACCGGTTACGTACTTCCGTAAGCAGCCACTAATAATACTTGTAACAATTGATTCTCCTCATATAACGCTATAGCAGATCTATAGTGTGACTTCGGTAGATACTGAGATAAATTTTCAAGAGTCGAAGAGCATCTCGCCATATTTTCGAGCTCAAAAACATTTCCTATCAATTTACCGCCAAAAATGCACTTCTTTTTAACATTTCTTGATAGTTAAAAAAAAAACAAATAAGAAGAAAATATGAACTAATTCTTTTAATAGTTTAAATCCCCAACCAAACAACACATTCGTTTAAAAAAATATACAACACATTTGATTCTAGGCTTAAGACCACATCAAGTTGAAACAGCGATTACCATAAAATCACCGAAGTTAAGCAACGTCGAATCTGGTCGGTACTTAGATGGGCGGCCGTATTATAAGCTTGGATGTGTAGATCGTGTACGGCATATTGGCTCGGAACTGTTAATCGAGTTTCAGTTCCAATTGTATTTTTATATTCACTTTCGCGCAAATAACCCTGGGAATATAAATCCACTTCTCAGCTATGGGTTAATTATTAAGACTTGCACCACTTATTATATTCCACCACTAAATTCTTAAAATCTAAACATATCTTCTGCATTTAGATAACCTGCAATGGGTTGATAAACCGTTGCAAACCAATCAATCAAATTAACATTTAACTCTACCTAACTGTTGTCCATGTCAAAGACTGACGCCATGACAGCTTCATCTATATTCTTAACATACTAGATGATTCCGTCATCTTCGATGCCGTCACGATCCACTGAGCCATTTTGTCCTTCTTCCTAAGAAAGAATGTAATCTTCATTCTCTCACTTCGACTTTATGCATTTCTTTACAGTTAAAAACGGGGATAAAATATAAACTAATTCTTTTTAACGTCAATCTTCTGATTGATCCACCCCAGTTTATATAGGGACATTGAAATTCGCTAGGCATAATTAAGAAAAGAAAAGAAAAACTATTTCCCGTTACAGTCAAGTCGTAGATCACCACTATAATAGCAAATTTGTTTTCCATTGAATAAATTCAATTTTATGCTTTTCCGCCAAACAGAACTATGATTGAATACTGTTTCTTTAATCCCTGTGCTAAGTGTTTCATAAGATCATTTATGTTTGCCTTTATAAATTGCGTGTTTGTGTGAAAGGGTGGAAGTAATTGCCTCAAACATTGGAAAGTAATCAATATTTGATTAACAGACAAGATCGAGTGTATAGAAGATTTAATTGCATGCTGATCTAAATGAATAAAGACACATATGTCTGTGATTAACCACACTGGTGTGTCTGTTTTTCTTATTGTGGGTATTGTAAATATCTAAAGTCATTTTGATTCGTTCCTTTTTTCAGTCTTATTAACAATGCATGGGCGCACAGATATTTACTTACTACAGTCTTGCTGAAAGCCTTATTATATCTGTCGAGAGATATTTTCTTGATATGGCAATTAGCCGTTTCCTTATAAGGAAACGTTCGACATTGACCGAGCAGCCAGTACTAGCTTCGTTTGAAATTTATAAAATCTTTCTCTTAAAACGATTTTTCAGGAAAATAGGTTACTCAACTGCAGTATTGATTGGGGTTTCCTTCCTAACATTTTATATGAAGTCGAGTGGAATGCGAACATCATGATCTGTCATTTATTTCACTTCCGGCTACTTAGGCTATCCAGTTTAGTTGCTGCCGCTGCTGTTGAAATTCTTCAAGTGATATTCTTTCTGTTATTTAGCATATTTCCTTGTTTGTGATTTTTTAGCGTCAGTCCACAAAGTTCTAAGGTATTCTCCAAGATCCATAGGCTTCAATCGCTCAAATCCATATTTAACCAGTAATCCTTAGAAAACGGTTGTATTCGTTTGGCAGTGTAGTCTCGCCGATATTCTCGCGGAAGATTTTTATTTCGAATAGTCTCGCTGAATGTTTGCTTTAAATGTGCTTCTGAATCACAATGGCGAGCATATCCACCTCCACATAAATAATGTAGACCCACATTGACGGCTTCACACGTGAAACTCTATTCCAAATTAAGTTTTTACTAATTCGTAAGAAACTAAAAACCAATATTCTCTTCAGCTTGTCAACTGATTTGTCTTGGTGTGGCTAAGCGAGGCCGTTGAAATATATTCGTTATTCCAAAATTAGCAGGTAAAACTTAGCTGCTTTGTTTGTGCAGTTAATGACAAATAATGTTGACTTGAAAAATCATTTTCGTTCCTACATTAGAAACATCCCACTTAGGGATAACACCGAACCTCTATGTTGTATTTGTTAATTTGTTGCCAAACCAAATGCGTGCCAAGGAAACCATTTGAGAGCAAGGGAAAGGACCAAGCAACCGTTTATTTTAGTAAATAGTCATGCTCGAAATTAAAAGCCATCAATATCATTATCGATGATAACCAGGAATACCATTGATCGTGCATCTTCTCAAGAAAGCAGATAATTATTCTGTGGATTCTAGAATTCTCAATGTTATTCCAATTTCGTAGTTATCACATTAATGGATCTTAATTCTAGAAATCTTTAGAAATATGAATACCTGATTAGCGATGAATGACTTCATATAAGCTAGTATTACCAGTTTATAGACAGGTGCCATCACATGACATTGTAATTAAGAAAAACAGTTGTTGATACTAGGTTGGTGCAAAAATAATGTCGTTTTTTGACGTTCAACTTCATGTGAGAAAACGACATTATTTTTGCACCAACCTAATAATAGTTAAAGAGGGTATAAAATAGTCAAAGAGGGTATAAATAGTTAAAGGGGGTATAAATAGTTAAAGAGGGTATAGACTTCCGCAGACTAGTTTAGACTAAGGTATTTATACCCCAGATAAAATGTAGGTTATCCTCACTCCTACCCCGGGGGTTATTCTGGATTAAACTAAACTACAACGTTGTCCAAATTAATTGAAACAAAATGAATAATTCCGTTATCTTTTTTTCGTATTTTCCCAATGAAACATGACCCAGTGCACATGTTAGTACTTTGTATGTCCATTCCACGAAGTCGTTTCTTGCAGATTGACCACAGATTCTCGATTGGATTTAAATCAAGAGAGTTTCCGGGCGAGTCTATAGTAATTTGGTTTGCTCACTGGAAAGACTTGTCGGTATGTTCGCGCAGTGTTACAATTTTCGTACGCTTACTTGGAGTAACGTCCATCACAGGCAATGTCTGTAGGACAACTAATCGACAGTCGGAACAATAGTGTCTGGGCGTGATGAAAATCTGATGCAATCACGGATGATGCAGTATTTTTCAAGGTCAAATTTCATCATACACCCCGAAAATAGATTCATATTACTGCAAACCGCTGTAAATGACTGAGGAAAAAATATAAATTGTTTACACCCTGTCACGCGAGTAGGGTTAAATATGATCGTATGGTGAATGAAAGGTAAGTGAAGCGATTGTTTCAATTTGCACAAGGGTGTATACCTGGTATATTTTGAGATTGTGTTAATCTGGGCTGCTACGCTGGCAGCTTATTGGTCACTGTAAACAACTGTTTGTTTGCATGTTTAACGGCATATCAACTGGTTATGGGTCATTTAACGTCGAAATTTAATTTTCTAGGTAGATTTGAAGTAATAAAAATATGTCATTCTGCTTTCACAATTTAATACACAATCTTTATTCATATGCATGTTTCTTGTGTGGATATAATTACGAGAGGCAGCAATATGTGTTTTGTAATTTGTTGAAAGTATATTTTGAAATACTGTTTGTTTTCTTGGAAAAAATGTAGGATATTATATGAACTAATGTCATGAAAGTGTTTTTTCATGTTGGTTGCTTGGTTGGTTGATTTCTTTTAGCAACATATCAACCTTCATCGGTCATCCAATGCCGAAATGAAAATAATTTGAACAAATTCAAGGACTCAACTAATTGTATTTTGAACACAACTTTGTATGTCTTCAACTCCAAATAAAATGTGTTGCTGGTCAGGCATAGGTATTGTTACATTTTGCATAAAACTATATTACTGGTATTTTTACCATAAAAAAGTATTTTTATTTATTCATATTGTTTTTGTTTCGGATTTCATTATTTGCCCATGCCTGGGACACTATCAGGTTCTACAACCCCAGTTCAGAGCGGACCTAGGAAAAACAGCAGTTAAGAAGTGGTTCCACGCTTCTCAAAATCCCAATATCCGGATCAGAGACCTTGCTACTGGGTGTCGCTTATCGTCATTCCCAGGACTGTGTAAACAGCTGAAAATTAATTCAAATGTTGCAATATTTCTTTATCATTTTAACTATGTCCATAACTACGTTTTTCTATGCAACTTGTGCAATGGTTCGAGGCTCATATAGAGAAATCTGCGAGCCTAGTTCGATATCCGATATCGTTAAATTCACTTTCGAACAAATATCCTTGCGAAAGGCATGAATCTATCTCTTGCCTTCAAATATGGGTTAAATAGTAAATTAGATTGGCATCAAGCCGTGTTTCGCAACCAGTCTAGTAATAGGACAAATCTGACAGACCCTAAAGACATGGTATGCAACTTTTAAAGAATGACTTTGGATTCAAATCTGTACGTGAAACTGACGGGGCGTATACATGAATTGTAATAAAGTTCTGCTGATTAGAGTTACCGTATAAACCACATAGTGGGTCTATGGTTATTGAAGAAACAGAAGTGGGCCCTAGCAGATGGGCATGCTAGGTAAAACGCAACTGAAGATGAGAAGCCGTACTAATTTCCAGTGTGACTACAAAGCGAAACAGTTCTAATAATGATATCATTACGTTGTAAATAATAACTTCAAACCGTCCCAATCACATATATTGGTTCTTTTCAAACTTTATCAGATTTAACGTTTCTGTTTGTCATCTCTTAATAGACGATGTGCAGATGGTGAAGGAGAAATCGAAGAGCCGAGTTCGAATTCTAGTCGGGTTCGTTAAATTCCCATACTCGCAAATCCCCTTGAGAAAGATATGAATTCACCCCCGTCTATAGGGTTAAATAGTAGGTCTTGTGTATGGGAAAAATGATGGTTATTCTCATGCAACATTCACTCGCAAAAATAAGAATTATTCTTACAATCGAAAATATGTTTCGCTTTGACTTAAGACACAAAGATTCGATAAGACGTAATAAAAAATCAGGAACACCTCCCCAATAAAGACTTAGATTTCAAATTAATATAAAGATAAGTTGGTTGGTGTGACCTTATTTGCCAAAAGTTCTAAATGTTTATGCATACAGCAGGCTATCTACATACACTATAAAATATATAAGGATAGGACATTTAAAGACTAGACTCTAGTTTTTCAATCAACGTGGCCCTGTGTTACAGTGAATGAACATTCTTCGTTTGGAGTATAACCTTGGAGAGAATATGTATCATGATCAAGACTCTACAGTTTTCTTTTTTTATCTCTTGTTTCGGTCTTCCCTTTTTAGCCAGCAGCGTAATATTTTGAAAGCAAAGTTATCGCCATTTTGTTTCCGTCTCTCTCTTTTGTTGGCCACACCCAGTAATTGTTTCCATCTAAACGTGTACAGAGGCACCCCCAACTCACGCACCCATACATACAAACACACCCGTGTAATGAAAAGAATCTTCTTTTCCCCAAGACAATAAAATCTATTTTTTAGGATAAAAAACCAGGAATGATAAGAGGATCACTTAATGGCTGACTAGATCTTTTCTAAGAAGCCATACCGATTTGGCATGCGTCTTCAGTTGAATAGTAACTAGTAACGAACAGTGTGAAATGCTAGTGTTCGAATCTAAGCAACAAAAAAAAGACTACAGTATCGAATGTTAATTGTCAGAAATGCAGGTCCGATCAACCGGGAGTCTTACCTGGACACATTCACACACTGTCATTTTTATCTATTTGATTTTTGGCAGTAATAATGCATTTCCTTACAAACTGCTATAATACAGTAAAAGAATTCTATTGAAACAAAAGATGCCATTCAAAAGAAAATTAGGAATGTTTTGTTAGAGACACAGAAAAGAATACAGAAATACTATGTAATATAAATCCTCATAGATGGCAATAAATCCTGGACAATCTTTTCATAGATTAATAAAAGACTTGAAGCAACAGACATGTGGTTCTACAGAAGGATGCTGAGAATACCATCAATCGAGCATGTAAGCCAGGGATAAGCAAAATCTAAAGAGGACACACATTTTCAGAATCAGAAAGAGAGCTGAATTTTCTTTGACACATAATGAGGAGGGGGGTTGTAGAAATTGCCACCAAGAGAATAAACGGAAGGCAAAAAGGACAGGAGGAGAAATCTATTTACATACCTGACGAGATTGTGTAAATGAGTGACGGAATTGAGAGGAATGGTTAAAAGACAAACGTATGGAAGAGCTACAAAGAATAAGAACTTGTGGTGAGCCATGATCGGCCATATCCTGAACGAAATGGAAATATAGAAAAGAAGACTGACCCAATGAAAGAAATCAAAATTTCTGGAAAATTTCATGCAGAATTTTATGAATGAGATGCCATATATGATCATTTTTCGCCAAAAATAAGGGTTCTCACTGAACATAGGTAATTTTTCATTTTTCATCCATTTTTCGTGACCGGTTTCATTGTGTACAGGTAATTATTTTCTGGACGATTTAAAACCCATGCCAAAATACTTAGGCTTCACACTCTACATTAAGTCGACTTATACACGGAGTATACACGGTATTTTATTTAATGCTCCTTTTTTTTTTTTTTTCTTTTTTTTCAAAGATTACGATTTCAAATACTGATTTTCTATAAAAACTTTCACCACACGATAATTGTATCGACTTACTGATTGTTAACCTAAGGTTAAAAATGGCATCATGACACTTTCTACTAAAAAAAAAAAAAATAAATAATTACATGAACTTCCAGGGATCCCTTCAATCAGCCTACTGGAATCTTTTCCAACCAGTCCAAGGGCTCCAACTACAACAGGAATTGTTGATGTTCCCATGTGCCACATTTTGGAGATTTCTATTTCAAGGTCCTTGTATTTTGACAGTTTTTCGAATATCTTCAAAGATTATTATTATTATTATTATTATTATTATTATTATTATTATTATTATTATTATTATTATTATTCCTTTGATATCTGATGTACACTTGCTTCTTTCAGGATCCCAACTAGAAACCTAGATTTAGAAATGGTATCATGACATTTTCCACTAAGCATTATATTTAAAAACAAACAAAAAACTTAAGATAGCACAGATTCTACATCGATAAAGCCCTTCGTAAGGTGTGAGCTGTTCTTGTGAGTACAAATTTTGTATTTCTTTAAGACTTGGCCTAGCAGGGATCAACGTCAGTGAGTCTATTGGAAACTTTTTCACAATCAAACCGAGGGCTCCAACTACAATTGGAATTGTTGATTACCTCGCGTGCCACAGTTTCAGGAGGTTTCAAGATCCTTGTATTTTGATGGTTTTTCAAGATCTTCAAAGATACATTATAATCTGCAAGGACTGGCATGTTAACATGATGGTCTATTCAGTTTTTGTGGTCTCTGATCATTTGTTTTTTCTGTCACTGCGTATTGGAAAGTCTCATAAAATTGTTAAATGTCCTATGTCGCTAATCGGGCCTGAGTTGTGTTCATACCAATTTCTTGCATTATTATTATTATTATTATTATTATTATTATTATTATTATTATTATTATTATTATTAACCCATAAAAAATCACGGTTTTTTCTATTTAAAATGTCTTATGCAACTTAATTCTTCACTTGATGACTGAATAAACTCATGTCGAGTTCTGCCACAATAAAATATCCGTAGCAATCTCCCTATCACATTTTTAAGATTTGAGTTCATTAAATATCAACTTTAACAAAATATTGCAATAACAATCATGCAGGTCTTTATTTTAAGAAGTAAGGGAGTACAAATGATAAGATTTGAAACTGACAACGTTTTTCTATTTCACTGAAACATACAGTAAACACTTCTATCTTCTCTTCTTTCTTTCATTTTCTCACTGAAACCAAGTAGCGTCTCTCTTATGTAGTTGTCTTCTCACGCAGTCAAAACGGAAGATTCCATTATTTATGAGGTCTCGACAGGATATATTAAACACGTCCACATTTCCTCTTTATTTTCACTGAAACAAAATAGCTTTTGTCTTTCAACTCGATCAAAACGGAATAGTCTATTATGTATTGGCGGTGCATAACGGTAGTGCGAACTTAGAAACTCAAAAAAGGAGAGACAAGTATAATTATTATATGATTATCATTACTAGTACTACGTTATTATTGAGAGGTGTCTGAACAAAATATAATATGATTTCTTTAATATTTAACCAGTGACAAGTTAAATTTTCATGAATAGCCAAGTAGCTTTCTGTCAAGTAACTACAAAAAGTTTCTGGTATTAGTTATAATATTTATGAATTTACAAGCACATGATTGTAACGCCTGTAATAATTGCGGTGGAAACGTATGCAAAGGGCACAGTAATCTTCGTGTTCATTGCTTTGAACTTTGAAAAAGAAACAGATGCGGAGTCAGACTGAAATTTATTTTAAAACACTATCCTAAAAAAAATGATACATATTTTTGCATATTTTATTTTTTGAAAATCACACCTTTACTATTTAATATTAGCTTTTTAATTTCATTTTTCAAAATGAAACTGTTTTTTGTTCGAATTCTTTTTATTCAATTCACTGCAATCAAGGTGAAAATGCCACTACGCTACAATGGGCTAGCTGCTGGGAGCAAAGAAGCATGAAAAAGACCGGAGACGAGGTCACTGAAGACAATATGTAAGAAGAAAATTAAGAACCAAATCATATATCTATATTTTAAATGGAGTCTTTGAAGAAAGCACTGCAATGCATATGGAAATATTTGCGGTTTTCTTAAAAGTAAATGTACAGCATTCATTGACCGAGTAGAAACCACTACTTATATATATATATATATATATATATATATATATATATATATATATATATATATATATATATATATACTATTTAATTATAAAATATTTCTATTAAAATGCTTCGGTTGAAATATATAAAATGTTTCTATTAAAAAAAGCTTCGGTTGAAATATATAAAATGTTTCTATTAAAAAAAGCTTCGGTTGAAATATATAAAATGTTTCTATTAAAAAAAAGCTTCGGTTGAAATATATAAAATATTTCTATTAAAAAAGCTTCGGTTGAAATAAATAAAATATTTCTATTAAAAAAACCTTCGGTTGAAATAAATAAAATATTTGTATTAAAAAACCTTTTTAGAAAACTAGGTTTCTCAGTTCCAGATCGCTCTTTCTAGTTGTGATAGCGATTTCCTTCCTAACCTTTTGTTAAAAGTTAGTGGGAAATTACAACATCTTGATTGTCATTATTTTCTCGTCCAGTTTCATGGGCTTACATTTTAGTTGTTATTTGCGATTTTGTTGCGCCAGTCCATGAGGTTCAGAGATTGATGGCTTTCCAATGGCCCATGGTCCTAACGGAGGGTAAAAGATACTAGAGAATTCTTATTGAACAAAGAACACCATTTTATTTGACTCCAGTATATGGACATCGTTACTATTATTTGTTGTTTTGCATAAGAAGAAAAGTGCTGCTTTTAACCGAGAAAAAGCAAAAACCTAAACTAATAAGATGGATTTTATTGGCTGCTTTTTAAGATTTGGAAGCATTTCTTTCGGCAGTGTTTGAAGGGATAAAAAAAATCCGCATGGGGTGAGGAGAAAACGTATTCCACGATGATGATTTCTCAACACCTGCAAAGAAGTAAATTCTAGATAAAACGAGATGAAAATGGAAACACCTTTATTAAAACGTGTCGCGATCCTTCAGATTGGCGCGCAAATGAAGTGTTGTCTGTCTCCGAGGAAACATGAAATGGGTGGTGCGGCGGTGTGGGCAGATAGATAGTACAGTGTGGGAAAAGATGTTGTGAGAAGCAGGTGTAAAAATTCTTTTTTTTTATTCTCCAGTCAAGAGGCAACGCATTTCCAGGAGAAATCATTGCACTAAGAGGCTTCCTCCGATGCAATGTTCCTCTATAGGAGGTGACGTGTGAAAAAAAAAAAAAAGAAAGAAAATTGAAGATGGGTGGACGAGTGGGTTTCGGTGCGGGAAAATCAGAATTTTCAGTGCACGTGGATTTGAAATAATGAACACTATATCGATTAATTAAGCACCTTCACATCGAGGCCGAGATACTTGTGTTTACATGCAACTCACGATGATGATCAATGTAATACCATTTTTTATTATTTTCTTTTATATACGAAGTCTTTATAGGACGTGTATCTCGATAACTTCCTAGCCTGAGTATCTTTAACTTGTACACTTCATAATCAACTGCTTTCCCTCTTCTGCCATCCATACACAAAAACTAGTTATATAGTTCCTTCGCTGTTTCACTCTACACTTAAATGCATATAGGCAGTCCAAGGTACCCATAAGTTAACACTGTTCACATGGCATTTTATACGGCAGGATAATCACCCGAGATGGAGAAACGTTATCGCAAAAATGTCTATATTACCGTAATACCCATCCCCATACACACAAAACACACACACACACACACACACACGCGCGCATATATATATATATATGTATATATATATATATATATATATATATATATATATATATATATATATATATATATATATATATATATATATATATATATATATATATATATATATATATATATATATATATATATATATATATATAAGTAAGTCAACCTAAAGAGGCAGCCAACCCTACCAAGGTTTCACCTTCGCGGATTTTGCCGGACGAGTATAGCTACTTATATTTATAAGATTATATATCTATATATTCCTCGACCTTTTGAACAGGTTTTGATGTTTATCACTTGGTTCCTGTTTACGATTACGTTTCTGGTTCCTTATAAACCGCTTATATTCTCTTTCAATTTCGGTGGTAGCATTATCTCCTTGCTTGTGGAGGTGCCTCTTACTCTGTAACAGTGGCTCTTGGGCCTTGTACAGAGTGAAGATTGAAAAAATATATATTTAAGTAACTGCTATTTAATTTGTTTATTGTTCCTTTCGTTTATCACATCGGTGGAGTTTGGGTGAGGCTTGGAATGAATTCCACCCCAATTCTGTCTGTGGGTGACAATATATATATATATATATACATATATATATATATATATATATATATATATATATATATATATATATATATATATATATATATATATATATATATATAATCTTATAAATATAAGTAGCTATACTCGTCCGGCAAAATCCGCGTAGGTGAAACCTTGGTAGTGTTGGCTGCCTTTTTAGGTTGACTTACTTATATATATATATATATATATATATATATATATATATATATGTGTGTGTGTGTGTGTGTGTGTGTGTGTGTGTGTGTGTGTGTGTGTGTGCATGTGTATATATTTGTGTATTTGGTGAGCAAATCTCTTTTATGCGAGTTTCATTAAAAATGACTGAAAGGTACTCTTATTAACTTTTTTTTTATTATAAGAAAACAAAAATGAATACAAAACTTAATCGCAGTACTTTGTCGGTCGTCTTTAATGAAACTATATATATATATATATATATATATATATATATATATATATATATTTATTTATTTATACTCACACATATGTGTCTGTGAGATGATGTTTGTGTGCGTGACAGAGGGGTGCGCATAGGAAGAAGTTTAATATAGTAACTATATATATATATATATATATATATATATATATATATATATATATAGTTTATGAAAAACTAGGTAACACAAGGAGGATAAAATCCGGAGAGCTCAATGTAAATCCAGAGCTAAAAATTTAAATAAAAACAGACCACTTAGAGTCTCTTTTTATTTAAAATATATATAAAGTCTGATTATATATATATATATATATATATATATATATATATATATATATATATAT
This sequence comes from Acanthosepion esculentum, assembly GCA_964036315.1. Taxonomy (NCBI): domain Eukaryota; kingdom Metazoa; phylum Mollusca; class Cephalopoda; order Sepiida; family Sepiidae; genus Acanthosepion; species Acanthosepion esculentum. The sequence continues at coordinate 45,529,467 of OZ038488.1, forward strand.
ATATATATATATATGAAATTAAGTTAAAAATGCAACTGCAAACTTTAAGAATATTTATTAAAATAACTTTACCGGTTTTAGAGTTCTATGATTTTCAAAAGTTAAATTGAGATGGAGATGCGATTGATTATGCCATGATCTATTTCGCTTCTTTGTGTGTATATATATATATATATATATATATATATATATATATATATATATATATATATATATATATATATATATATATGTCTGATCAGAAAGGTATCGGGTCTCGTGTTATATAAAGAAAACTACGACACATATCAATGCGGCATTTGCTTTCCTGGAACTCCTTTACTGCAATAGCGAACAGCTGCCTTGTGACATTCGCTTGGCTTTGCCACGTCGTCTTGAATCTTTCTTCCTTTCAAAAGTCAAAATGGACGAAATCTGGAAATTATGGTTGTTGCCGAACCTGTGGAATGTTGTCCTCGGCTAAAAAACGCCTCACAAACCATGTTTAATGATGGAACCTCTGTGGAATGGTGAGACGACCACAGTGCACACACTTTCCTTTCAAGCATTGCAAGAAATAACGGAAGTGAGCAAGAACGTTAAAACTTAGTGTGCATGCGTGACTGAGTTCAAGGGCAATCTGTGCCAATCGCATCTGACTTTTTCATGTATAAAACGCATCTGATTTTAAATCATAACAAACAACCAACACCGGTGAGGGTGGAATAGAAGAATATAAAACAAATCGAGACATGTTTTTTTTTACGAAATCGCTGATACACACTGAGAAAATAACATAAATAACAATAAAATTGGATAAATATTAACTTTTTTGTTTGTTTGGTTTTAATTTTGTGTGACAGTTTGAGGAATTTCTTTCAAAATTATTTGTGTTGTACTGAAAACAAAATCCAGACGTTACCGTATAGAGAAAAATTATGAAAGTCTGATTTTTACAAATCGCCATTAGATGAATATTATCAATGAATGCCACATTTTTTCCTCATAAGGAAACGGCTGTTATCATTATCATTAAGATTTCCCCTTAAATCGAAATGCATAATCCCTACCGTAGTGCATGAATCTGTAAATTCGAATAGTATGGGAGGCAAATAAAATGCTTGAACGATCAAGAAAGATATAATTTATTCAAAACAAGACACATAACGAAATTTCTTGCACTGACTCTATGGAATTACAAAACAAAAAGAAGCTGATCTTAATCATCCAAAACAAAAAAACTTACTTAATTTCTACATACAATGTGGCACCCTAGTACGAACGGTCTACTAAACAGACAGTTAAAATAACAGACCGTTTTCTGGAAACTGCATTTAATTAGGCTAAAGTTATGAAATTTAAACAATAAATCGCTCGTAGACTGATAACGTCCTCATCAGCGACTCATTCTCCATCTGGCACTCAGTTTGTGTTCTCAGCTGTGAACCTAGTTAGCAAATAATCGTGCTTTATACTGGAAATAATATTTTCAGTAATATCTTTTTATTAAAATAAAATCATTGATCGAGAGAAACGAGTGGGTAAATCAACTAACGCAGAAATTAAGTAAAATCTTCCAAACATAAAACCTGAACGGGTTTTAGCAAAGTTGGTGTCGGGTATGGGAAGTCGAAATAAACAATATGTACCATACTGAAAAACAAGATGGAATTAAAATGTTAAGATGGTTATGGGCATGACAAGACTTAGTCGCTCAATTAGTAATTTTATTGAAGAAATAGAAAATTACTTTGGGTGCGGATTAAACAACGAAATTGATGGTGAATTGAGAAATTAAGCAAAGGTCAAAACAGTTGCTTGATGACCTTAAAGCTAATGCTTCCAGCTGAAGTGATGGAAGCATAAATTCGGTTCCCGTCTCTCTCTCTTTTTTCTATCACTCTCTCTCTCTCTCTCTCACTCACACACACACACACACACACACACACACACACACGGAACGGACAAATCGCCTCACGTTGTGTCTCGATTCGCGGTTGAGCTAGTGTACACAAAAAATAAACTCGGAAAAAACCCTGTTATATGAGGACTCAAATAGCGAAAATATCTTCAGAGTGAGAAGTGAAAAAGCTTACCCCGTTTTCCAAATAACTAGTTGTTAACTGAAAGATTTACTTCCATGGTCTGTTGGGTGGGTAGCTGATATTTGGGACATCTTTTGCTACTTCTGTTACGACAGTCTAACGAACGTGAACCTCCTTTAGGCACGCCAACACTACCCTCTCCTCATCATTGCACCACGACTAACGGTTCGCAATTGCCTAAAAGGCGATCCGGAATTCTCTCAGCGGACAGCCTGTACACGCAAACTGGAACGTATCGGAACTATCCTCTATACTGTGACTGCTAAAATGAGCGAGATTTTCTAACTTACGACCAAGTGGCATTTGTTCCCGAAAGTTTTTATGTATTTATTTATTTTATTTAAGTGTGGCTGGATTGAAGATCTTCCTTTGTAGATTTAACTACTGGTCATAAAAATACACACACTGCACATAAAATTATTTACCGCCCACTTCTATGTGGATGTCCAGACCCAATCCTCAAGGGTGCTTACATTTAATACCACAGTGATATTACAATGTCGGATTTTCTTTTCTCAGATTATTTCTTTATTACGTCTGTTATATCTTCGTTAATAATTCCCTTTGAAAGGGAGTAGAGTTTTATTCTTTGTTTTCGCTTTAGGATTTGATTCTTTCTAAAGTCTACTTCATATCTATAATTCTAACGTCGCCACCGAAAACTCTGAACTTTTATTTAGTATTGATTAACGTTTATCTTTTCCTCAATAAGATTAGATACGCTTACCTATTGCCCGGTTTACACAATTCCTCGACCTTTTGAACAAAATTTGATATTTATCCTTTGTTTACTGTTTACGATTGGGTTTCCAGTTCTTTATAAAGTCCTTTCCTTCTCTTTCAATTTCGGTAGACACTTGCGTCTTGGTAGCATTATCTCCTTGCTTGCGATGGAGCCTCTTACTCTGTAACAGTGGCTCTTGGGGCTTGTACAGGGTGAAAATTGAAAAAATATATTTAAGTAGTTGCGATTTAATTTGCTTATTGTTCCTTTAGTTTATCACCTTGGTGGCGTTTGGGTGAGGCTTGGGATAATTCATTTCAAGCCTATATATATATATATATATATATATATATATATATATATATATATATATATATATATATATATATAGTCAAGTATATATATATATATATATATATATATATATAGTCAAGTATATATATATATATATATATATATATATATAGTCAAGTATATATATATATAGTCAAGTATATATATATATATATATATATATATATATATATAGTCAAGTATATATATATAGTCAAGTATATATATATATATAGTCAAGTATATATATATATATATATATATATATATATATATATATAGTATATATATATATATAGTCAAGTATATATATATATATATAGTCAAGTATATATATATATATATATATATATATATAGTCAAGTATATATATATATATATATATATATATATATATATATATATATATATATATATATATATATATTACAATGAATCTTTCATACAAAAAGTAAATTAGTAAAGTTAATGGTATAAAATGGCGAAATCCCTTCGCTAACAAAATTTTAAAGATGCATTAAATCTACCAATCACTCGATGAATGTTATGATCCTTGATTTTTTTTTAAAATTATAAGCTGTTTAAGGTCTTTCTTAAATACGCAAGTACTTTCGACTGTACATTCAATCCTTTTTAGGCATGGAAATGATTTTGTTTTTGGTAACCTTCAGGTAGCATCCAAGACGAAAAAATATAATACGAATCGAAATATGTTTTTTTAAAATGTTTTAATGTTGACAGATACAAAATTTTGAAGCGTGCAGTCACACTGCTAAGGTTGATGGGGTTTTGGGGATTTTTTTTTTCAAAATTTAAGAGAGTGCGTTATTTACTAATATGGCAATTTGAGAAGTTTTTATTGTAGGAGTTTATCAGTCAATGTGGCATGAACTAAATATTTCAATAAGTAGAGTAATGTCTCAGTTGTTATCCTGAAAATATATATATATTATAGTATAGTATAATATATATATGTATGTGTGTGCGCGCGTACTTTAAATTGTTCGCGTAACGAAGAGTTTAGTTAATGAGTACAGTTCCGGAAAGGATTCTATTCGTATATAGAAGCCACAGTGTAAGTGATATTTTCTTCTTTCGTCAATTAATCTTCAAATATTGTTTTTCAGAAAATAAACAAATGTTAAACTGTACGATCTATGTAATCTATATTTTTCTTACAACTTCTTTTTTCGATATGTTATGATAGTTTTGCTTAAAGTTCGTTTTTTTTCTTGATTTCAAATGAAAACTTGGAAATTCTCCAAAATATTTCAGTGAAATTAACACTTTCTAAGATTGTAGTTTATAATTATAATTCGATATATGGAAATGAAAGGCATTAACTTAAAATGTTTCTAGGCGGATACTAGGTTAAGCAGGCGCCTCCTTTTTTCATATTCTGTTATTTACTTGATTTCAGATAAAAAAGATACTTGAGTGAAAAATCCATTTAAAAAATTATAAAATCGAAAATTTAAGTTTAAACTGAGGATATTAGTTTAAACCGACAGTTGATTCTTTTGTTTTAATGTAATAATTCCAATATTTTTGTTAGATAGCCAAAGAATTGCAAGGTTTTACTATTTTGTTTCCTTTTCATTTCTGTTGTACCCAAAAAGGGATGATGGCCTCATAGCTTAGATTTGGTGTGTTGAATTAGTTGTAAAACTGAAACTTTATTATTTTACTAGAAAATCATTTATCCAAATCGACATTTCGTCTTCGCTTTTAGAAAAACATCTTGAGATGTATTAGGTAAATATTATTTTCATTCGATTTATTGAGAAATCATTCTCTCTCTCTCGTTATGTTAATAAATCCTTTGGTATATAATCCTAGTGGATCCCAGTAATATAAAATATTAAAACTGATCCACAAATGAGCTCAATGTATTTATTATTAAAGAGCAAATAATTAGTAGACATTAAAATTCAAAATTACCTCATATGAGGAATAGACTTATTTCATCTGATGAAAAATTCGTCAGTCAGTCTGAGTTCGTTTCGGAATTAGAAATTTAACTAAATTTCTAATTGCTACACCAACTCAGTCTACACCGGTTGATACTTATTTCATTGGTTGAAATAAGCCTGTTTCCCATATGAGGTAATTTTGGATTTTACAATAAATTATATGTCCGCAAAACCATTCTAAAAAAATTACCATCTTTCGTTATATAATTTATTTAATTTATTGTAATGTACTTGTAATCTCTGATGATGGCTTATGTAAGCCGAAGGCTTAGACAGGATTAACAATAAATACATGTATCCACATGGTGATTTTCGTTCTTGTTACAGTGATAATGCTATAAAGCTTATTCGACAATATGAACGGAATTTACTTAAAATAAATAGACAAAACTTGTCTATAATATTTAATGAAACATGCATTAATATATATATATATATATATATATATATATATATATATATATATATATATATATATATATATATATATATATATGTATATATATATATATATATATATATTAGTAGAAGTCTTATAAGTATAAGACGAAATACTCGGTTTGAAAACCTTCGGTGTCTTGATTTGCAAATAATCAAACCAACACCAAAGGGGAAAAAACGGTATAAAAAGAAAGAACCAAGAACATGTACGTTAACCGAAAATAATCGTCCAGCATGCAATTCCAAAGCCCAAAGAAAAAAAACCGATACGAGTTGGCAAAAAAACTAAATAAAGTGGTCAATACAGTGAGTAGAGCAGACCTTGTTAAACCTAAGCAGCCAAAGAAACCTACCACGGTTTCACCTAAACGTTCTGAACATTTTGGCCACAACTCTATATCTACATATTTACACACCTATATATATATATATATATATATATATATATATATATATATATATATATATATATATATATATATATGTATATATATATATATATATATATATATATATATATACATATTTATATATACATACAAATTATACACATATATATTTATATATACATAAATATTGTACGCATATATATCTATTTATATATAAAAACCTATTTAACACATATATTTATATATACATATTATACACATAAGTATATATTTATATATACATACATATTATACATACATATTTATATGCATACATATTATACTTATATATATATATATATATATATATATATATATATAGAGAGAGAGAGAGAGAGAGAGAGATAGAAAGAGAGAAAGAGAGAGAATAATTCGAAATCTTTTGACGATTGCAGTATTATTTATGAGTCGCTAATCTGAATTGTACTAGAAATGCACTAATCAGTATCTATACGAGACATTTGCAAAATCTAGCATGAAAATAGATTAAATGTTGCTTTGAACGAAGCGTAGACTCTTTCGTGTATCAGACATTTGTTCCCATCGTCTGTTCTCGTGGAAAGTAATGTTGACGGCGAAGTCACGTTGACATGCGAGAACAAAGAGAAAACGTTTGTTTGAAAAAGAAAATGTGGAGATAATTCTTGAATATATCACATTTATTACCGGAAAAATTAATGACTAAAGCTGTAAAAACCAGAGAGAAACTGTTAGAAAATAATAGTCTGTTTGAGAATGATACGTGGTGGAAGTGAGAATGGAAAGAATTGAAGATAGCGAAATAAACAGAACACAAACAAGACTGACTGCGAAATAGCCATCAATTAAAGAGTTAAGATATGAGGTGCAAAGCAATGTAAATAATGCACCAAAAAGCGAGACATGATATATGAAGACATTATAGAAAAAATAAAATGAACAACTGTTTATACAAAAGCAAATATTAGTAAAATGAAAGGTAGAATGCGATCGTGAAAGAGACGGGTTGAAACGTGGAGATGTTATAAACAAAAAAAAGACATCAATTTTATGGAAACGAAGACATATAATACTCAAAAACTTCTGTAAGCCGGCTTTCTCTGTTGTGTTGGCATAGACTGGATTTCCTTTAGTAAAATAAATATATACGATTGATTCGCATAGAATTTGATAATCACTTTGAGATGAAATTTGCTTTCGAAAGACATGGTAAATTCATTATTTGTTTTTTACTTTGCTGTTATGAAAACCAATATCATATCAAAGGTAATGATTCAAGTAGCTTTTGACAAATCTGTCTCCTAACTTTCTTTACTACGATAAAAATACACATTTTTTTACGATGAAACACTAATTCATTTTGTACTGGAACAAAGAAATAGGGGACAAAATAATAGCATATTCTGAAATTAATGTTGTTCTGCAGTAAAGAGATATTCCTCGGTAAATCAGGTTTCATATCCTGGAATATAAAAAACATTTAGGAGTAACTGTAAGAGAACAAGATATTTATAAGTATTCTTCTATATTCATTCTTAGATTCATATATATATATACACACACACACACACACACACACACACACACACACACACATATATATATATATATATATATATATATATATATATATATATATATATATATATATATATGAAAGGATTACATTTAAGTATCAATTTTATCCCGACTTCGATGTTTCTTGGTAAAATTTACATCTTCAGGGGTTCGTGGCTTTAAATGGTATTTTCAATTTTTTTCATTGGATTCATGTTACTGCACACTACTGCAAATGACCTAATCTGAGGAAAAAATAGAAATCGATTACATTGTGTCACTCCAGTGGGTCTAAAACTGATTGGACGGTGAAAGAAAGGAAACTAAAGCGGTTGTTTCAATTAATTTGAACAAGGGCGTAGCATTCATTTGGGCATTATGGGTAGCAAGTTTAGTTATTTCCGGTTTTATGTATTAAAATAAACGATAATGGGTACGCGTTAATGAGTATTGACAAGAAACAATTATTGATTAGAGTTCGATTATTTTTCGCTAATGTAAAATGTTGTTTGATGAACATAACTCATTAGTTATTATTTATTTCATAGGGTATTTTGTATTCATTATTGTTTGTTTTTGTTTATTATTATTATTACATATATTTGTTTTTGTGTGAGCAGACGTACTTTTTAAATTTATTGTTTATTTTATGTAATGACAAAAATACGCAGGTGGAGGCTTTGAGAAAACTTTATTCAACTGAGAATACAAGGCTTGCATATAGTGTCCTTTTATATTCCCAGTAAACAGAAATAGCTCTCTCCAAGAAAAGAGTAACGAAATAAAGGGAGACAACTTTTGATTATTCATAACATTTAATATAATTTGGTGTTTATTTGTTATTTTATTATTAACTTTTCCATGGCTTCTTTATAATGATATTTACACACACTCTCTTCCTAATATTGAGCACTTTTGCCCACAAATATTAGATAACATTAATATTATATTTTGATGACAAATATATATATATATATATATATATATATATATATATATATATATATATATATATATATATATATATATCTGGGGAGAAAGAAGCTTTCAAAAAACGTTGGTTCTTTTTTCTTTTTATTTATAAGTATATTCTTAAGATTTTCGATTTCGACGTGCCTAACGCTAAATATACCGGCTTTTGAAGATGATGCGCTCAGCAAAGAAGCTGCACACGGGAAATGATGTCAGGATATATTTACTCCGATTTTCTTTTACATCCTGAATCTTTCTGTGTCAGTCTCTCATTCGCATATACGCGCGAAAGAACGAGTGCGCGTGCGCACACACAACCGCATACAATGTAACATCATTTAGGAGGACGTAGAATTACATGAAAGGTTACTTTAGAAACCCACAATTTATTTTCTGCTGTTTTTTTTTAAGAGGGCGAAACGGGTGGGAGTGAGAAAGATTGGACCTTTAGGCTACTTCATACAGAATTGTGACAATTAAGAGGTTCAGCATACGAAAAAATACGTGTGTGTTGTAGGGAGAAAATAGGCAACGTGTGTCATGTTAGAATCCATTTCATAAACTGCAGAGAAAACGAAGGAATGTTAGAGATAAAATGTTATTTTGGGATGTCATGTATGGGAGTTGTACATGGCTGATTGACCATGCAGTCCAAAAGTAGGCTTAATGAAAGAGTATTGCAACTGCAACTGAAAGTAATAACAATAACATTATATATATATATATATATATATATTTTAGAATTGGACATTGTCCGACAATTTATTTAAAGACATTTATATTATGTTTAACGTTCTTTTTATAGATACAAGTATTTAAGCAAATGCTCTGTTTTATAATAAACAGTATTAAATAACATTTACCGGCCTGAATGTCCGAGAAATTTTCATAGAATCCTAAAATATATGACGTCATTTGTTTACATTTGATACGCTAGAGCAGATATGAGTAGAAGAGATTCATGGAAGATTTAAGTTTAAAGATAGTAAAATCGACCTTGCTAACCAGACGCTCATCTGTGGCCGAAAGGTTAAGGCACATCACGCGAAATGATGGTTCCGTATAGGATACAGGTTCGATTCCTGTCGGAGAGCGAAAATTTTCTATGAAAATTTCTCGGACATTCAGGCCGGTAAATGTTATTTAATACTGTTTATTATAAAACAGAGCATTTGCTTAAATACTTGTATCTATAAAAAGAACGTTAAACATAATATAAATGTCTTTAAATATATATATATATATATATATATATATATATAGTTAGACCCCAAGAAAAATAAACTATACGAGTAGGCAAAAAAACAAAATAAAGTGCTCAATACAGTGAGTAGTGCAGACCTAGTTAGACCTAGAGAGCCAGACAAACCTACCACGGTTTCACCTAAACGGATCGCCAGGGAAGGCCGGCTAACAAGGTAAGAAAGAACGGAAACTTATAGTCAATAAACAAAAAAACCATAACCACGTGACCAAAAAAACAAACAAACAAAAAACAAAAACAAAAAAACAACGGGGAGAATTAGGGAGAACAATTTATTCATAAAATTGACGAAAGGGGGAGGGGGTTATGTTTTTTTTGTTTATTGACTATAAGTTTAATGGGTTTTTCAGTAAATCACTAAATCATCCATAACTTTTGTATTATCCTCTCAAATTACACCAAAGTCTCTGACAATAACAAATAATTTCGTATTTATTGTCTGTGAAAATTATAGAATATAAAAAAACTTTGATAAAAATTTATACCTACTTTTCTGACGAAAACAATGCCGTTCTGAACATTTTGACAGCATGTATATGTATAATATGTATGTATGTATAAATATATATAATATAAATATATATATATATATATATATATATATATATATATATATATAATATCTGGATAAAATAAATGAAACAAAATTGAGTGTTTTTTTATGAAAGTATTTATTTCTGTGTTTTTGTATATATTTATTTAATATTTCAGACCACCTATATACAAAAACACAGAAATAAATACTTTCATAAAAAAAATACTCAATTTTGTTTCATTTATTTTATCCAGATATTATATACATAACAAGAAAGTATACGTGGCCTCTCATTATGCTATATATATGTATATATATATATGTAATATGTACGCATATATATATGTATAATATGTATGTATACATACGTTAAATATATATATATATATATATATATATATATATATATGGTATAAAATCACAATTGAAAAAAATCTTAGATTTTGCCGACGCGTTTCGTCTTCCGACTTTTTCAAGGCAAAAATGAAATCGAAATATCTCTGTTATAGTTACATTAAAAAATCCAAATTTAATCTATCTTTTTAAATTTGGATTTTTTAATATGCAACTAAGTGTATATTTTATGTATATATATATGTGTGTATGTGCGTGTCTGTATGTGTATAATATGTTTTGTAAACACGCGTGAACGCAGTCTGTTATGATTTCAAAATTAACCGTTGTTTTCAAGATGGTCTGTAAACAAACGATCGCATTCCAAAGGGAGATAACCAGGGATGTTAATTTGCAACAGGGTTCTAAATATTAGTCAAATCAGTCTCATTTCAAAATATTGCCACTACATTCGTAATAAATTTTGTTGCTTTTGATATAGAGGGCCTTGAGAATTTGAAGTTTTTTTTTATTATTTTCATAGTGCAGTATATTGGTGTTGTCAACAAGTATTTTCCTCTATTGTGAAGTTCGACAGGGATGTCTTTAAATGTTGTGCAATAGACATTGTCTCCCACAAATGGGGTGTGAGACGTTTTGATAATGTTGTTGTGGTCAAGGCAACATATGCCTTTTTTTGTCAGAGATACAATCTCTCAAAGGTCATTTTAACTGATATACAATGTTGGTCTTTTCCAAAACACTAGCTGAAGAAGAGCTACTGCTTTTATTTAAGTTGGTTGTGTTAAATTTAGTATAGTATATATTTATTTAGCATAGTATATAATTAGTTTGTTTTTTGTTTTTTACTGGAATCAGTGGGGAATATATTAGTACCTATGAGATTTCTTAGGGTATTTCATCTTATGTTTAGAATGCATTTGATTACAGTATAGTAGTTTTATATGTTTAGGGTTATTTGTGTGCGTGTGTGTGTCTGTGTGTGCGTGTTTGTAAGTTATGATTTTAAATTTATAGATATAAGTGCTTGTTAATCTCTAAGGATTGGATTTGTTTTTGGTGACTTTACGCACTTTTGTCTGTTTTCAGAAATTTTACTTCCTGGCCTTTAAGTTTCAAATGTTTCCTTCTGGATGGATTTTCATTAGTGTCTACTCACTATCTGATTTCATGTAACCATTTACTAGAGGAATTAAAGTAATGCGAGACCACACGAATAAACATGAGTGGGTAACTGAGGTGCTCAACCGGGAATAGTGTAAGCGACTACAATTTGTATTGAAATTTAGTCGAAGTCCGACTCTGGCATTACGACGATGATCTTCTGGATTGCTGGCAATACAGCGAACACAGGATTCGCTGTGGGTTGTCGATGCTTTTCTTGTTCATTGTCATTGACTGTCTTTATACTTGTTATTTGCCCATGGGCTTGTCACTTGTCTAAAATATTGCCAATAACACAATTGCATATTGCTTACTTATGAAAGAGATAATTACTGTGAATATTATATTTGTTGAATTATTCCTGGTTTATTTGAGACACACTGGGATTATTTTCATTGTTTTTTTTATTGTTGATGTTGTTTTTAAGCTGGGGGTCAACAAGGATTCTTATGAAATGAAAGACTTGCATTTAGAATCATCAGTGACATAATTCCTACATCATGGAATTGGCAATGCGCTGATTTTATTTGACCATTTTGTCTGCAATATTTATTTACGCGTCTATGCTAAGAGTTGCCAGTTTGAATACTGAAGACTTCATCATATTCCAAATAAATATGTAAAATGTACAATTTTTATCGTCTCGACTCATTGTTTTCATAATTCTACTCCAAGACAATAAAGACAGTCGCATTGACTTTCTTAGTGTGAGAGAATATGAGAACAGATTTTATGGAAAGAACAATAAAAAAACAGGAATTAAAAAGACAGAAGATAACTATTGACACTGCATTTAAATTAGATCATAGTATTTTAATTATTATTATTATTATTATTATTATTATTATTATTATTATTCAATCATTAATGATTTAATTATTTAAATCATAGTAAATAAAATTTAAATCACAAATCATTTAAACTAACATCTTAATGTTAATGGTACTGATGAGATTAAACATTGCCTTATAAGGAAAAAATCGACATTCATTAACGGAAGCGTTAGTTTTACTGTCGGTCGAAATTTACAAAATCTTTCTCTGATGATGATGGGATTGTATGTTGCCGAAACAGTGTGTCTATATCAAACTCTATAACAACAAAAATGCGAAAAATAGTTCGAAATAATTAAATTATATTTTCAAATCAAGATGATTTCATCTTTTCTTATTTTAATTTCTTTTTCCGATGCTCAGATAAAGGCTGGCACGACTGTCACCTTTAAGTTTCATTTCTTCAGGGCTCTGACAAGATCGGGATACATGTCTATTTTTCAATGTCTTTATTTTCTGCTCTGTTGTCAAGTAAAAGATATTGAAATTCACTATTTATCCTGTTTTCGCATATCGGATTCGTTCTTCTCCCCTGGATTGGATGATTCACTTGGATCCAAAAGATCCAGATGATTTTAGGGACTTCATCTTCTAGGACAGATTCTTGTCTCTGAATATACTTTCGATTTGTGTGGTCAAAATGTTGCTTCCACTGTACCCTATTCGTGTGTTCTTTTAGAACTATTATTTTTATTATCATCATTATCATCATCATTGATTTCTGTTGTATATAGATTCCCACCCGGGCCCCAACCAACCTAAAGTCAGAAATAGCTTCATGACATTTTCCACTAATGATTTCTGTAAAAAACATAAAAAACTAACATTAGAAAAAAAGCGCTTCGTAATGTGGGATCTGTTTTTTGTATATATTAAAGGCATGGGCGACCAGGAATCCGATCAATGAGTCTATCGGAACCGTTTCCAGTCAATCCGAGGACTCCAACTACAACTGAAATTACTGGTGTCTTCATGTGCCACATTTCTTTAGATTTTAACTTCAAGATATTTATATTTTGATAGATTTTTAAAGATCTTTAAATATACATTAGAATCTGCCGGAACAAGCGGTATGTCAATAAGAAATCACATTCTCTTCCTGTGGTATATTTAACACAATATCTGGAAGATTATTTTTTTGTTATGTCTCTCTGCTCATCATCAGGTGTCAATTGATTGGATAATATGGGATATTTATTGGTTATTGGCAAGAGAAGGCGGGAGAAAAGGCAAGTAAACTAATAAACAATTTGAGTTTCAAAAAAACGGACCCAGATGATTTTGTTTTATAAAACCCATACATCCTTTTACTAAATATTCAGCATACACCCACCCCTACTGCTTGAGTATTCTAGAGAAAAACATTTCATTAAAGGAAACTATGGAAATATAATATAACAATTCTAGCTTCCCATTATACAGGGTGTCCCCCCAAAATTGACCTCATTTTAAAAGCCATTATCTTAAAAACTACGAAGTCTAGCTCAATGAATTTGAACAGTTTGGATGTTGAACATCATAAGTTTATTATGGGACTGACTTCATAAGTGTTCAATATGTGCACCGTCTGTGACACGGCACATGTCAAGTCGGTAGTCAAGCTCTTGAAGAACACGTTGTAGCATGTTTCCGGTAACATTATCCAGTGCAGAAGTGATTCTCTGCTTGAGTTCATCAATGCTAGCAGGAAGAGGTGGGGACATAGACAAGTCCCTTCACATATCCTCATAAAAAGAAATCACATGCAGACAGGTCCGGTGATCGCGGTAGCCATTACATGAGAATAGTTTTCATCTCCACTACACCTGATACATCTCTCTGGCAGATTCTCATTGAGATAAGTACGTATTGCCCTTTTCCATTAAATATAAAATCTTGATCTATTTCTATACATTCTGTGAAAATTTTATTTCACCAAGAATTGCCAAAATTATTGGCCAGCGAAATGTTGTCAATTTTGTTTGGTGGACACCCTGTATTTCATCCACCTCGTCTGTTTGAATCTCAAGTGTAAATAGCTAAAAGAACAAGTGTCACAAAAGAAAAAGTAGGAGAATTAGAATAACAATACAGGAAGATGTGGAGAGCTACGATCGTAAGGTTTTAAAAGGAAATGGCACATAAAGGGAGTTGTTTAATATTTACACCAGTAAGTGAACAATTTATCCACGCTTTAATGTTTCATGTTGCTATGAAGTTTTATGTCAGGTAAACATTTATCGATAGTCATTCAACCTGAATTTAACTAGACTATCAGTCCCTTGTTTTCTCTTCCGTAATGCTGGTCTAGCCACATAGTCAGTGCACAGAAATCTCCTAGCTACCGTGGCCTCTAGTGAATTTAAAAGATTCCGTATTGTGTTGGCCGCGGTCAAATTTCTTTCCATCTATCTGACCTTCCATTAGTAACGCTTTGCACTCTCGTCTTTCATGCGATTACATATCCCAAGACCATCAAATTTAATTCGCCGCTGAATTTGCACCTATTGGGACGATAGAATCTAAAGGTTTCTGCTCTTGAGAGATATATCCTTCTTTATGTACCGTATCCTTTCAGGAGGTAGTTTATCATGGTTCTCCACAGCTTCCTGTCCGTTGTCGCTCTTAATAAACTTTGTCTTTCTGTTATTTCTCCTAAGCCCTGTTCTGGCAACCATTCACTCAAATCTCACTAAGTATGTTATGTTCCTCTCTCCTTGAACTCTATCTGCCCCGGTGAGTATCAGACTCTCCAAGCCCTCCTTCCTCATTATTTACCCCAGAAATCTCAACTGTCTCTTCCTGATGTGAAGTAAAAAAAGAATACGTTTTGTTTCCCTTTTTTCTAAAACTTCGTCGTTGCTCACATATTTGGTTTACGGTATTCTCAGCATCCTTCTGTAGAATCACTCTGTTGCTTTAAGTCTCCCATTCATCTTTGAGGAGATTTTCCAGTACTGACTGCTATAGAGGAGGATAGATATCACATAGCAGTTTAGCACTCTTTTCCTTGTTTCTAGCGAAGCTTTCCTTTTTTTTTAATACTCTACTTAGCTTTTGGAATGAATCTTTGGCTATCCCAATATACCTTCGGATTTCAGGGTTGCTCTTTCCTTCTTCTGTTAAAAAAACTTCCTAGATATTTAAATGTCCGTATTTATCTGATTTTGGTACTTCCAATTTGCAATTCTCACTTTGGGATCATCTTTTCTTTGACAAGCATTGTATTCTACCATCTTTTGCAGTTAATGCATGATCCTTTCTTCTAGATTTTTCTTTCACTACCTTCTGGAGGAGTTTTCTTTCCGTATCTGCTATCAACATAGAGTTATCTGCATATCTTCGAAATAATCTTTTTATTTTATTTTTAAGGAGCTTTCCCTTCAGGACGTAGGCGATTAATGTTTTCAAAAGATTCCTTTCTTTAGCTTTTGTGAATTGCAGTAATTTATATGGAAAGATAATGGAATGGATTCCTGTTGTTTTCTCTACGGTTTTGAAAGTGTCCAGTTTAACCCTCTATTTTAACTCATAAACGGCGAAGAGAAACTGGATGTGTGTCTTTTCTAGATGTACTAGATCAACAGACCGGATGTTGACATTAACTTCTGTAAGTTAATAGCTTTTACACTACTCGTATATCCGATAGACTGCTGTCGTTATAAAATAAGCACAAGGTACATCTCATCTCCCTTCTCGCTTATAACCATCAATAAAATAAAAATAAAATAAAACGTTTAGCACTAAATCAGAAATAGACGAATATATATATATATATATATATATATATATATATATATATATATATATATATATATATATATATATAATTTTGTCTATGTACAATGTGTGAAACAATATCCTGCCCTCGCCAAGGCGGTAACACAGTTTCGGTGACTATGGCCGTACTGCCACCCCTGGTGCCACCAGGTGATATATAAATATATATATATATATATATATATATATATATATATATATATATATATATATATAAGACAGAGTGTAAGAGAGAGTATAGAGGCAGCAAACCATTATTCAGACATATATTGTTAAATATAACAGACAACGAATGTCTATTATGTTTGATCATGAGCCATTACAAGCGTCGTATAATAGCTTTAGTTTCATGAAAAGATACAGACAAAATTGTCCAGAATTTGGATATTTTGTTATTATAATGGCTCATGTGAGACTAAAGCTTAGATAGACGACCATAATAAAGTAAAGAAATGTGCAAATGTTGGACAAATTCTATCTTTATTTTCTCTTTAAACTAAAGACATTATACAACGCCTCGAACGGCTCATGATAAAGCATAATAGACATTCTTTGTCTGTTATATTTAACAATATATGTGTATTAATGTATATATATATATAATAATATATATATATATATATATATATATATATATATATATATATATATATATATATATATATATATATATATATATATATATATATATATACTTTAAAAAATAGCCGTTTATATATTACCTCACCTTGTGCATTATGATACGTTTTTCTCGATTAGATTGCACAACTTTTCAAAATAGTTACTCACTACTTTATTCCTTTTGTCTGGCCTTCGGTTGATCTTATGTTTATTAAATTCTTAAAACGTGCCTTCTTTCTATTTATATATCTTAAATATTTCATGTATCTCTTTCCATTTGTTAGAAATGGTATCTTTGGACTTCACATTTCCACTTTGAACTTGATTGATTCCATGAAGTTGTTGCTGGCGGGCGTAAAAAGTTCAAGATAGACTATCTATTACTATAAAACGTATTAAGATGTCCAAATTATTATTTTTTTTTTTTTCATTGAAAATCAAGTTATATTATCGGAAATTTAACTCAGGCTCTGAAAAGAATTAATTCGACAGAAAACGTCCACATTTGTGGTTATTCATTAAGGAGTTAAGACGAAAGTACTTTTTTTTATTGAAACACTGCAAAAGCAACGCAAACCTCATTTACTCATTATGTTGATAATTTTCCAAAAAGCTCATGACGTATTTTCGAATGTTATCTATTAAACAAGATGAAAACTTAGAGTAAAATGCTAACAGATAGAGACCATTAAATAATCAGTCGCGATTTGTTTTATCGTTGATGTTTCTATTTATGACTGTAAAATGTCTGCATTTACGGTTAGTTTATCTCTCTCTCTCTTCTTTCTCTCTCTTTTTCTCTATCTCTCTCTCTTCTTTCTCTCTCTTTTTCTCTATCTCTCTCTCTTCTTTCTCTCTCTTTTTCTCTATCTCTGTTTTTTCTCTCTCTCTTTTCTCTCTCTCTCTCTCTCTCTCTCTCTCTCAAACACACAAACACAAACACACACACACACTTGTGGAGAAATCCTGACAGATCGCCTTACACTCCAATTGTTTTTCAAAGACAAGACAAAAAAGTAAATCTATAATTTACTCAGCCATGTTTAATATACAAAGCTCAACGTCTTTTAGTTATAACGCGCCATGAAACCGTCAATTTTTCTTTTTAATAATTTCACACGAAGCAAGGGCGTAAAGTTCAACGAATCTTCGTGCAAGTTCAAGCAATCCTCGTTGCCATTTTTGTGATGTCAAAGAATACTCGTTGTCACTTTCGTGATTCTCGTTAGAGGAGAGACTGTAATCGCCGATACAACACTATTAACGCCGTTGAACAATACTGGTGCCAGACGCCTTCGAATATCACTCGCACAAATAGTACTTGCTCCATAATCCTCTCTTGAAAAGTAACCACTGAATAGTGATCCATATAGCGATAACTTAGACGCCACGCTAATTCCGATATATACATTTCCTTTACCATCACGTGATCTACTTATTCAAAATGGGATCACCTGTGATTGCTCTCTGGTGATCTGTGTTCAAACACCAGTGTCAGCAGCAACACTTTATTCCTATATAACAACCCGAAGGCGGTAAAGTCACTAGCACGCAGGGAGTTACGGGGAGTGAAAGTGAAAGAGAAAACTGATAAGAGGGATGATTGAGTAAATGTCAAAAATAAAAAGTTTCAAGAAGATAACATGGTTTCTTGACATTGAATTTTCGTTTTTGATGAGGGAAGCAACAAAACGAAAGGGAGTTTCAAATATAGGAGGTTCGAGAGGAGAACATGTTGGAGTAGAAGTGACGGTTGAATTGAATCTATTTCAACAGTAAAACGTTGGGGCCCTAGTTGCTAATCTTGTACCTCGCTTAAATTCATGCAATCGGGACACCAGGAGAAAAATCTCATCAGACCAATTGGCATGCAATAATTTGTAGAAAAAGACAATGAGAAGACACATCGGTGAGAAAGTAACTGATGTCGAGATACCAGATTAGTATAGTTGACATTACAGATCTTTTTTAGGATTTCACTCCAAGCAAGGCAATCGTGCCAATGTAACGCAATAGAATATTGAGTGTGAGAGAATATAAGAAAACAATAATGAATTCGAACAATAAAAGGAATTAAAATGACGACCGATAACGTTGATATTGCGTTTACATTTTTGAAGATCAATGTTAATTGGAATAGAAGCTGAGAGAAAATTCCACAAGCGATAAGTGCGAGGGAAGAAATTATTACCTTATGGAACAGATGTAGTATTGATTAGTACTCCTGTCCAATAATAAGTGTTACAGTTACTGTATGAAATATATGGGCGAATGGTGTAATTATTAAGGGACATAAATATTACTAATTACTGTTTCTATAATTGTTGCTATATTTAATGACATTTGTCCTATAATAGTTGTTTTGTTTCTGAATAATAACTGACTGCTCGAAACATTTAAATAATTTTATTCACATTTAAGCTTTTTTTAAATTTTTAGTTTATACTGTTCGGAAGCTGATTTTTATGCAAAAAATTAATATACATAAAATATACATTTCAAAAGAATTATTTCTATTTGACAACAGGAGATTCTGTATCTGTCTATATTTATGAGATGAGGTATTATGTACATTATTTACATTATTCGGACTATGGTCCTCATCTTTGTCGCCATATTTATTACAACGTTTCAGTCGTTGTACGCCTTGGCCTTCTTCAGGTGGTTGGAATGTCGAACTGATCCCTAACAATAATGAGCACTGGTAAAAAAAAATTGTTGCTGAAGACATTAGGTTTATTATACCCAGAAATTCATACACAGATGTCCTCAGGGACACAGTGGATAAAGGCGTTAGTTAGATCCAGTGACAGAATCCAAAAAGTGTGAGTTCAATACCCGGCTAAGGCAGTGGAAAACTTTCAGAGAGAAATTAACAGGAGTTAACTGATAACTGACATCCATTAAACATGGCTCGTGGAACTCCAGTGATCGAAATAAAGGGTTCAGTTCGACATTCCGACCACCTGAAGAAGGCCGGAGCGTAGAAGAAGGCCGGAGTGTACAACGTCCGAAATGTTGTAATAAATATGGTGACAAAGATGAGGACAATAATCCGAATAATATAAATAGTGTTCATAATACCTCATTTCAGAAATATAGACAGATACTGAAAGGCCGAAACGTTGTAATAAATATGGCGACAAAGATGAGGACAATAGTCAGAATAATGTAAATAATGTACATAATACCTGATCTCAGAAATATAGACAGATACTGAAAGGCCGAAATGTTGTAATAAATATGAAGACAAAGATGAGTACAATAGACCGAATAATGTAAATAAACGACATAATACCTCATCTCAGAAATATAGACAGTTACTGAAGGGCCGAAACATTGTAATAAATATGGCGACAAACATGAGAACAATAGCCCGAATAATGTAAATAGTGTACATAATACCTCATCTCAGAAATATAGACAGATACTGAAAGGCCGAAACGTTATAATAAATATGGCGACAAAGATGAGGACAATGATCCGAATAATGTTAATAATGTAGGAGATTCTGTCATACATCTTGAATTTACACCTTTGAATTTTCTCTCTGCTAAAATATACAAACAATTTAATTAATTTGGAATTATGCGCTTCATGGTACCTCATATTATTTTTTAATCATTTCACCCTAAGTAAATGGAAAAGCAAGTAGGACGCAAGATGTTAATGCGAAAAATCAGTCGGAACAATAGAACTGGATACAATAAGACACTTAATGTTTCATCTACATTTTGGAAAAAAACAATATTAAGTGAAAAGTAAGAAGCCGGAAAAAAGAGTTCTCTGAACTGGCAGTGACAATAAAGGATTTGTTAGAATAGAACTTATGCTTAAAGCTAACCATTTCAATTGTAAAATGATAAGACCTTGCCGCCATCTCGTACTGTGAAGTCTAGGAACTACTGAAAAAGTACATCAGGACAATTACAATCCAGTATCTGCTTAACCCTTTGAGCTCTGCTTTCCTGGAGAATTTTAACCCTTCGACCTGAGCTCCTGTGTCAAAAGCCGCAAATAATTGGCATGTAATGTCTCACGGTAGATATAAAAATAGTTACAATTGTTTACCCACCGTTCAACCAGTGGCTGGGCATTACGTCATTTTTCTCTACCTCCCGTAAAGCGATGGTCAGGCCTCAAAGGGTTAATAATGTTTTTCTTTCTCTCATATGCTTCCACACTTTACTTCCAGTAATATCTTGCGTCTTAGTGGCTTTATCGTTTTAGTGTGTGTGTGTGTGGGGGGGGGGTGAAATGATTTTCTAAAAATTCGACAGTTTAACAAGTACAGCATAAGACAGATAATTTATCTAGAATTAATACGAGTCAACTGTGAGTTCATTTCCTCATTGAGGTTAACAAAAGAATTGAAAAGGCCGAATGGCGTTTTGATGCAAGCAATATAATCATTTCCCATATATGCTTGCCTTCTTGCGAAAGCGGGTCAGAGATTCATTAGGATATACGTAAGAGTTTGCATGATAAATATATTGATCAGTCATTCAGTTATGTGCCACGCGTGACACACTTAGGCGATCATGTAGCTTTCGATACATGACTGACGAGGCAGATTTTTTCCCGCAGTAGCCATTTTTTCTGCGGTAGATCAGTTGCTCGTTACCCATAGCTGGGGGGAGAAGAAGAGGATTCATACATTTCACAAGGGTATTAGAGCGTAAGTCAATATAACGGATTCGACTGGAACTCGAACTCGGCTCTCTGATTCCTAAATCCGAGCCGCTATCCATTACTCCACCGTGCATCTCAAATATATTGATAACATATATGAATATTTTTTACTGTAAGAACTTACTATAAAATTCAGCGTTCAGGCAATTATTAATTAATCCATTTTCGTATGTGTTATGGCGGGTTCCAGTTGCAAACGTCACGACTGGTGAAATGATGGAATGTAGCTCGTCAGAACAGTTGCCGCGGAAATAACGACAGATGACAGAAAGGCTTGATTTTGGGAATGTGGTCGTCGTTGAACAATAATTCATCACCCAAAAGGCCGCCGAAAAGCTTTTGAACTCTACTTCGTGTATTTGATTACTGGCTACAGTAAACGGGGGTTGCTGCCAAGTAACGGCATTTTTCTGATTGAAGGCTCCCATCATTGTCTGGAGCCTGATATACAAACATAGATATGCGTGGCGTGTGTGAGGGGGGCACAGTGGGGTAGCTTCAATTGATGACCTAATCATCGATCTTATCCAAATTTCGCCGGTAGTGATAATGCAAGCTCAAAGAAAGCTTTTTACTCTGAGTTGCCGACCACTGCAATCGAACGTCGTCTCCCGGTTGCCTGATGAGGTAATGAATAAAGAGAATGAAATATTATCTTAGACATGTTTTTACAAAGCCCAATGGAGATTAGCTACAACTGAATCGATGCAAATGAATATTTTATTCTAAATCCATCTTTAGCAACATACAAGTGATGATATCTAAAACAACAAAAATATAAAAGAATGCTTTAATAAGATAGATAGATAGATAGATAGATAGATAGATAGATAGATAGATAGATAGATAGATAGATAGATAGAAGAACAGACTGAGCTAGATAGATAGATAGATAGATAGATAGATAGATAGAAGAACAGACTGAGATAGATAGATAGATAGATAGATAGATAGATAGATAGATAGATAGATAGATAGAAGAACAGACTGAGATAGATAGATAGATAGATAGATAGATAGATAGATAAAAGAACAGACTGAGATAGATAGATAGAAGAACAGACTGAGATAGATAGATAGATAAAAGAACAGACTGAGATAGATAGAAGAACAGACTGAGATAGATAGATAGATAAAAGAACAGACTGAGATAGATAGATAGATAGATAGATAGATAGATAGAAGAACAGACTGAGATAAATAGATAGATAGATAGAAGAACAGACTGAGATAGATAGATAGATAGATAGATAGATAGATAGATAGATAGATAGAAGAACAGACTGAGATAGATAGATAGATAGATAGATAGATAGATAGATAGATAGATAGAAGAGCAGACTGAGGCAGATAGATAGAAGAACAGACTGAGATAGATAGATAGAAGAACAGATAGATAGATAGATAGATAGATAGATAGATAGATAGATAGATAGAAGAACAGACAGACAGACAGACAGATAGATAGATAGATAGATAGATAGATAGATAGATAGATAGATAGATAGATAGATAGAAGAACAGACTGAGATAGATAGATAGAAGAACAGACTGAGATAGATAGATAGATAAATAGATAGAAGAACAGACTGAGATAGATAGATAGATAGATAGATAGATAGATAGATAGATAGATAGATAGATAGATAGATGTGGACATTGAAGTCAACACACAGATCTGACAGTCAGTTTCATGCTAAACGTAATCGTGATGGGACCTAATGATTGGGTTTAACATAAAACAGACTGTCACCTTTGGGTGTTGACTTCAATGTCAACTTTTATATTTACATACGCTTTATCCTTGATATTGAGCATTTTAACCCATAAATTCCTAAAACTATAATTTTTCATATATATATATATATATATATATATATATATATATATATATATATATATATATATATATATATATATATATATATGAAGCATACGAATAGTGACACTATCGTCGACTGGTACGAGGAAAATGATATAATTTAGCGTATAATTTATGCCAATAAAATGTCCGAAATTTGACTAGACCAATAATTATTGAATCAGAAATAACAAAGTTCAATATTTACCGATGTCAACTCAGAGACTTGTAATTTTCGCAATCATCAAATGTCCTGGTGTTCAATTTCAATGGTCAACTCCACAGACCAAATAATTTCTCCTGAAGAGGAGCGCAGATTCAATGCGTAGCGGAGACTACATTTTCTTTCTCGACTGTACAGATTGATAGACGTAATACATTCTCTTTAAGACAACAATAGGGGGTCTGTCTTAAATACGAGTATTTAAATAATATTAACAAAATTTACCGGCATGAATGTCGGAGAAATTTTATAGAAATAGACTGATAGATGTTAATATTGTTTATTATAAACAGAGCATTTGCTTAAATGTTTGTATATATATAAATAACGTGTAAACAATAAATATATTAAAATAATTGGCGAACTTAGTCTATTTCATTATATATATATATATATATATATATATATATATATATATATATATATATATGTGTGTGTGTGTGTGTGTGTGTGTGTGTGTGTGTGTGTGTGTGTGTGTGTGTGTGTGTGCACGCGCGTGTATGTGTGTGTGTGCAATAGCTGTACTGTCACCGGTAACTCATTTTTCCTATTTCAAACCCTTATATTCACATATATCAACCAATCACCGCCCAGACTTTTGAAACGACTAAGTTTATCCTTTGCTATAAAAGTTTGTAAGATCACTTCAGAAAATGATCAAAAATATTTTCCGTCCTTAAAACAGATATTTAAAAATTGGGAAAATATGTATTAACAAATAATATGAGTTTAATAAAAATCTTTTGCTTTTTCCGGAGTTGATTTCTCCATTATAAAAACGCGCGTATTAGTACGCGGTAATTAGTTTTTCAGCTAACCTTTGACCGGAGACGTTTGTTTGATATACAAGCTGGAATTCTCAAACCTTAATTAATTTCTCACATTTTCGCGTATATGTTCGAGTATACTATTACGCAAAAGGCTTATCGATGTTGAGATAAAAAACACAAAAATAAATATACGTACTGATTTTGTTTAAGAACGTAAGCCGTAGTATTGAAACAACTTCGCCTGCTATCCGCTATCCGCTGCTACTCCGAAATTACACGCATAGGTAAATATGCCTAAATACGTAATACTCTCGTATATACATACATTATCTTTTATATGATACTAACGGAAATATTCTGTTTTATTGTAAGAAAGAAACCAAATATTTTAGCGTGAAGTTGTTGCGCAAAGAATCTTTGTAATTCATTTCTTTCAATTTAAAAGAAAACAAATACTCAA
The DNA here is from genome assembly GCA_964036315.1 of Acanthosepion esculentum. NCBI lineage: Eukaryota > Metazoa > Mollusca > Cephalopoda > Sepiida > Sepiidae > Acanthosepion > Acanthosepion esculentum. The sequence continues at coordinate 45,554,494 of OZ038488.1, forward strand.
TGTATTTAAATTTGTAGGGCCGTGTTGAAATTTGCTTATTTCTTCGTTCATTTATCCGCACATATCCCTCTCTCTTTCTCTCTCTCTCTCTCCATATATATATATATATATATATATATATATATATATATATATATATATATATATATATATATATGTATATATATATATATAGGGTTATTCCAAAAATATGAACCGATTCCATTACACAATATTTTAACAAAGAAAAGTAATAGAAAACTCTAACCAAGCCACAAGTATTCTACTCACAATCAACTTTTATTTTCTGTCTCACACGTGTCCAATGTGGCCACCACCTGCAACCCGGGCAACATCAATGCGATAAGACAGTTACTCCCAGGCACGTATCAGCATATCAGGATCCACTGAGTTGATCGCTGTTATTCGATGCTTAACGTCATCGAAATTAGTGCTTAGCGGTGGAATATAAACGCCATCTTTGAAGTATCCCCACAAGAAAAATCACACACGGTGAGGTCTGCGGATCTCGAAAACCAAGCACAATGTGCAAGGTTCTGGTAAGTGCTTGAACGAGGCGCAATCTGTAAGGTTTCAAACGTAGACGCCTTCTTAGCACACACCACACACTTCGCCGTGACAAACGTATGAGTTTTCGCAAACTCGACAGAGAACGCCTTCTGCTGAGGTCTCGCCGTTCCGGGGGTAAACAAACAACTGGATGTTGCCAGATATACGAAGGGACTACGGCGCCCCTGTGGCAGCCATTCAAAACTTAGAAAACTCCTCTCTCAAATAGTCACTGACTCATTCCATGACGATGCTTGAGAACGTAAGCAATGCGTCATGAAATCGACTCATTCTTTTTTAATAACCCTATATATATATATATATATATATATATATATATATATATATATATATATATATATATATACATAGTGTGTGTGTGTGTGTGTGTGTGTGTGTGTGTGTGTGTGTGTGTGTGTGTGTGTGTGTGTGTGTTGACTTAGGTATTAACACAAGGAGAGTAGCTCGATATTTTTATATCTATGCAAATGTCGATTATTTCAGTTCTGTTGTGTTTTTTTACGTTTTTTGTATAGGACTAATTAGAAGCAGAAAATGTATATTTTGTGTTTATTGTATTTTCTCCATGCCCATTGTATAGGATTGTTTTTTGTTATTAATTATCTTTAGTCCTTAAGGAATGATTTAGCGATTTACATCCAAATTCGAACGTTACGACCCATCACTGAACGAGTTAAATATAGGGTATTTCATTAAGACGGATCAAAGTCAGCAGTAATTGGTGAAAATGTATTCATTTCTCTGTTGGATCATGTTATTAAAGTCATAGCAATTATGTATCAAAAATAATATCGCTCAAATATCCGCCAAATCTGAAAGGAAAAGTAAAAAAAAAACATCATTAGACGCTTAAACTTAATTGACATTAAAATCGGTCCAAGTTATTGGAACACCCTTTATAAACCTTATATTTACGAACCATCTGTCAATGATTTAGTTAATTATTGATTTTGATTATCCAAAAAAACCACCCCACAGCCATCAGGAAAATAGAATAAGCTTTAAATAATCATTTTCCCACCTGTAATTTGTCCTATTCATTAGGAATTAGAATAACACAATAAAGACATTTCCATATATATATATATATATATATATATATATATATATATATATATATATATATATATGAAGAAATATAGTCTTAACGTGTGCTATATTTATGGGATAAAGTGGTCAGAGCGTGTGTAAATATAAAAGTGAACATAGAAGTCAACACTTAGAGGCGAGGGTCTAGCATGAAACAGACTGTCGCCTTTAAGTGTTGACTTCTATGTTCACTTTTATATTTATATTTATATATGTATATATTTGAGCTCCTCTTGCACTAACATAGGCTGAGAATTTCATTTGAGTATGAAACAGACAGTCGCCATCTAATGTTAATACCTATGCCCAGACAGTTTATATTTGTTTAAATAAGTTTTGTCGCTGTTATTGAACACATTTCTCCCATAAATATACCATGCATGCCCGCCGCCATGTTTTCTTGTATATAAACAAACTTATTTTCAAAAACTTATAAATATTGATTTTAAAATATATATTTTTTAAATCAAGATTTATAAGAAACAGAAAATGTGTTGGTTAGAGGTAAACGGGGATTTATGTTGTTTACTCGGGCAAATTTTTGGCAAACCGAAAGAAATTTCCCTCAACCCAGCAAAGAAAAAATCAATCATTCAAATATTTCAAATTTGAGAAAAACAATGATTTTGTTTTAATTTCAATGAAGATGATCGTAGATTTAATGAATCTATATAATAAATGTGAATGTCATCGTCACATTTTTTCAACTGTACTCCTAGAGGTCGTAGCCCAACATATCATGCCATTTTCGAATTACGCCAACACCGTCAGCAAATTAAAAGCATTCCTCGCCGAATCCGGACCTGAAATCCTGATGTTTTGGATTCCCAAGTTTTCATGACTGCGATTGTTTTCAGATTCCGTCATCTTGGCTTCTACTGATAAAAACAATTAAAGGGACACTACTCCTCAATTTTAAATTGTTCCTGTGCAAAATAAACAATTACTATTCTCAAATTTCACTGTTTCAAAACTGTTTTCATTACTTCGGCTTTTACGATAACAATTTTTATAAGTTGGAAATAAGTTTGAGAATGATCGAAATTAATTGCGAAATCCAGCAGTGGTCACCTATAAAATAAAATAATTTGTACGGAAAGTAAAGACCTACGTACAAAAAATTGTGTTTAAATTAAGTGACGGCAGACGAATTATCGTTGAACTTTTAAAAGGTAAGCTTAAATATTAATGCAATACTTAAATGCAGCGATCAATGTTGAGTGCTGTACTTTACTGTTGCCTATCGCATTTACTCTTCCCTACTTATTGTGATGAAGGCCCAATCAAGAGCCCTCCACAGGAGCTAGCTTAAATGTCACCCGATAGAGTGGCTTTTAAACCAATTTAATATAAAATAAGTTTCGTCTGCACGAGAAATGGCGGTAATGTTTAAAAAAAGAACGAAAAACAAAACATATTAGCCCTGTGAGAGGAGTAACGATTTTCTTTTAAGAATTAATTCATATAGTAAATAAAGTCAAGTGCAGGTAACGTAAAGTTTAGCGCTACGCCACCACTGCAGACAAAAAATAATGGGATCAACAAACCGAGTTCGAATTTTGACCAGGGTTGTTTCATTCACTTCACACTGATGTCTTTTGGGAAGGTAAGAATCCTTGTTCCTCAAGTGCTAAGTGACACAGAAATCCAATAACGCACGTTGAAAGACGCCTTCCGGAAACTAAACAAAGCATTAACAGATCGGAGAAATTGATAGAAACAAAGAAAACGTTTTTAAACTGCTATACTGTATCGAAACCCCGACACGGGAGTGAAAGTTGGACATTTTCCTCAATAATGAAGAGACCTGAAGCGACGTATCTATGTCACGGATTGTTGCTGATAGAATGGACAGAGCAAGGAAGATGTATCACGGAAAACAAGAGCAAGGAAGCTGTTTGTATATATAAACGATATATCTGCAGCAAGGTGTAATATGTCCTTATAGATTTAGGAAATTTTCTCTAATACAAGCGTGCAAATTTAATTGAGGATAAGTATTTTATTGGTTCTAACTTTTTTGTAACGTTTTCCATCTTTACAGATAAACGAGGGTAAACATTAAGCTAACGCAGCATATGAATTGGCATGTTGTAACCCTTGCCTTAAAGGCATTGAATAATGATTGTTCGCTCCATGAAAGTTGCTCGCTCGTTTGTTGTGAAAGTTCGCAGAGATCTGGAAGCAGCTGACGGGCTTTCTACAGCAGTAGCCAAACGTAAAACCACCGCCAAGAGTCCGAATACAATCAGAACACCCGTGTACGAAACGTGTAGGGAATTATCCATAAGAACACCAGAAAGTCAATTAACGCCATTACTAATATTTCAAGGGACTCTGTCGGACGAATTGTATTGAAAGTCCTCATGTCTATATGATGCGGAGATTGCAAATCATTTCTGCAAAGACGAAAGATAACCATCTGATCCGCGCAATGTGCTTAGTGAGCAAGTTGAAACATCAAGAGCCCGGAATGCTTTCGTTTTTCTCTGATGAGAAAAAAGATGATGATAACCAAAAATAGCAGCCGAAGTAATGGCAGAGGTTTACGCACAAAGCCTAAAATCATTCTAACGGCCATACACGCATACTTTCCGGCAACTATGATGTTTTGGAACTCGTGACCTCTTTCATTAGGGCTTCCATGATATTGATTATGATGAGGTGTTAGAAATGCTTGGATAGAGAGCAGAAGCAGAGGAATACTGTACACCTACCAATAATACTCTTTAGTGTCTCATAAGTACAAGACAACCCAAAAATGGATGGGTTCCAATATTCACGGGTACGTCATCCAAACATATTGTCTCCTAGCTCTCTAGACTTGAATCCGTCGGGTGTTTATATATGTTAGAAGGAAGACCATCAACGCTATCGTTACATTATAAAATCCCTGATGTCCGCCATAAATAGCACAATGTACAAAATAGATAAAAATATCATCTGATTCGAGAATGTCAAATTTTCAGAGCTCACATTGAAGCTGCCGGCGATGCTAAAGGCAGATGTATTCTGTCGATGTTTCAAGAAGTACAACGAGATTATTCATGCCTATTTTAACTCAAATAAAGCTCTTCTTTCAGGAATTATACGTGATTTACTAACTTCATGAAAATGTCCTCAAAGAACTGAGCAATCCAATATATAAGTTAAATGACCAGTTTATTGCTCTGTATGTGATCGCCAGGAATAGGGTGAATTAATGGAAGACAAAATAAATGTTACAGCTATACAATTGTATTGACTAGTGAGAGAGACGTTATATGTTAATCGAAGAATCAACTTTATGAGGAAAGAACAGAAATAAACATGCCACTAACTCTGTCACGAACTTCAACCCAAACGCAAACGGATATCGCTAAACTTAGATCGGTCTATCTATTGTAAGGATTTACTGCCACATCACGTTGAAATAACTGTTTCCATACGATCGCCGAAGTTAAGCAACATTGAGTAGCGAGGTGAATATGAATATCAGTTACTCTAAGATCTCTGTTTCATTATTTTCTTTTCACGATTCTGTCAAGTTCATCCCACACTAATTCTGGGGATGGCTTCAAACTTTCGAACTGTAGTATATATAAAAGTCAATTATCTGTTTTAATTTTTTTTATTTCTGTTACTTAAGCCTTTTTTTACTCTTTCCTGCCCCAACATAATGATTGTCTGCGCAAATCTTTCTAAATACATATTGTCTCCCGCCTTCGAGTAAGATTGTGGTGTCAGTTGACCAGATCGATCTTTGAGCAATGAGTCGATGACCATAGCACGGAAACGTATCACCGACATGAGAAAGACAAAGTATTTTGGGAGGCATGATAACTTGGCTTTTTTCCCTCCTGATGAGCTGGCATCTCTGAACAATAAAAGATATGAAAGATTGCAGCTTCAATTCATTGCTGATAGACGACGGAATTTTCATCAACGAAAAGCAGCCTTAGTTTCGGTTATTCACTTTCAAATGAAAAAAAAGAAGAAGCGAATAATCAATCATTCCGTCTGTAGATTCCTTCGATGGAAACGGAGGTCACAAGGGCAACACTGCAGTGGCAACGCCAAAAAGAAATTTTGTCGCGTGAATCAACACCTTCAATCAACAATAGATTTTTCACTTCCCGGATATTGCAAATTCCTAAAGCAGGCGAATATATTGACCAAGACTGAAAGAGAAGATGAAAGGTTTATTTAATATACGAAGCCAATAACTTTGCTAATATACCCAAAAGGAAAAAAAGTAGTCGTTTTGTCCATTTAGGAGATGTGTTCAAACACATATACATACACACACAGGTAGATAGATCAATAAGTTCTTAGCTTTATCTGAAATCTTTGTTGTATAATAATTGATTTATGAGATTAATATGTATGATTGAATGAAGTGCATTGACAAAGGAAAAGATAATGCTGAAAAATGATACGTTCTTATGTAAAATGAATGATTCTCGAGGAGACCTTGTGAGAAATTTGAGCCTCAAACTCACACTTGACCTCGAGTGGAACTCTTGTATGCGATCCATCGCTAACAATACAGACAAAATGATCAGCTCTCTGCCAAGTCCTCACTTTCTAATCTTGATATAGTTCAAAGGCGTCTTCGAGTTCGTGTGGAAGAAGAATTAATACCCACCCTCTAACCCCTCTCTCTCTCTCTCTCAAAGATGGGATGTGGCGAGTCTTTCACTGCTCCATCGCTACTACCATGAAAAGTGCTCGATCGAACAACATTCCTTAGTTCCGATAGCTCTAATCTTCATGGCTACGACCAGCCATGCCATTCACATTGTCAGAAACTACCCTCATTATCCCCGTATTCCGTTGATGAGAAGTAAGTTCCAGTCCAGCAACTTTTTCCAACAAACCATTGCTCTGTGGAACAGAATTCCCAAAAGGATGTTGCCCCGATCACGACAACTTTAACCTGTTCTAGACTAGATTTAACCATTATCATCCCCTCCTATCCATATTAACTACCACTTAAATTAACCATCTACCTCGAGTGGCCCACGGTCCTTGTACAGAGTGAACCTTATTGTAAAAAAGAATCATTAACGACAGGTATACTAGTAAATATGTACGCAAACATATATTGCGGAGAAATCCCACTGAATGTCTCGGTTCTTGTGCAGTCACCGAAGTTAAGTCGATCCCAATCAATACTTACAGGTTTCACCACTTCATAACACTAGGTAAATGCCAGTATGACAGAGGCATTACTGACCCTATTAGTGGTTTATCATCAGACTAATTGAATCGTATTCAGCACAGATAGCCGCCAAATATCTAGAATGATTCTTCTCATTAGATCTAAGCTGTCTGACGCTAAGAGTCCACAAAGTGATTCACAAACTATAAATGACTATAAATACACGTGATGGTACCCTCGGATTAGTATAAATGGGGATTGGAAAGAGCTACCTCATCCATCCGTAGAATGAAAGATCAATCATTATATATATTTCCCTTATCGTCCGGTCCACACGATTTCGCCGTCTTTTGAACAAGAGAAGTTTATACCTGTTTCCTGTTTAGGATTGGGTTTCCAGTTATTTCTAAAGTCGTTTCTTTCTCTTTCACTCCCAGAATCCCCTTGCGTCTTAGTGGCATTATCTCTTTGCTTGGGGTGAACTGATTAATATATATATATATATATATATATATATATATATATATATATATATATATATATATATATATATATATATAAAAATGAACATTGAAGTCTTAGAGGCGACAGTCTGTTTCATGCTAGTCAGGTCTGTTGACTTCAATGTTCACTTTTATATTTACACATGCTCTATCTCTGATATTGAGCACTTTATCCCATAAATATAGCACATCTTAAGAGTATATTTCTTATATATATACACACACACACATATATATATATATATATATATATATATATTGTTTGTGTAACATGAAATGAACACAAAAAGCTTCCTGTGTTGCAATTACAGATTCATCAGCCTGAAAAAGGTTTCCAGTGCAAACTCACGGTGTAAATCAATTCAAGCGATGATGGTATCTTATGTGGGAGTTATTTCTACACTACCCTGTATTTGTATATAAAAATAAATATACAAAAGTAAGAGTTCACTTCGAACCCTTTATTTCGTCCACTGGGGTAGATTTTTCCAGTTCTACGTGCTAATGTTCGAAATTCTAATGCATATCAACTGATGAAGGCCGGAGCGTACAACGGCCGAAAGGTTGAGACTATAACAATGATATTGAGGACAATAATTCGAACAATGTAAATAGTGAAAATATTTCCAATACCTGATAACAGAAATATAGACAAAAATAAAAATGAATAAATAAAAAATAAAACTGAGTTGAAATTCACTGAAAATCATTTTTATTTTTAAGCAATACTGTTATAACCATTATCCCCAGAGCTGTTTCGACTTGAAAGCATCTTATCATCTTCAGTAACTTTGTAAATAGTTATTTTCCAAGCGTAGCTTAGATGTGACACAAGGCCGAAAGTATGGGGCACCCAGTGAAGATCGAACTCACTACTCAGTCGTAATTGTTCTAGCGAGACAAGGTTACTAACAATTACACCACCTGGAGGTGCCCCAGTACCTTTGTAAATATGTCTTACTAGTGTCCTCCAAACGTGCCTGCAAGCAATTTCTTCAAAGTTTTACGGGGAAAAAATGAAATTTTATTAATGGATATTTTAGTAGTTTTTTTTTATTATGCTTACTCATGTATTGTGCAAATTCCTCCGATGTCAATGTCAAGTCATTTTTGGATTTTGGTTTCTATGAGACAACTTACATCAAAGTTATAAGCCTCAACGCCTGCAGCCAATAGTTCCTGTTTTGCTTTATTTAACCAAATGCTGTAGCATTAAATACCCAAATGCTGAACTGTTTATATTCAATTGAAGTCGTTTGCAATGTTTTAAATAACAAGCTGTCACATTTTAACGGATCACCCTGTCTGCCAACTAAACGACACGGAACAAAGAATCAACCCTTCAGACGTTAATCACGTTTTGTCGCGTTAATGTAAATTGTGTTCTCGTGAAATAAAATTCTTTTTCTGATGAAATCCTTCCATGAGAGAAACATGCCCAATAAATATTTTACAAATTGTATTTTACACACACACATATATATGTGTGTGTGTGTGTGTGTGTGTGTGTGTGTGTGTGTGTGTGTGTGTGTGTGTGTGTGTGTGTGTGTGTGTGTGTGTGTGTGTGTGTGTGTGTGTGTTTATATTTTTAAATAGTAAATGGATTCTGAATTTTAATCCGACATATTTTTACTATTCCAAACGTAATTTTTTTTTTTATAGATACTGGTATTTGGAGAGGAATATCAATTTGTTTTTTTTTTATTTCATCCATCGACTTGCGCATTCAAGAAAACAATTTCTTTTATCAAATGCGCAGACCGATAGAGGTAATAAACACTTTAAAAACGTGACGTTCTACTCAAATAAGGATATGTACTAAAAATAACTTTTGAATAGTAAACAGACACACACACACACACACATATATATATATGGGTATGATAAAAAGGGAGACAGATGTAACTTGTGTTTGTTGGAGAATTATATTAAACTGCTTAAATAACCCTAATTTGCTGAACGCAAGAACAGAATTGATATTTACATGTACACAAAAGCAAACATCTACTAAAACACATTTACCCTTACTAAAATAAATTTCAACATCGATTTTACGAATATTAATATAATACGTGATACTTATTAATATTCATAGAACCCATTATTAATATTTTTGTATATCTATACACATATATAATCCCATATTACCGTACTCGAAAAATTCATAACGTGTGTACATGTAATTTCAACTTTGTAAGAATAATGCTAGGTTCCAAACACATTACATATATATTCTCGACCTATTATTACATTAACACGATGAGTAGTACTTTATTCCATTAGACAGTACTTTAAATAGTATAACTTTGGTATTTTAGGCAAAAAAGAGAGTTATCTCCCTTGACACTTAGCGTGTTTACTTAATTTTAATTTTTCATTTAAAATAGTTTTTAATTTTAATTTTTTAAATTCTTCGTCATTGAACTTAAGAATTTAAATGATATAAATTACAAATAATTAATTATAATATTTTAGGCAACAATAATTAAATAAACAAGTCTTAACACACAATTTTAAATCAACACCACGAGAATGCGAATCTCATAAAGGTCGAAATGTATTCAGAACCTGAAGATTGCAGATTTGCATGAAACTATTTGCTATCGACGTTGGACATATATATATATATATATATATATATATATATATATATATATATATATATATGTGTGTGTGTGTGTGTGTGTGTGTGTGTGTGTGTGTGTGTGTGTGTGTGTGTGTGTGTGTGCCCTTTAACCACAAGCAAAGCAATAAAGGTACTAAGATGCTAAGTGTTAGAGAATGTGAAAAAATACTATTATGAAGAGAGAACAACAACGGAAGAGGCAATATGAGGACAGAATAAAACGATTGGCATTGTATTTAAATTTTAAGAGTTAATTTCCTATTTGGCAGGGAATACTGAATAATTAGCTGATATGGGAAGAAGAGACTTCAAACAACAGAGATGTGGTCCTTCTAACGAATGCTGAGACGGTCATGAATATAAAGTTGGAGTAATGAAGGAATCGTCTGGGATTAGAGAAAGCGCAATCAGAATCGGTTAATGATGAAAGAGCTGAAAATCTTCGACACTTAATTAGAAACGAAAGATTGGCGAATTTGAGAGACGCAGGACAAGGAAAGAAAAATAGTAACACACACAGCTAGATAGATAGATAGATAGATAGATAGATAGATAGATAGATAGATAGATAGATAGATAGATAGATAGATGTAGACTGAGAAAAATAGATAGATGATGTAGACTGAGAAAAATAGATAGATAGATAGATAGATAGAAACTGAAATAGAAAGATGGATAGATGGGTAGATATGAGTAGACTTAGATAGATGTAGACTGAGATAGATAGATAGATAGATAGATAGATAGATAGATAGATGTAGACTGATAGATAGATGTAGACTGAGATAGATAGATAGATGTAGACTGAGATAGATAGATAGATAGATAGAAGCAGAGTCAGATAGAGAGAAACAAACTGAAATAGACAGATATGAGAAGAGTCAGATAGATTGATTAACCTGTATGTTGCGAGTTATTCGTGTGTACTACTTAACTTCCATCTTTTCCGAGAGAATCGCCTTTTGATAAAATATAAGTCAAACAATTTTTTATGTGGATGTTCAGAGAATTCGATGAAACGAGATGCAAAAACATCTGATATATACCCAACATTTTGTAAAAGAATTTTTTTCTTTGTACTTCTTAGTTAGGTTTACATCCTAAGTTATTTGCGAAATATGCAAATACAATATGGCGTTCGGTTCCAAATAAAGTAATATAAAATGACAAACCAAACCTAATTTTCCATCCAACTAAAAATCTCGGTAAGTCTTCTTCCAAAGCCCATCTTAACATTTGTATGGTTGCTAGAAACATCGGTATAGAACAAGAACAAGATTTGATGATATGAAACCAAGATAGAAAATACATTCTGCGTTGTCCAAATCCAATAATGTTGAACATCTGCTCTGTTGATAGCGTTAGTCTTGAGTAAACACTTGGTCATACGGAATAGGAAAGAATTACCAATTCAAGCTTTGCTTGCGGCGCGAGGTCTCTACAAATTAGATATTAACTATGCTTTTCTTTCCTAACACACGCCTTCAAAAGTAGGTAACAATTAAAAATGAAAAAGAGATCTGTATATAGATAGTGCGTAGGTCAGTTTGAATATACCGGGTGGAACAGCAAAATTGTCCGTCCCACAAATGGTTTAATACTTAAAAACCACTAAAGTAATTGAATTTCTTTTTCCAGGTTTTCAAATAAGACGTATAGCCATCTTGACACTTTTTGTCGTGAGAATCACTGAAAAACCCTTTCAGTTATTCAGCTAGAAAGAGAAGAGTTTAAAATCTGCGTCAGCCCCACTCTTTTCTCAACTGAGAAATGGTGAGAGGAAAAAGATAATTCAGGCCTTCCGTAATGGTATCGACATTCATACTCTGGCTTTCATCTTCAAAGTCTATTCAAGAACCATCAAGAGAACAGTGAATAAATTTTAAAAGAGAGGGAACACTGGATCAGTAAGTCACAACAGGAATAGAGTTAGGACTAAAGAAATGAATTAGAAAAGATCCAAATCAATCCAGAAGACGTTTGACAAATGAAAAGGAGGTTTCAGCTATGACTGTTCAAAGACCAGTGAAAAAAAGACAAATGAAATCGTACGTGAAACATATGAGGCGCCTTGTTACTCCAGCAGAGAAAGTTACAGGGTTAGAGAGGGCGAAGATCATCTTAAATAAGTTTGGAAATGATCCTGAAATTATATATATATATATATATATATATATATATATATATATATATACATATATATATATATATATATATATATATATATATATATATATATATATATATATATAAAAGTGAACATTAATGTCAACACTTAGAGGGGACAGTCTGTTTCATGCTAGACGCAATCGTCAGTGCTGTTAGTTTTCTCGGCTATTTATATATACGGGTCGGTGGTGCATTGTGGGTAGTCTATTTTGGCGGTTATTTTTTCGGAAGTCGTTTATTTATTTATTGATTTGGGTTGAATTATTTTGCTTGTTTTTATTTATTTTTTATTTCTATTTTTATTTTTTATTTTATTTCTTATCTGATATATTTATTTTTTATTTTCATTTTAATCGGTATTTTTATTAACGTAGTAAAAATGTGTTTATATCGCTTATGTAATAGTTTTGTTTTGGTTTGGGAAGATAAAGCTATTTATTCAGTTTTGGAGTTGATTGTTGTTTATTCTAACTATTATTTTGGCGGGAGCAGTTTTTAATTTGTTTATTACTTCATGTATTTATTTGGATTGATTATCTTTATTTGTTTAACGGTTAATTTAACGGGATAGGTTTGTTAGTATGTTCATTTATTTATTTATTTGGATGAATTTACATTAATTTATTTTACTTGATTTTTATTATTTATTTATGATACTGTATATTTTTATTTACTGTTTTCGGTTTTCGATTTTTAAGTAACGTAGTATATTTTATCGTTTTATAACAGTTATAGCCATGTTTTTCGTTCGATTTTTGGTTTGATTCTTATAGTCAAACTAATCTTTTAGTCATAATGGTTTTTTAATTTGTTAATTATTTACTTTATTTAATTGGGTTCATTGTTTTTGTTTTTTATTTTTTATTCATTTATTCTATTTCGTCTATTCTAACGAGTGTAATTTGGTAATTTGTTTGGGTTAATTTATTTTACTTATTTTATTGTCCTTTTGTGTATTTATTTAGTTATTTATTTTATTTTATTTTTTTCAGTTTTCGATTTTTAAGTAGCGTTGTAAAAAATTGTTTTCATGTCTACATTTTGAGATGAGCTCGAAAATTTTATTTAATAATTTATTTTGGTCTGAGAAGGTAATGATAGCTATTTTGTTCTCCAAGCAAAGTTTGCAAGTTTTTGATTGGTTGTTGTAGGCTAGCATGAAACAGACTGTCGCCTCTAAGTGTTGACTTCAATGTTGACTTTTATATTTACTCAATTTGTATATCTGATATTGAGCACTTTATCCCATAAATATAGCACACCTTAAGACTATATATATATATATATATATATATATATATATATATATATATATATATATAAACTTTATTTCAATCCAATTCAATTTCTCAGCAAGAGATATCATCTTTTCAACTTCAACAGCTAAATACATTCTTATTGTTCAAAGAAGAGTACAATCGTGTTATAAAATTCCTCGATGAATTCCAGTAAGATATCTTTAATCATTTCTAACTTACAACGGTTTAAAGCCTAATCTAACAAATGGACAATTTTGCTTTTACACAATTTGGACAATTTTATTGTTACTCCCGGTATATTGTAGGATTCGTTATTTCCATGCGGAAACAATTCGGCTTTCATTGGCCGAAGGGTTCGAGCTACTGTTACTTGAAATTTGAAAAAAGTTTTTTTCTTCAAATTCTTCAGGAAATTCAACTTTTCAAGTACATTGTATTTTATTGTTCTTTTCAATTACTGCTTGGAGGTTTCTTCTTTACCTTTTTTATGGTGTGACAATTTAACATCTTGATTTTAGAGTTCCCGTGTTGTCGGTAATTATTAGATTAGATGTTTGAAACGTTTTATATTTGACGTTTTTACGTATCTTTGAGTGATATGTGTAAAAATAACGTTGACTAAGAATTTTTATGAACGCTGCGGGATTGCATGTCCAACATTAATAATAATAATAATAATAATAATAATAATAATAATAATAATAAAGAACAGCATTAAATTCTCTCATCGGTCACACAAGCACCGGAATCTCTTGCAGATTGACATGTCACCTGTCGAAAGCCAGTGCAATCCGTACACATATCACTCAGCACATCACGAAGGACCAAAATACATGTATCGATATGAGACAAATATTAGCTGTAAAACTTTCAAATCGAGTATATCTGTAGATCAATAAGAATAAAGTTAAGCGGAAAAATTATCTTAAAAAAGATAACAAGGTATTAAAAAGCAATACATTATATAAAAACAGATGCATTATACTACATAGAAATTCCATAACATCCACTATCCAAAACAATCGAATCTGAACAACAAGAAAATAATTATAAACAAATCCAAAACTATTATGAATATAATCAGAACTAAAAATACCTACAACATTAAAAATTCTGGAGCAGGTCTATACAAAACAAATTGTCAGAACTATTCTGTACAAAACTGTTTGTAAAATTGAAGAA
>OZ038488.1:45574034-45621534 GCA_964036315.1 Acanthosepion esculentum
ACTGACTGGAAGAACGGCTTTCACTAATTGAATAGTAAGGAAAAAAGAAACATGGGGTATCTCTAAACATCGACTGATTTATTTTTGACAGTCTAACACGTGCATTAAATAAAGGATTTAGTTAAAAACTTATTGAAGCTTAACTAGACCGATTCCTGAAGAAAAGCTCAGTGCACAACGGCCGAAACGTTATCATAATAGCAACAATGATGACAATTTTAGTCTTAATGTCAATAATGATAACCCCCACATCAGAAAGAGATAATAGTTAATGTAAAAAAAAGGTGTCTTATAATAAACAGTATGAACTTTTTGGTTCAATAATAAACAGTAAATTGATTCTGTGCCAATGTTTGCCAATTATTTAATTACCGAGAAATGACACAAATTTAAGCGATTTGTCCAAAGGGTATAATTATTGCTGAAATATTATCAACACTAAAAGAAATTAAAAATTATATAAGATTTCACTTCAGATTTTCGCCATTAACAACAACTGTTATTTAATATCGTTAATGTATTAATGGTTTATATCTAGAAAACCAATGGTGGTAATGTCTCAATATTTTACAGTTGAATTAATTAGATGTAACCGTAAGTTCTATGCTAGCAGTTTCTTCTCGCACGTGGAGAAACAATCTTCTGGCTTCTTGCTTTTCAGTTAACTTTGATTGTGAAAAATTAAAATGCAATGTCAGTATTTATCTTCTTTTTTTAAAAATTCTTTTATTCTTATCTCGCCTTAAAAATGTTCTCTTTTTCACACTTATTAACTCCTTGCATCATATTGTCTTCATTCTCTTTTGGCGGGCTGAGATGATTTTAACAAATTGCTTTTTAAGAAAAAATAATTTCTATTAAATTTAATTCCATTTACAGCAACCGATTGGCAATTTAGTAAAGAAAAGACACTAATGCGTCATCTCTTTAAAAGCAATTCCATTTGAAAGAAAAATAGAACCTAAATCAAGACAGATCGAGAGTAGATTTACGTTGGAATTATAAAGGCAATGTTATATTAGTCGTTTCCTTATAAGGAAACATATGACAATCATTTTACCAAGCAGCCAGTGCCAATATCGGTTGAAATTTATAAAATCGTTGTCCTAAAAGATTTTCAAAAAATAGTTTTCTCAAGTTCATTAGCCAATATTGACCTTTCAGTCTTGATAGGAGTTTCCTTCCTAAGTTTTTGCTTGAAGTATTGTGGAATGCAAACATCTCTATTATCTCATTATTTCCTCTTTGTTACATATGGTGTTCATTTTAGCTGATGTTGTCCTCAAGTGACGTGGCTCTTATTATTTAGTAAGCGTTTGAGATTCTGTAGCACCAGTCAACAAGGTTCGAAGAAAGCTGCTCTCCGCCAAAGCTTCACTCGCTTAAAGCCAATTTTAAGCATTGATGTTAGAAATCGGTTGTACACAGCTGACAGTTTAGATATTTCTGAACAAGTTTGGCGCCCTGCATAACATCCATGTGAACATCTCTATCTGATGAGGTTATTTAAATACATGTCCGCTACTTTGATTTTCACACCTGTGTTTCCACTTTATTCCTTATCTGTAAAAAATTAAGGACAACATTTGTAAAGTTAAGTATTTCCTTAGCTCACATAAATTATGTCTTGTTATCGTTATTTACTCACACAAGATTGGCTCAGCTGAATTTATTTCTATATTTTTCTCTCGTTTTCTTTGAATAAAGAAACTACTTTATTTGTATTCCGTGAAGGAAGTAGGGAGTTTTTTAAATGAAATAGCATTCGTGATATGCAGTGAAATTATTCATTTGTCAGTTGCTCTTCTTTTCTTTCATTTCCAGCCGACAAAAGAAATGAACGAGTGCATTGACAAACTCATTTATTCGATAACGCCTTTCTTTCTCTAAGACTAGACTCTTAAACGATTATTTAAGAAAATATGAAATAGCTTGAAGGAAAGCATGCATACAAATTCAGGTCACTACAATTCGAATTTCCTTTCTTACAGTAAACGCAAATAATAACATCAACATTGGCAATGATAATTGCTCGCGTGAAATCCGCATATTATCGAATCTCTGCAATGTATTTATAAACGAATTCGCTAAAAGCCGTTGATGGTTCAAAATAAACGATTAAATGCCATACATGTAAAAAAGAAATATCTCTAGCATCTGTGCTTTTCGTATCCCTAAGAGTTTATTATTATCAACGATCTTTAAAGCTAAAACTTACAAAAATATAATGAGCTTGTAACTTAATTCAAATTCTTACATGCTCATTTCTGTACTTAACTTCAGCGCGTCCGTCACAGCATTCCTCTTGGGGTTGATTCTTTACTGATCCTTTATCAATATGAATGCTTGTGTAATAAGATAGCAGCTCGAAATGAAGTTGGAGATGTAATTTCGAATTCAAGTCGAGTTCGTTACACTCACTCCCGAGCAAATACTCTTAGTACAGGCATGAATTCATCTACTCTTCTCAGCTATGGGTAAATAACAGGGGCTTAGACTAGGATCTATAGCCATGGTTGGCGACTAGATTAAGAGAAGGAAAATGCTGAATTCAAACTAATCTGGTGACCGTTGGGTTCCGTCAGTTTAGCTTACCAAGGGCACATTACTATCTGCCACAGATGTAGTACATACGACTTAAATGGATTGCAGGACTCATAATCATGATCATGTGATTGTTATTAATGTACTTGTCCGTAAGTTTCCTAAAGTGCAAAAATATAAAGCAAGTTAATTTTAACTCGATTCTCTATCGCTGTTTCACTTGGAATATGGCGGAATATTTTCTCTATATACCATATTTCTTCCATATATGGTAATTCGACTTCATGGAAGTGGCATAGTTGAAAAGGTCTGAAAATGAAACTGATATGAACATTTTCCAATTAAACAGCGATTGGAGAGCGAGTTAAAATGAACTCATTTTATAGGTTCCTCCTCCACACAAGCAAGTATATTGCTAAAGGCTCATCTATAACGAAGCAGTGAAAGAGGATGGCGTATGTATTGAGGTCAATAAAAATATTAGGCCTGTGAGAGAATTTAAAAGAATTATAATGTTAAAATATAATATCGCAAAAATTAACTGGAAATTACATCATTTAACGCAATGGAGGTCAACTTATATGCTGAAAATTTGCAACGAAATTCTTTGAAAGTTTCAGGTTTGCATTTGTGCGTTATTTTGAGCCGACAGACAAAGCAACATCTGGTTGTCTCCATCTTCAGGCGTGATTTCTGTCTATAATAGTTGATATTAATGACACCAGGTGTTGCAATGTGTTCCCCGTGGAGTCCTGTCTGTGACAGAAGTCCAGGAGTTCTTTTCAATTATTCATTTCATTCTATAATGAGGATCGTAGCAAAATGGGAAGAATTCTATTTTTAAACACAAAATAAAAATGTTCAATACAAATCAGGATGTGAAAAAAGTTTTATACTACTCTGTTGGAAATAGTTTTAACAATTTGGTTATGTCTAGTGTGTTTTTCCGTAGATATTATCGAAATTCTTGCGTGCTTCAAAGCGTTGCAAGAATAAAACCATAAATTGCCCTTCAACCAGAATTTAAACGAGAAATGGGGCATTATGAACGTTAAATAATTTATTATAACAAATTGTTTCCGTGTGACAATACTTATATAAATTTTCTTAAACAACCGTGATTTAATATCTGTCTCTATCTATGAGATATGGTATTATGATTATTTACAATATTTCCATTACTCAAACTGTTATCCTCATCTTCATTGCCATATTCGCAATGTCTCGGCCGTTGTACGCTCCGGCCTTCTTCAAGTGATTGGAATGTCGAGCCGAACACTTTATTTCGTCTACCGGGGTAGAATGCTCTAGTTCCACGTGCCATGTCTCTTCCGGATGTCTCAGTTATTTCTCTTTAACTCAATTCTTCAAGTTTCTTTTTTTTTTGTTCAGCACTGCTATAGTCTGGTATTGAACTCACAACTCTTTGGGTCTAGTCACTGGATCTAACCAACTCTTTATCCACTGTATAATATAAATAACCGTAATCTATTTTTGTTCAATAAAAGTTAGTAAATAAAAAGGGCGTTACTTTTGCATCCCCCTGTACGTTATTGCTCATTCAGTAACCCTTCCTAGATTACAGTAGTTACCATCAACGAAAAATTACCTCGAATTTATATATAGTAGAGCCATATCCCATGTGACCCACTGCTCGAAAAACGTTATCCAGGAATGTTTTAAGTACTTTTCTGATAACTACCCAATCAGTAACGCGTCTTAAATCAACGTGAATAACTCGATGATCCAAATTGGTAATTATATGAGAATGAATATGATGTCGGGCAAATACCTCACTAATTTGCTCTTGGGACTTCGCTTCTTAAAAATAACTTGACAAAAAATTTGCATACAACTCATGAAAGGAATCTTTTAATAAAATTTTGGTTGCATCAATCAGGCACTGAAGTCTTTGAATTACTTGCGTAGATTCTGTTGCTGTCAATAATCGTGGTTTAGATTCAGGTCACACAGAGATTTTCAGTGTTAATATGCAAAGTAGTAATACCCGCTTGGGTGATTGCCACAACAGACTGGATTTTAGTTTTGGCACGAGGTCAGTCTAAGCTGTCCTTGCTAAATATCACTAGAATTATTAATTATATTCTTTGAGCGTCCTTTTATCTGAATAAGACCCACGTGGAAATAAAATACCTCGTAAATGAGCTGGAGTGTAATCAAACGCAAGAAATCGATTTGAAAGAAATACTTTTGTACCAGCGTTTCCGATAACACGGTGTTCGATTATCTCGACTGCTTAAAATGGAGGCCATGAATCGGTTTTCTTGTGATATAAATGTAACAATAAAAAGGCAGTGCGCCAAACATGATATTAAAACTGAAAAATCGAAAAATGTTCTTAATTCTTATTTAAGTTTCTCGAAGAGATAATTTTGGGAAAAATACTGAAATTTTTAAGAAACATTTTCATTTTTATAATATATCGTGAATATTCTTAATTGTTAATCAACTAACCAAACTAAGTGGTGATTAGTCAGCAGAATAATGACACTAATTCATCTCAACAAGAAACAAAAAAAAACGGACAAAAATAATGATTGCTTCGTTTTCTACGGTTTATCAACCCTTTGTCGGTTATTTAAAGCCAGAAGATATTTTTTTATATTGCAATTTTTTGTGATAATAATGATTTAGTGATACAAGTCTTATTAATTAATAGTTAGCTGGGGGGAGAATGGTATTTGCGCGTAAATTGAATATAAAAAAACAAAACGAGAATTGGAACTCGGCTCTCCGATTAACAATTCGAGCCATTATCCATTACATCAACCGCACATCCAAGCTTACGGCACTTGGTATTCCCAAGCGGTCACCCATCTTGGTACTGAGATTGTTTAACTTCAATGATCGTAGGTTAATAGGGGTTTCAATGTGAGGTAGCCGTAAGCCCGAACCAAAAATAAAAAGAGAGTTAAAGAATTTTGCTGAGAGTTTGCAGCAAAGAAGAAAATTAACTCTTCGTTTAATTAAAAGACACACGACATAAAATGAATAATAATTAATAAAGATCATTCATTCCTGAAGAAGGATTAGTTTTTTTTAACTCTCAGTGGCAGAAGCTGTAATTATTTTCAATGTGTGTATATATATATATATATATATATATATATATATATATATATATATATATATATATATATATATATATATATATATGTATGTATGTATGTATATATATATATATATATATATATATATATATATATACATACATATATATATATATATATATATATATATATATATATATATATATATATATATAGAGAGAGAGAGAGAGAGAGAGAGAGAGAGAGAGATGTAGTGTAGAAAACGGATCGAAAAAGACGCAGACGATTTAAAAAATTAGAAATAGCATTTAAAAACAGACCCCTTGAAGAATGGATTACCAAGAAACTTTGAAGACGGGAAAAACGACAACAAAATATTGATATATGAAATTAAGTAATCCTTTTATATAATATATATATGTGTGTGTATGTATGTATGTTTGTATAGGATGCACCAGAAATATTTTTACAAATATTTATACATATATATATATTTGTCTTCATGTTATTTTTAAATGGATACTCGTATTTGAGTAGATGCTTTGTTTTTTATGTATCTATTAAAGATTATATTTAATTATTTATATCTTACCGGCCTGAATATTCGAGAAATCTTGTTAGAACAAATACGCACAGGATTCGAATTTTACCTCATATAGGGAATAGGCTATTTCGGCAGGGGACGAAAGTGGTCGTCTCTCTTTTCAATTGGTGTATCCGAAATACTTTTACACCAAAACAAGGACAAAAGTCCATAAAAACATAAGTCCGCAAATCCTTCGATTTTGAGTTATTAAGTTTAAAATTTAAGTTAGACGCTGTTAAATGTACAATCCAAAATACAATCTGAAATACTTTTACAAACTTTGGGAGCGGTTTCCAAAAGGCCATCGTTGTATCTCAACCCAGTAACTCATAACAAATGATTAAAATGCCCCCCGCTTCATTCTACACACGCGTTGGATCATTGACTGGCTGTACCTCTCAAATACACCCACACGGTCTCGAATGGTCCGTAGGCCCCCAAGCATTTTATGTTTATATGGACATTTGCCCTTGTTTTGGTGTTAGCAACCCGCCCCAAAGTTTGTAAAAGTTATTTTGCTAACACACACACACATACACACACACACACACACATATAAATATATATATATATATATATATATATATATATATATATATATATATAGGTTTACACTAATAGTCTCTCTTGTTACTACTCATTCCGCCTTTAAACGGTTTCAGCGGTCACGCACTGACGCAGCGTTCTTCATTCCATTTGTAAGAAATTTAAATTTCAGATAACAAAACAATTTGTCTCTGACAATAACGAATACTATAATATTTATTTTATAATAAACAATACTCTGATGATGACACGGATATGTCGAAAGTACGTTGTAATAAAACAAATATGTATTAGAGAGGCTATTGAAACGGAATACTTGTGGGTCTGAATGTTGGTTCTTGTGTATTTTCTATAAGTACTTTTCTATCAATACTTTTAAGATCAGCTTTCCTCTTTGGTACCTAGACATTATGAATTTAAACGCAGTACTAGATTGGCGATAAGGTTTAATCCTTTTACAGTTGAAATGGCTCGATGTTACTCTAAGTTCTATGCAGATAGTTTTTTTTTCTCGCACTTCTTGCTTTTGGACCTCTCTTCAGGTTTTCCGATTCGAGATCAATTTTGATCTTCAAAAATTTAAATGTAATACCAATCGTTATCTTCTATTTTCTTAACTCCTACTCATTAATATTGTTTTTCACATAATCTCTCACATTGAGTAACCTCTTCATTTTAGCGGCTTTATTGCCTTGCTTGAGTTGAAATGATTAAAACAAAATATGGATTTAATGAATAGAGTTTTCTATTGAAAAATAGGAGAGATACGTTCGAATTCTAGTCGAATTCATTGCATTCACTGACGCAAAAATACATTTGGGTAAAGCTTAAATCTACGTTTCCTCTACGCAGGACAGAATGACACTATAACCTTTGTTGGCAACCAGTATAGGAAAAGCAAACATTACGGAAAATATTTGTAGAGAATTCAGAAAGAAGCCACGTTAAGACGGTGAGAAAGTGACTGAAGCCAAGATGGTAGGTCTGGATAGATTAAATGAGAAGCACTGTAAATAGACAACCCGGAAAGTTACAATGGACAGGAAGTTATTGATCGGAATAGGATACGGAATGGAAGAGTTTTATGTTAGAATACGGACATTGTCTTTTATTTCTTTTGGAAATAAATCTGATGCGTGTAAACGACATGAATAATTATTTTTATAAAATCATCATTTCTTTGATCTTCTTATTAACACTACATCACCAGGTATTTTTTTTGTTTTAATTTGTTTATCTCCAGAGATTTAATTAAAAAATTGCAGCGCGCATTTCTATTCTATTCTGACGCAATTTTGCTTAATTTAATAAAAATCAAAGTCAACTGTAACAATGCTGGTATTCTCCAAAAATGTTTTATTAGATAAGTCAAATTATTAAGAAACTTTCGTTAAATGGAAGACAAACATTAGAAAATATTGCTGGTTTGAAAGCGTAACTGATTTTATTAACTGGTTTCTAAAGACGAACTGCAAAAAATTACTTTTATCTTTAGATAAACAGGA
The DNA here is from genome assembly GCA_964036315.1 of Acanthosepion esculentum. Classification (NCBI taxonomy): domain Eukaryota; kingdom Metazoa; phylum Mollusca; class Cephalopoda; order Sepiida; family Sepiidae; genus Acanthosepion; species Acanthosepion esculentum. Next base: position 45,582,287 of record OZ038488.1, read on the forward strand.
CCATTTGTAGCAGATAAATTTTATTGAGACATAATGAACATCTAACTTCAGAATAAACTCAAGGTGACACGCTCAGTTAAATTATAAAGTTGAATCATAAACAGTCTCCATTTTTTTATCAAATTTATTCTTACAAAAAATAAAGGACAAATATATTATTCAGTTATTTCTGTCCATATCTCTGAGACGAGGCATTATGATTACTTACATTATTTACATTTCAAACTGTTGTCATTGTTGTGAATATGGCAATGAAGATGAGGATAACAGTCCGAATAATGTAAATAATTTAAAGATTCAGTTATTTATTTACAAATATTTACAATGCCTTGTTGCCACTTATCAGCTAATTCTGTAATATCATTTGAGTAATATTTTGGCGTGAAACGTTTTCGACGAAATCTTGAATCTCATCTTCATTGGAGAGAATTTTTGCCATCAAAGCCTTCTGCAGCGATCAGAAAGAGTAATACTCGATTGGCGCAAGATCAAATTAGTATGGCGAATTGGATAGAAATAGAGGAACCAACTTTCTAGGGTTTTTTCTTTTTTTTTCCTGTATTATCCTTGATGTATGCCGCTTTGGCGTTGGCACTGAAGAAAGCATTTTTCTATTGATAGCCGCAAGGCGATGTTCGGCCTAACAGTTAGGGACATATTGCAGCTGCTGGACGTATAAACAGAACATTCGGTGTTTCAATGCATTTTAAGAGCTAAAAATGAATTCTCGCACGTATAACATTGCCTCTCTGGAGCATAGAGTTTGATGTTTGTTTTGGGGATCTCTCTTTGCTAGGCTGATATATTCGTCATTACAATTGGTTTCTAATATACATACATTTATATATATATATATATATATATATATATATATATATATATATATATACATATATATATATATACACTGACATCTCTTTATCCATATTTATCACTCACACCTCTTTATCTATATTTTTTTCTTAAACATAACTTAAAGTTAAAAATGCATAATTTATTTTATCTTTAATTTTTTTTATTTATTAAATTTCATTTTTTAATATAAACTTTTTAAAATATGATCTTTCTTAATATAAATTATCTAAATATGATTGACTGTTAATCTTGTTAATATATCTCATTTGTAGGTAAAATTTGGTATTTTTTAGGTGGGAACTTTAACATTTTCATATATAATTAACACATTTTATATATAAAACTCCGTTTTCGGCCCTCCTTTATTTTCAATTCAACACCCCATTTTTTATTAGGGTCATCAGGGTTGAATTTGTGGTGCCTCTTCCCTTTAAGACAGATACTTTGTGTGTGTCCCCACCCTTACCACCGATTCGGGCATTTCGTCTGACAGACGCGTGGATATGGGTAGGTTCTATATCAATTTTTCGACTGCTGTCAAATGTAAAATTTTAAATCTCTAATTCAAACACGAACGTAGTCGATCTACCGGGGTGGAACAACACCGACGTACTTCGCATTGGCTGAAATAGATCGATAATTTTGGATTTGGTTGTGTAATATATATGCTCTGTTATAATAAATATATTGAGCTCTTTTTATGAATCAGTCATAATATTTAATATTAGGATCCACTTGGATTATATACCAACAGATTTATCACCTGTACTATATATATATATATATATATATATATATATATATATATATATATATATATATATATATATAGTACAGGTAATAATAATAATATATATATATATATATGTGTGTGTGTGTGTGTGTGTGTGTGTGTGCGTCTAAAGTATGGACACATAGGAAAAAATAAATTTCCAACTTTTTACTCAACTGGAATATTAACAAATAACATCTTCAATATGATCTCCATCATTTGCGATGCAAAGGTTAATCGGAGTAGTTTTTTTTAAAGAATTTAATTTTTTTTTAAAGAATTATAGTCTGTCACATTATGGTGCGCAACCAACTCATTTGACGTGTTATTTTGTAAAATGTTCCTTTTGTATTCATATAATATTTTATTTAGATTCTTTGAGGTTTCTCCTATGTATTTTTTGTGACAAATACTTTCGATTGAAGATTTGATAGAATTAGAAGACAGGATATTTTTTGATTCATTGGGTTTCTCGGGAGGGGCTTTTTTTGTTTTGAAATATGTTATGGGCCTTGTGTTTCACATTGAATATAAAATAATTAGGACACTGGAGAAGTTTGAAAGTGTTTCCAATGTATTTCTCCTCTTTGTGTAAATAATCCGCGCTGCATATTCTTAATGCTCTTAGGTAGAATCTGATGATTATGCCCGATTTTATTTTGTTGTGGTGATCAGAATAGAAATTAATTAAAGCGTTTTTGTTGGTTGATTTCCGGTGGTCACTGCGTTTTAAACTTTTGTTAACAGAGTGTCTCTTAATATCTACAAAGGGTAAGAGATTGTGTTCTTCCATTTCGTATGTAGATTCCATTGTGAGCTTGATTCTGTTTAGTTAATCTACTAGGTCAAGTAACTCAGTATCACGGGGATATATAAGTAGAGCATCATCGTTATAACGGAAGTATGTTGATTATTTGGGTAAATTGTTTTGGAAAGGACCGGATTTGAGAAATACTAAAAGCATACATGCTACTGAGAGGCGATCCCATTGGTAATCAAAATTTTTGTTTGTAAGAATCATTTTTAAATGTGAAGTGGTATCTTGGTCGATCTTCTAATATCTCGGTGTGGAATAGCTTATTAAAAAAGTGAGGGACAGAAAAAGAAAAACTATTAATGAATTCGGCAAAATAAAAAAAAATAAATTCCCATCACCACTCTGTCGTGCGCATGCGTAGTCCTGCCAACATAAAAAGTAGTCGGATGAAGACATAAAGGTGGAAATGCATTACAAGTAAACTTTTTCCAGTTTGTCGTACAATTTTCCAAAATCTTTGTCTCTCACACACACACTCACACACACACACACACACACACACACACACACACACACACATATATATATATATATATATATATATATAGAGAGAGAGAGAGAGAGAGAGAGAACTAGACCATGTTTCCAGTAATAATTTGAAAATTGATATTTCTATTTTTTTCCTTTATTTATTTTTTTTTTAAATTAACCCTACCTGCATTTCATTTCCTGCACATTTTCTACTATTTTTTTTTGTCTATGAAGCAGCGTCCCTCCCATGTGGTCTGTGTGTTTTTATAAAAAGAAACTTAAGACGCACAGCTCAGGTAGTTGTATATTTTCTCGTACGTTTTAGTATAGTCGGCGTGTTAAAACTTTGATAAATGATCGAGTTGCAAATTATATATGTGAAACAAAATGAAAATTTGTTAAGCGCAAGAATTAGAAAGACAATTATCTTAACAGAAAAACAGTCTGTTGGGAATATATTGTATTTCAGACATACGATATATTTAATAGGATCTGTTGTCCAGCAAACCAAAGGTAACAGAAGGATATGGCAGTGACACTCAGCAATTCGCGTGTAGGTAATATTTCCTGATAAAAAGGGATTTTCTATTCACAATTCTTCAGTGAGGTGTTTCTCCTTGATACAATCACGTAGGTCCGCAAATAATTGAATTAGGAAGTATCTTTTACTCATTTCACCCTCTCAATCACTGAAAACTAGTCGGTGAAAATGTCTCTATTGGAACAATAAAAGTAGCCAATATATGCAATGTACGTTGTGCAATAGAAGGATAAAAATAGAAACTTTTATCCGGGCGAAAAAACAGCTGATTTCTTTTTCAGTAAGAGTCAGAGATACTGTCACGCTTGTGTATTGGCCTGAAGATGACAGAAGGGAATTAAATGATGCAGACTTCTAGAGTCATGGTCGCCAAACATCTGTTCGAGACATATATGGTCGTCGTGAAATTTTACAATATTCCTATTATAAAGTAAGTAACAGTACGGTAATGGCTAGCTACTCAATTGCTGACTGCTAGAGTCTCTATGGAATCGCTATCCCGGTGATAATTTTAGCACATTTTTTCTTCTACACACACGGAACCACCCTATAGTTTATACTACAAATATGCAGAGCTGATCGTAATTACTTTTTTCAGAGAGATATAATTAGCAGTTGAACAAGGCCAGCAGGCTTAAACAATTGTTATATATATATATATATATATATATATATATATATATATATATATATATATATATATATATATATATATATTGTATATTTAGGCAGCAATCCTTCTCATCCTAAAAAATAACAACACACCTGCTAAGTCAAAATTACAAAGAACGAACATTATCTATGAGTTCAAATGCCCCTTAAGGAACTGCGTTCCGAACGAAACCGGACTCATAAATAATTACATCGGTTACACAACTACATGCTTATTCAGATGTCTTACGTTACACCTATCTGATCACAGCTCCATTAGAACCCATTTAAACACACAGAAAAATTTACCAGACACCATTAGAAATATACTAGTAGAAAACACAAATATATTAATTGCTTCCCCCTGCAAAAAAAAAGGTTAAAAATAATGGAGGCTTTAATAATAAAAAAGAAAAAGCCTACCCTTAACAATATTAACTACGAACGAAGCCACAACGTGCTAACCGTATTTGGAAATTAAAACACCCCTACTACACACTAAGACATACACATAATGAACACCCTCAATTAAGCTGAAAAATCAAATCATCCTTGATAATGGCTAAAGGTATAGCCGAAAGCCGTCGGAAAAATAAAACATTTCGCAGTTCTTACACACCCTTTGTCCAGCAAAGAAAGCTCTTGTTCGTACACAAGAAAAATTAAATAAAAAACTTAACCGTAGTACCTTGTCTGTCGTTTTTAATGAAACTTGCATATATATATATATATATATATATATATATATATATATATATATATATTGTATATATGTATATATATTGTTTGGTGAATAATTATCAGGTGTTTTTTAAACCATATTTACTATGAAAAAATAAACATACCAATTGAACAAAAACATTTGTAAATGAGGATGATTATCGACACGTATTTTTCTATTTTTATAAACTGAAAATAAAATAATATTCTTATTACAAAAAATTACACAAAAGTGAGAATTTTATTAACAAACGTACCTAAAAAACGCCTGATAATTATGCACCGGCCCTATATATATATATATATATATATATATATATATATATATATATATATATATATATATATATATATATATATATATATATATATGTATGTGTGTGTATATAACGGAGGGAAACAAATATTGAGACAATTTTTTAATTTATTGTATTTCCAGCTAATGAATAAATATAATTTTATTAATATAAATATATAATTAACTGTACACAGATGCATTATAATTAAATATGCACAGAAAATCATTGGGCACGAATAGCAATTGCAGAATGTTCTGTTTGTATATTTTAGGCTAAAATAACTATTTATAACATTACTGGAACATTATAGAATATTCCACTTGAATAATCTAAAGATTTAAAATAATTTAAAACTTTTAAAATCTGAAATTTGCATTGTTCGAATCATTTTTTCAATCATTAAAATGGCTAATTGGGATTTATTCCTATTTAATCATTTTTTTCTGTTTCCTATGTATATTTAGTGATTATGCATCTGTGTACAGTTAATTATATAAACATCTGTTTGTTCATGAGTTTGGAAATCTAATAAATTAAAAATTGTAAGTGTACGAATATATGTTTCCACCCACTTCATCCATATATTATTATTTTTTTTTTTTTTATAAGAGGATATAATAAAAAAGAAAATTTAAATCGCTACACAAAAGGTTTCATGTTTCAATATTATGATTGTACTTCCTCAGGTGATGGCAGGGTTACCTTCCATCGCCTGAGGAAATACAATCACCTCCGGTTCAAGTCTCCGGTAGCAATAACCCATTTTTTTCTCATCTCAGTCCTGTAAAGATAATCCTTGCAAGAATAAGTCGGATATTTAACAATGGATTATATATGCTTGTTCCACTCGAAGTCTAAAGGGAATTTGAGAGATAATTGATGTTCAAAGTATAAAGACTAATAACGATTAGGGACCGTTAATCGTGTCTGGGGCATTGCTTGAAATTTTGTTCTACATCAGACGTTCTCACAATTATGTCCATGAGCCAGACTTTGAAAATATAGTCCACACTATGGGACTTTTTCTCTGTGTGTGTGTGTGTGTGTGTGTGTGTGTGTGTGTGTGTGTGTGTGTGTGTGTGTGTGTGTATTTACGGCCACATTACCTTGAAATACCGGTTCTCGTACAATTGATTGATGGATGGCCTCTTGGGAATAATAAGTGATGTAAGCTTGGATGTGCGGGTGGTGTAATTGATAATGGCTCAGAATTGTTAATCGGAGATCCGAGTTCAATTTCAGTTCGGTTCGTTATATTCACTTACGCGCAAATACGCTTGGGAAAAGTATGAATCTACTTCTTTTTTCCCCACCCCAACTATTGATTAATTAGTAAGACTTATATCATTAAAATCATTATCTCCGCCCATCCCAACCCCCACAAAATAATAGTTACATTCAAACAATATTTTCTGGCTGTAACTAAGCTGCCAAATGTTGATAAATCTTAGAAAACCAATCATATCAATCAATCAGTTGTGTGTGTGTATGTTTCTATGTGTGTTGTGGGCGTGTGTATGTTTCTCTGTGTGTTGTGAGTGTATGTTTCCGTGTGTGTTGTGTGTGTTTATGTCTCTGTGTGTGTTGTGCGTGTGTATGTCTCTGTGTGTGTTGTGTGTGTGTATGTCTCCGTGAGTGTTTTGCGTGTGTATGTCTCTGTGAGTGTTGTGCGTGTGTATGTTTCCGTGTGTGTTGTGAGTGTATGTTTCCGTGTGTTTTGTGCGTGTTTATGTCTCTGTGTGTGTTGTGCGTGTGTATGTATCTGTGTGTGTTGTGTGTGTGTATGTCTCTGTGTGTGTTGTGCGTGTCTATATCTCTGTGTGTGTTGTGTGTGTGTATGTTTCCGCGTGTGTTGTGCGTGTGTATGTCTCTGTGTGTGTTGTGTATGTATGTTTCCGTGTGTGTTGTGTATGTATGTTTCCGTGTGTGTTGTGCGTTTGCATGTCTCTGTGTGTGTTGTGTGTGTATGTTTCCGTGTGTGTTGTGCCTGTGTATGTTTCTCTGTGTGTGTTGTGTGTGTAACCCCCCGTCTCTTTTCCATCGTGTCCTGTGGCTTCTTGTTTTCGACTAATGCTAACCTCCGCTTTGTAACAATGTCCATCTACATGTAGTTCCACGGCTGGATACCATTTTTTCCTAAAATAAAATCATCATTTAGGATTCTGTGTATTCTTGGATTTATTGCTCGACTCGCCTGAACCAAACCAAATAAGAACCTTAGAACGGTGTTCAAATCAACTAAACAGTAGTCCCCTTCAGCCACAAATGGGAAATAATCTCCATTCTGCGTGAAAAATCCAGCAAAGGCCGTCACTGAAGGTTAAACAAAAATAACCTATAATTAGCAAGAACAAAGTAATTTACAAATTAATTGAAACACGTCATGTTTGATGAAACTTTGCTGCTCTGAAGTCAAGATATATGCAAGATTAAGCTTGATTTTGTATACCTGTATGTAACAAAGGAGTCACTAAAACTCTGCATTGTACCCAGAGGTAAAAAATTATGGTAACCTAAAATGATGTTATAATAAGTGTGGTTTGCATCTTGATAATATTATATGGGTTGTAAATGCGCTCAACTGAAAAAAATTCAAACAAGCTAAAATGTTGCATTATCGCCAGAAGCAATCAATTAAGCTGTCTCTGAAATGCAGTAATTTCGCTCATGATCACGAATCCTGTAACTGTTTATAGTCTAAAGAACGTCACATGGCATAGGGTATGTTTACAGTAATTCATCTATTTCAGGCTGTTCTTAATTTCGGAATAATTCAACTGTGTATTTAGTCTCGTGTTTTGGAACAAAAATTTTGTTCAGAAATTTTGTACAGCACTAAACTTCCATCATTTTTTATGTAGAAATATATTTATTAGTTCTGTGGTCAATATCTTTATTTTTTGCTTTACTTTACACCTTAGAGTTAAAAGAAAGCTTAGACTGAAATGAAAATGTCTCGTTTTGAATCGCACCCTGTTAAAAATAGTTTATCCTTCCCTTCAGCGATCTAATCAAATAGAAAGCTATTGGCCTACCTTTTTGATTTCAATCGAGACCATAAAGTTCAGCACAATTAAATTGTGAATTCCAGAACGCTGCTATTCATGACTATATGGTACGTGTCTCGCCATAGCGATATTTGGTTTTAGATTCAGAGCTGCTCGTCTTCTTCCCTGAGTGACACCTAAAAGCGTTTATTCTGCTTTATGGATTCGTACATTTTCCAAGGAGAATCTTGAAAAAGTATATAGAGCAGACCCGGGTGCGATTTGAACTCAGTTTGCTGATTTCGCGTTCAGTGATACTGACCAATGCGAATTATAAAGTAGAAACATTTCAATTACAAATCAACCATCTGCCCTTGCATGGAGTATTGCTGGCATATATGGTCTGGAGCCCCTTCTGTTTGCCTCGGGGTTCTTGATAAGATCCAGAGACGGCTATGCAATGTAATTGGCCCTGGTCTGGCTTCTCGTCTGCAGTCTCTCTCTCTCTCTCTCTCTCTCTCTCTCACACACACACACACACACACACAGACGCGCCGTCGCCACTCTTTGTCTCTTTTACAAATACTTCCATGGTAATTGCTCCGATGAGCTGCTATCGCTGGTTCCCAGGCTCCATGAATTCAAGCTTCCTACGAGGCTGGCATCTCGTTCCTACCCTTTCACTTTTTGCTGGCCTGCAACGTTTAAATTGGCGCTATACTGCAGAAAGTAGGTTTTCTCATTAGTTAATAATAATAATAACAATAATAATAACAACAATAATAATAATTATGAATGCCCTGATGCGACTTCAAGGGGGATTCTCATGGTTTCCGATTTTCATCGATAATGTGTGTTAAAATGTGCGTGTTTATTTTATTGAGAGAACTAAGATATTTTATAGTAATCTCGTTCACTACCACAGATTTGTCTGAACTTAACCCCTTGGGCGTATCCCCTATTTGCGGAAGCGTTGTGGAAAGTCACACATAAATATTTAGCAGACTGGATGACCCTAGCTGAAGCTATTTCTAACAAAGCCTCACCAACAAAAGCCATGCTCTGCTTTTTATCAAAACCTCTCATTAGATCGCGCATATATATCTATGAGGCATGTAACGGCTATACCATTACTAGATTGGTTTTCGTGATGGTTTTATTGGGCTTCCTATAATTGTGCCCCAGCGTCACCTTCTTCGTGAGCTTCTCTCTTGCTCATCATCATCATCATCATCATCAACAACAACAATAATAGTAATAAAGAATTTCTGAAATCGTTAAATTATAAGGACCTGCAAATCGAAGTAACAAAAAATGTTTAAACTTTAAACTACAATTATCCTTGAGGGTGACAGGTGCAATGTGTATGATAAAAAAAGTTGCTGAAAATCAAGTGAGTACAATTGCTGTACACCCCAGCATCTCAGAGCTACAAAAGATTACTTTTTGTGGAACTGTACATATCATCCGTAAAACCCTCTCCATCTAAACGAAACGTCCGAAATATGCACAGATAACACTCACTTACAGTGACCTTTTTACTTATAGACCCTGGAGGGGAATTGGTAATTAAGTACTTAAAACTACTCTCTGGCCAGATGATACGACACACAATAATAATAATAATAATAATAATAATAATAATAATGATAATAATGATAATGATAATAATAATAATAATAATAATAATAATAATAATAATAATAATAATAATAATAATAATCATCTCACGAGTACACCCTTAGAAAGAGCTTTATCTATGTATAATATGTGTCATTTTTCTTTTTTTAATTGCTCAGTGGAAAATGTCATGATGCCATTTCTGAACTAATCGTTTATATTACAAACCACCTAACTCAGGTCATCTCCAGGAACTCCCTTATTAATATGTGGAAAGTGAATAAGACCTTGTTTCATCAAAACGGTTTCCTCCAACAGAAACAATTGTTATCAGAAAAAGAAAATATCTAAATAGAGGTACCAAATATTTGATATACATCTGTAACCAAGCTCTAAGTAACATAAAAAAATAAAGCATGGAAAAAAAACATGCAGATACTGAATTGTGAGTTGGAAATGGATTCCCTACAAAAAGCTGCCTGCTCGGACCAACCAGGAACAAAGACCAATAGGTGACATGAAAATAAACTTCTTGCCAGCAACCAACATCATACCGTGTGTGCTGACAATAAAAGTAACTGCTAATTACGAAAGGAAACAAAAAAGACGCTTATGGCAAGATTTAGGAAGTGACCCTTGACCTAGGGTGCATAATGCAGAAAGAAGACTTTGAAAATTGGACACGCACATGAGATAAACGAAAGCAGAGCATAACCTACCTAACGAGCTTTTGTAAATGGTTAGCAGAACGGGGATTAGGAGAGATCGCGAAAAGACAAAACTTTCTAAGAGCTTCAAAAGACGAACAGTTGTGAACCAAGTCCTGAAGGAACACGACACGTAGAAGATGTGTAAACTTAACTAGAGCAGTTTGTAAGGAAATTATACTGATATACGCCTATGCGGTAGATGAAAAATTGTAGTCATGTGCATTTCTTACATATTAAAAGAAACACTTTCGATATCGTCGTAAGACAAAAACGTTCGTTTAACTGCGGTCTCACGTGAAAACTTGTTAAATGACTTCCCCAAATAGCAAATAATAATAATAATAACAATAATAATAATAATAATAATGAGAAGAAGAAAAAGAAGAATTTATCTAATATATTTATAAGTTTGCCGCCATAACTGGTATGGTGCCCCTGTTATATATTTCGAAATTATTGGTAAAATTCATACAAAAATCTGCAATGTTATTAGTTCTGACCTGGCATATAAGTTTCAGCCACTTTCCCACCGCCGTAATGAAGCTTTCCTGTACCTTTTCTATAAATACGTTCATAGTAATTGTTCTGATGAACCTTTATCTATGGCACCTTGACTGGATTCATTTAAGAGCAGAACTGGAGTCATCATTTTACAATTGAAATGGCTCAACGTAACCGTAAGTCCTACGCTAATAGCTTCTTTTCTCGTACTTCTCATTCACAGAAATCTCTCTTCTTGTTTCCCACTCAACGTAGATCTTGAAAAATTTGAAATACAATCTCACTCATTATCTTCTGTTTTCTTAATTTTGTGTTCTTTCATTATCCTCTCTCCTTAATAATGTTTTCTTTTTCTCTTCTCTAACAATCAGTAACTCCCTTGCGCCTTAGTGGTTTTATTGCCTTGCTTGAAGTGAACTGATGAAAAAATAGATTTGAGTAAAGTAAATGCTCTTTATCGATATGATCACCTACCTAGCTATATGGTTTTTTCAAAGAATCACTACTGACCATTTCCTCCCAGACATTTCCGTCATCCTTCGCTCTACACAGTTCTTCCTTTCTAATTCCGGTTCCTGTTCTCCTAGCCATTGATCGTTTCCCATAATTTGATTCCAATATTAGAAACTTGTGGACCCCGTTGGACAATTATAGAAAAATTCAAAAGATGTAAGTAATATCACTAAAAACTCATTTCTGTACAAAATATGAGTTCCAGATTTAAATTTCCACATTAGCATTTATTATCCAATCAGCGACGTTATTTCAAATGCGCTGAAACTGAAGCCTATAACATCTAGATTTGTTGTCTGGTACGAAAAAATGATCATCCATATTTTCCCACCTAAAAATAGATATTTAAATTTGGGGAAAATATTTATTAACCAATAACCTTTTGAGTTTAGCAAGGTAATGATTAACTTCTTCTAGCCTATTTATTTTCTATTAATATTCGTGGTGTTAAGTTAGTTTTTGTTTTTTCAATTTTTCCGTAAACCTTTGATCAGGGTTAGACACAGTTGATTATGCAAAACTTTCGTACTATTAATTACTCAGATTTTCATATATTTTATCAAGTATTTTGCTGACTACTAGAAAATTACACACATTCATAAAAGAATGTAAATATGTGACACTCTTCTTATGCAGAGAGATTCTGTTTCTTCTATCATACGCAATTGATTCGGTTGTATGGTAAAGAAAGTAAACAAAATATATTTTATGTGAATTTGTTTCGTAATGATCTTTGTAATTAGTTTCATTCAATTTGAAAGAAGACAAATAGTGAATAATAAAACTTATTTAAATTTGTAGAACTGTTTTAGAAGATCGTTTATTTCTTCGCTCATCGCACGCTAATTCCCCTGAAAACTGATGCACAGCCTGTAGTTTCCTTCTTGTGCACTCGCCTTTAACAGTTTATATCTACAATCTTTAGGAGGTTCCCATAGAGGTTTTCATTGGTCATACGTAATTTCAGCCTCGGGTTAGTGTTTCTATCAACAGCTGAGTGTAGGTACTATCGTGTTTTTTGGCAAGGATTTTGTTAATGTCCTTTAACAAAACTAGATAAGATTCTGGAAAACTTACTCTTTACCATCTGAAAACAAAAAAGTGGGGAAAATCTGATAGATCCTTAAAATATATGCTAACAGTTTCTTCTCCCAATCTTCTTGCTTATGTCACCCTCTTCCGGTTATATGCATTCTAGTTGATTCTGTCTTCTTAATTCCTGTTCTTTTATTGTAATAGTTTTTTTTTTTCATATTCTCTAACACTCAGTAACCCCATACATACTAGTGGCTTCATTGTCTTTGATCTTCACAAATTTAAATGCAATGTCAATCGTTGTCTTCAGTCTTTTTAATTAATTCTTGTTCTTTTATTGTCCTCTCTCCTTAATAGTAGATTTTCTCATATTCTCTAACACCCACTAACCTCTTGTAAATTAGTGGCTTTATTGCTTTGCGTGAGACGCGGTTAAAAAGGGGCTGGAAATAGAAAATAGACGCAACGGGTAATCCAGTAGTAGAAGGGAGAGCAGGAATGATTATGAAAAATGCTGATATACGTATTATGAACACCCTGGAAAATTAATGTTTATTGGAAATTAGAAAAGAATGCGATGAAGGTAACTTCTCAAATATATCGTAAAACACATTCAAAAACCTTCTAAGCAAAATATTGGTTTACCTGAGTTGCAGGAAGAAAAATCCATGAGTGATCAAATAAAAATAAAAATAAGTATATTATTATTATTAATAATAATAATAATAATAATAATAATAATAATAATAATAATAATAATAATAAAAATAATAATAATAATAATAATAATAATAAGTAGAAGAAGAAGAATGCTTCATATAAGAAATTCGTATATTATAAAAAAAAATCAATTCCACTTCATTATATGTGAAGGTTGCACATATGCAATTGCGTTTTAAAACGTTTTCTGGTGTATCAGCGTAAATAAAATGTAAAATATCAATTACTTTGCCAAATTGTCGTTCCTAATAAAGTAGAATAAGCCATACTCAGTTGATTAGAATTGAAAGTTACATATATGCGAATGCAGTTTTGAAAATCGGATCTTTTATAGCAAAATGAAAGCATTTTTCCCCGTTCGAAAAGAGCCTTTGTTTCACGAAGTGAATATTTATAATGAATTTTTAGTCAAAAATGTATAAAGAGCAGAAATAAGAAAAGAAAATTGCTTGTGTGAATAAGCGCATTTTTCTTTTTTTTTCTTACAGATTTTTGTGATTTTTTTTCGTTCTTGTACATTTTCTGATAACATTTCAAGAATGAATTTCATAAAATTCGTTATTGAATTTATATTTCTTATTAAAATCTGACAGATTAGCTTTGACGATTCTATTTGAAAGAAATTGTCATTTGGGTTTAATTTCTAATTTACTATGAATTTTATTCAACTTTTTCAAATCAAATTCCATTAACAGAAATCTACCTTCAGCTGCATCTTTTTCTCTGCTTTTTTACAGTCTTATCAGGATTCACAAAGAATTTCTTTTACATTACCTTTTTCGTTAGATGCTGGCCGTAGATTCCTAACACATTTTGACTTTAGCTGATATGAAAATAAATGCCAGGTGTTAAGAAAATGATTTGCTTCAAACAATCATCTAGTGAAAGAAAAAAAGAAACCCCCCTCTCTCTCTCTCTCTCTCTCTCTCTCTCTCTCTCTCTCTCTCTCTCTCTCTCTCTCTCTCTCTCTCTCATCTGAAAATATCTGAATAATTTCCAGGATCTGAAGAACTTATGGTATCTGTTAAAATATGTTTGTTCTCAGAATAAATCTAACTTCAAAATTTCGGCTTGTTTCGTCAAAGATATTACAACTTTTTAAAAAAGTTCAGATGGTCGTCTACGATGATTAATCACATTATAATTATATGCTACGATGATTAATCACATTATAATTATATGCTACGATGATAAGTCACATGGGACTATACTAATCTCATAACATAATAAAATAACTATTTTCATTTAACCATAGACAGAAAAATAATATTTTGTGCGTGTGTGACTAATGCCATTTAGTTATTCTATTCGTAATTTAAATTTTTATTATAACTCGAATTCAGAGAATGATTTATTTAGCAATCCCTAGTGTTCCAAGAAACAGCACGTAAAATATACAAAAACTCTATTCTGGGACGAGAATGAAAGTCACATAATATAAATCTATCATTACAATTCGGCATATGATATTAATAAATAGTAAACACTTCAAATATTTTGGCGAATGGGTAAGTTAAAACAAAAATTATTTAGAGAAAGACTTTATCAATTTTGGCTGCTCGGTCAATGAATGCCAAATGTTTCCTTACGAGGAAACTACTAATATTACCATTAGAGTAGATTTAATTATAGGAACTAGTGTAGATTTAATTATAGGGACTGTATGTTGCGATACTCAAACACATTTTTTTTTCAAAATCGGCCCGCGTCCTGCAAGGAGAAAATCAGACCTATAGACAAGATTGGGTCTACATTTTTTTATCAATTCACCTAAGCAAGGCGATGATGCCACTAGGACACAAGGGGCTACTGAGAATGAAATGGAATGAAAAAACTTTAGAAGGAACCGGAAAGACAATCCTAAACATGAAACCAGAAATAAACCTCTATCCCTGTTAAAAAAACAAAACTGGAGAGGAATGTGAACCTACAGAGGAGAAGAAAAAACAATAAATTAGTAAATTATTAGTAAATAAAATTTAAGAGTTTTTCTGAACTCTGAAATTGTAATAACTAATTTAATTTTAATTCCTTCTGGACACGTTAGGAGTATGGAGTTGAAGTAGACTTTAGGAAACAAACAAACCCGGAAACCCATTGATAAACAGGGAACAATGGATAATCTTCTACTTCTGTTCAACTCTTCCACTCGTGTCCAAGTCAGGATTAGGGTCTACTTTCTCAGCAGATTTAAAGTTAAATTTAACGCGTACATATACACTACCTATTAAACAACATCCTTGCATTTGAAACGATGCCAATCACAAGGAAATGTCCTGCAACATTATGGACAGTGTCTATAATGCTCTCTTAATTGCTATGGGTGGGGGTCTGATAATGTTATTCTGACAAGATTCTTCTGTTTTTCATCAGCATTTTTCAATAATGTTTGCATGAACTGTTAGCTGTGTTACCTAGACATTATGAATTCAAACGCAGAACTCGATTGTCAACAAGGTCTCCCCAATTTACATTTGAATTGGCTACATTCAACCGTAAGTTCAATGCTAACAGTTTCTTTTCTCGCAATTCTGGCGTGTGGAAATCTGTTCCAGGGACATGCTTTCCAGTTAACTTTGATCTTCAAAAATTTAAATGAAATATCAATCGTTATCTTCTGTCTTCTTAATTCCTGTTCTTTTGTATTCTCTCTATTCAATAATGTTTTTTTTTTCACATTCTCTAAGAGTCGATAAACGCCTACGCTTTAGTCGCTCTATTGTCTTGCTTAAGGGTGAAATGATTAAAAACAGATCATATTTTAAATCGTAACTATCCTATGACCGAGTTCCCGGGACATATTAATTTAAACATAACATTTTAGGAATTAAATATTTTTAAATACATACTCGAATTTACTGTACCCGCTAGAACAGAAAGAGATTTTGATTTCATTTTACGCGGCAAAATAACATATGTTACTACCATATCGATACAGAGCGCTCTAAATCTCTGTGGGGCAGCTTTTCTTAATATGAGTTGTAAAATTTATTTGTTCTTATAAAATATATATATATATATATATATATATATATATATATATATATATATTGACGTTAAGTATACTTGTACCCTCTGGTCAAATGCCTGTTGAAGAAAACTGGGTGGTGAAGGGGTTAAGTTTTCTTCCTTTCCCTGGAGAGGAACAAGAACAGACCTTAAAATTGATTAACTGTCTGTTTGCACTTGTCGGGTAGTTCAAACTCAATACAGCTAACGCAAATTATGGAATGTGTCGATGAAATATAGCTCCTGGCCGCGTGTTTAATACAGCTGTTCTGTGAGTGTAGTCGGTTTACGTCATGTTCAATCTGGTTTTAGTTCGAAGGGTCGTCTTGTCCTTCTCACATAAAAAGGAAATCTTCTTCACTGCCGTCCATAGCTTTTAAACGGCTACAAAGAAATTTAAATATCTTGAAAGTGTTTACACAGAGGGGGGAATGTGCGACGCTGAAATCCGAAATTAAGATAGAGAAAGTTGACTACCAAAAGCTAAGCAGAGTATTAAGAAATATAAACTTTTCGATAGGAACAAATAAAATAAAACTGAAATGTTAGGTAATACCAGTCTTCCTCTATGCCATTAATGCTGGACGATTAAATGAAGTCTCCAGTTCAAAATTCCCTGTAGATTACCCAGATCGATATCCACCTGAGCATGTCCAGAGGGCAAAACGGCCGGAACGTCGTGATAACAGAAACAAAGACGAGAATAATAGACAAAAAAAGGATTTCAGTTCCTGAACAATTTTAACCCTCCTGCCTGAGCTCCTGAGTCAAAATTCGCAAATAATTGTCATGTAATATTTCACGGTAATATAAAAATAGTTACAAGTGTTTACCAACCGCTCAATCGGTGGTTGGGTATTACATCATTTTTCTCTACCACCGATAAAGCGATGGTCAGGGTTCAAAGGGTTAAGTTAACATATTAGTTTTGGTTTTATGGTAGTGAATGGCAGACAATCTCCTCAAAAATGAAGAGGAAACTTGAGGCAACAGAAATTTGGATCTAGAAGAAGAGGCTGAGGATAAGATGGACGAAACATGTGAGCAAGGACGAAGTTTTAGAGAAAATGGAAACTTATACATAACATCAGAAATAGACACTTGAAAATTCTAGGCACATAATGAGAAAATAAAAAAAAGAGTGATCATCTATTCTAATCTTTTAAGTGCTCTATCAATATATATATATGTATATATGAAGAAATATAGTCTTAAGGTGTGCTATATTATGGGATAAGGTGCTCAATATCAGAGATAGAGCGTGTGTAAATATAAAAGTGAACATTGAACTTAGATGCAACAGTCTGTTTCATGATAGACGCAATCGTCAGGCCACGAGTGCTGTTATTTTTCTCGGCTATTTATATATACCGGTCAGTGGTGCATTGTGGGTAGTCTATTTTGGCGGTTATTTTACCGGAAGTCGTTTATTTGTTAAATCTATTTATTTATTTGGGTTAAATTATTTTCCTAGTCATTATATTTTTTAAATTTCTTATCTTATATATATATATATATATATATATATATATATATATATATAAACACCGATTGATATATATATATATATATATATATATATATATATATATATATATATATATATATATATATATATTAATCGGTGTTTTTTATTAACGTAGTAAAAATTTGTTTGTATCGCTTATTTAATAGTTTTGTTTTGGTTTGGGAAGATAATTAAACCTATTTTTCACTTTTGGGGTTGATTGTTGTAGTTTATTCTAACTATTATTTTGGCGGGAGCAGTTTTTAATTTGTTTATTACTTCATGTATTTATTTGGATTGATTATCTTTATTTGTTTTTCTAACGGTTAATTTATCGGGATCGGTTTGTTAGTTTATTTATTTATTTGGATGAATGTAGATTAATTTATTTTACTTGATTTATATTATTTATTTATTATACCGTATATTTTTATTTACTCTTTTCGGTTTTCGATTTTTAAGTAACGTAATATTTTTTTATCGTTATATAACAGTTATAACTATGTTTTTCGTCCGATTTTTGGTTTGATTTTTATAGTCTAACTAATATTTTGGTCATAATGGTTTGTTAATTTGTTTATTATTTACTTTATTTACTTAGGTTCATTGATTTTGTTTTTATATTTTTTTTTATTTATTTTATTTCGTCTATATTAACGGGTGTGATTTGGTAAATATGGCTTGGTGATTCAAACACACACAAGGCATAGTGAGAGTCAGAGAAACATGGAGAGACATTTACTTATGCCCTCAACAATTTTGTAAAATGGATAGCAGAACAAGACTAAAAAGAAATGTGGTGAATTGTGAAAACCCTATTTAGAGGAGTAAAAGACAAAAATTTGTGAATGAAAAAAACATGTCGCACAAGATAATAATAATAATAATAATAATAATAATAATAATAATAATAATAATAATTGCAGGATGTTTGCTGCAGGTGAATATACGGTATTTTGTGTTCTATCCTCAAAAACCGTAATGGCCTTGTGTCTAACTAGTTATAGAAATATCACACGAAATATTGGTTAATATCTCTTTTTACAGTAAGGGGAGACAATTCAGTTATTTATTTGTCAACAGAAGACGTGAATTTTCCTTCGCATTAATCTATAAACTAGAATATTTTTATATAATCCGTTCGGTTTGGAGCGGCCGCCATCTTTATAATGAACAAATCTCATTATACTGCATTTAATGTTCCCAAATGTCGCGAATTGCCTTTTTTATAACCTTTAATTATACAAGTCTGACTTGATTCGTGAACTCTTGATCTGTCGATACAGGACTCTTGCAAGCGGAACCTCATCTCGTAAAGATCTCGATAGAAACCATAAATCTTACCCCTGATGGACTGCACATATAGAAGAAACAAAGGACATTTCCGCTCTCTCTCTCTCTCTCTCTCTCTCTCTCTTTCTCTCTCTCTCTTTCTCTCTCTCTCTCTCTCTCTTTCTCTCTTTCTCTCTCTCTCTTTCTTTCTCTCTCTCTCTCTTTCTCTCTTTCTCTCTCTCTCTCTCTCTCTCTCTCTCTCTCTCTCTCTCTCTGCATTATTTGCCGCATATAGATCCATGTAATGTCTTATTGGCGGGGCAATATGGACGCAGGCCGAACGATAAATTTGCAGTTAAACGTAAGTATTGCTTTCTTTTAATAAAAGTACTGGCCATAAAAGCAGAATATTTAATTGATAACATTTTTAAAAACGTGAAAATGAGGATTTCCAAAATTGATCTTCATCGAGACGTATTTTCGTGTTATGCGAAACGATTTCTCCATCGGTAGAGAATAATAAATCAAAATTAAAGACGATCCGATTTAGCCTTCCCAGCCTTCTCATATTGAGACTTACTTAACTTGGCTCAGCGCAGCAAAAAGCAAGAGGAATGAGATACCAGTAATGGCAGAATTCAGCTCAGTTTTAACCTAACATATCCCTAAACATTCTAGCTAACGAATCGTTCTAGAAATTCCCATGGTTGAGTCGAAAGCAACAGACCACCTTTTAAAGAATTAAAACAATTATTTTATTTCATCTTCAAAATCGAGTAGGTGTTCCCTTTATAATATGATCAGAATTCAGGTAGGTCCGTTGTAAATGGCCAATCTTCCGAAACGCATGGGATCAATGCAGCTGTTCCCAATGCTCACTCTTTCTAAAGACAGGACAAGAAACATTCGCAGTTTACTAATAAACATCAAGGCAGAGGATACCACAGCTGATCCTTCTTATGACGCAATACAACAAGCTCAGTATGATCCAATCTTGGCAGCTGATGACTCTTCACCTGGCTCTCAAAGCTGAAGATGATCCGTGCTTGGCAGCTGATAACCTCTTCTCCTGGCTCGCAAAACTCAAGATGATCCAATCTTGCCAACTGATCCTTCTTCTGCCTTGGCTCTCAAAGCTCAAGATGATCCAGTCTTGCCAGCTGATCCCTCTTCTGACCTGTCTCTCAAAGCTCAAGATGATGCGATCTTAGCAGCTGATCCCTGTAATGAACTGGTTCTCAAAGCTCAAGATGACCCTGCTTCTGACCTAGCTCTAAAATTTTAATGGGGAAACTTAGCTTTTATATAGTATCATTTCATCATGATCGAACATCGATTTTCTCCCGTCACAAGGACTCTTAGTTATCTAAGGTCTATTGGGACACAAGCCTTCTCCTGACTTCAAGTGGAACTCATATGTATCCCAGGCCGATCGATATTTCCAAGGCAATTGTTCGGACGAGCGCTGATTTAAGTTTCTCCAGTTCAAACATTTGCAACAAAAACCGACTATTCTATGACCACCTACATGCAAGCTCTTAGTAGCCCGCTGGCAGGCAGTTTTTTGGTAGCAGTCACCGGCAGGCCCCGCCGGTGGGCCTCTAGCGGTTCGCTACTTGTAACATTGCCGAGACAAACACTATATGCATGTCACCAAGTGGCAGATTGGTGGTTTGTGTGTAGGGCCACGGCGTCGCATTACCTTCATTCTTTTCGTATTCCAACTTTACACAGGAGGTTGCAATAAGTTTAGTTCCAAAGAACTGCCGCTTTGTGAAAAAGTTTGGTTGCTTTCCAGAATGCAACAATATTAAGCTCTTGAAATCAAAGGTCAAACGTTTCCTATCCTATACATCCTCATTAACTTCAATTGCTACTTCTGTTCATGTATACATATCACACATCATTCACTAAAATTCTACCTTGAGTGGCTCTCGATTTCTTTATTGGATGAAAATTAAAAAATGATCTAATGGAATAACAATGAATTCTGTGCTGTACCTACGTATAGTTTGATGCTCATATTCGATTATGCCAGTCTTCTTGGGTGGCTAGCTAATCCCTGTTGCAGACGCCTGCTCAGGGACAATAGTATTTCTTAATGACCCACAGAACTAACCTCTATTTGATGCTGCCGCTATTCTGAGTAGACCTTACTGTGAATGAGCTGATAATATGTTCTGGTCAGCAGTTTAAACGAGGCCAGTAACCTCGGTCCCGATGACTTCTGATTTCGTACAAGCGCAATCATCGATCGCTTTCAAACAGCTCCGTCTTTACAAATTCATTCATCAAGGTTTGGTTCAAGTCGTGATATGGTTTTCAGGCTGATGTTATCAAGAAATCATCTCCCTGAAAAATCAACCATGATGCGGTTCGAACCTGCGCCTTATGCTCGCTGTACTAACCCTTTCACCATTCCGTCACAATATAAATAAAGCTGTATAAATATCATCAAAATCAAAAACAATAAAAGTATTTTTTTTTAAATTTAGATAATTCTGAAGAAAAGGAAAACTAAAAGAATGCTTCTAGATAAAATCAGACAAATTAAATTTCTGGAACATTTTATGAAAAAAGAGTGCTTCGAAAATTTAACACTTACAAGGCATATCGAAAGCAAGAGTGATAAAATGAAGCCGAGCCTGACCAACAGAATGAGTCTGGTTTAATGGTCAAGGGACAAATCATATTTTAATTTGACAACAAATTGTAGAAAGGTGTGGCTAGCTTTAATTGCTCATGTCCTGAATGCAGACACACACACACACACACACACACACATGCACACACACACACATGTACACGCACACACACATGCACACACACATGCACACACACACACAGATTCACACACACACATGCACGCACACACACACACACAGACACACACACACAGAGGCTTGCATTCTTTTCTTTACAAAATATTATTAGATTTCGAAAAAAGAAATTATCATCTGAAATTCGAATGAAATCAGAAAATGACACATACTCTAAATCCATCAGAAAATGACACATACTCTAAATCCATCAGAAAATTGTGGGTTTAATAAATACCAAGCCCATTAAATTCCTCGGTATATGGATCAAGTATGACACATTTAGTCTAGGAGATAAAGAAATTGAATGTAGACTTGGTTGAAATAGCGGTATTTTCACAAGACCAAAATATCAACCTAAGAATTAAAGTCATTTACTATCTACTCGAATAGTATTTCATATTTATGCTATGTATGGCGCCAAACTCAATAAGAAATATCTAAAGTTGACTGATTAAGATTTAGAGGGATCATTAAAAACTCCTTCGACCCGGTATGTGTTAGCAAGTGTGAAAATTCTTCGAACCTTGTCGACTGGCGCTGAAGAATCATAAAGAACTGTAACAAATACCAGAAACAATATCATGTAAGAACTTTCAACAGCAACTACTAAAATGCAGAGCCTCGTCAGATCGACAGTTTCATAAGGATGGCATACAGAGCGCCAAATATCTAAACTGTCATCTGAAAGACCAATGGCTAAAAATGGTTTTGACCAAGGGAAAACAATAACCTTGGTAAACCTTCGAATCTTGTGAACTGGCGTTACAGAATCACAAATAACTGTAACAAGTAAAGAAGCCACTAAACCTCAGGACTTTCAAAAGTAGCAAAAGCTTAAATAGATATCACATGCAACTAGAAGTATTAATAATCATAATCAAGATGTTGGATTTCCACACTACTTAAAGGTTAGAAAGGAAACAACAGAAGATAGCGATAACATCTTGAGAAACCGATTCCCATGAATGTGACAGATTTATAGATTTCAATCAACAATACTACTAGCTGATCGAATAAGGGATACCGGGTATTGTCAGGAAATATCTAATATAACTATTATCATTATTTTTTTATATGATTATCTTTGCAAATGGTGGTGTTCTCGTTTCAATGCTGAACACCTTTTGGCTGATCCGAATTTGATGATTTCAGTTGACTGACATGCACGCTAGACACAATAATGAAGGCTGACAGATAGAGAAAGCATTGTGCACGAAATGGCTGCCTTAGTATCACACGGCTTGCACAAAGAATGTGTGCGAACGATTAAAAAAAAATCACCTGATCCCAAACCAACAAAGAAACTAGAAGACAGGAATAGGATAAAAGGCAAAGTGTTTCTTTCGCTTTCCTTATTTCATTGACCAGAAGACCGAAGTAAGGAATCTGAGAGATATTATTTCCAACATAATAAAAACGGCAAATAGCACTGAGTTCCGTGTAAACACAAGTAGTACTTGCATCCAAAGCCCTATGCAAAAAAAAAACAAACATGATTGGCAGTATTAAATGTATCCCCTACATTGAATATACACGGTCTATTTAATTCATAGTGAAGACGCTTTCGAAACTATAAAAGGTGGTGTGCTGACATGAATATACATATCACTGACTCCTGCTCATGCATGAAATATACGGAAAATATTGCAATATACAATATATATGATTATAAATAAGACACTACATACGTGAATGTACAAAAGCAGTTTACAACATATCCTTACATGTATCTAATTCTTTTTCTTCCTCAATGTGCTATGTCCCTACAAATGTTTACCGATCATGACTCTCCACAATTTCTTGTCTTTTGTAACTCTTAGTAAATTTTCTATTTTTGCTATCTCTCCTAATCATGGTTCTGTCATCCATTTACACAAGTTCGTTAGGCAGATTATGCGCTATTTTCTACTTGTGCGTGTCACATTTTCCATGCCGGTTTTTCTTATTATTTTCCCTAGAAGTTTCAGCGGTCTCTTTCCGAGGCTAAATATAAGTGTCCTTTTAGATTCCATTTTCTGTAAAATTCGTAATTGTCTATATGTTCAGTCTATGGTATTCTCAGCATCCATTTGTAGAACCAAATTTCGATTGTCTCAAGTCTTTTCTTCATCTATCAGCAGATTGTCTAGTATTCACCTCTATACACAACTGATACTACATGGCAGTTATGTACTCTTTTCTTCCTTTCTAATTAGATTTTCGTTTTTCTTAATACTTTACTTAGGATATGGAAGGCATCGTCCGCTATCCCAATGCGCCTTCGGATTTCGGTATTGCACTATTAAAATACTTATCACATGTTTATATTGTCGTACTTGTTTCATTTTGGTTCAGTCAATTTGTAAAAGGCGTATTGGACTGTTCCTCTTGCTGACAACCATACATTCTGTCTTCTTACAATTGATGATTAGTCCTTTCTTTTCGCTTTCCTTTACTTGGCCTCTTCCTATTGCTGACAACCATACATTCTGTCTTCTTACAATTGATGTTTAGTCCTTTTTTCTCGTTTTCCTTTATTACCTTTATTACCTTTATTTCCTTTATTTCCTTTCCTTTATTACCGCCTGTAGGAGTTCCTTTTATTTTCATTTCGCATCTCTATCAATACTGTGTCATTTGCATGTTGTTATGATTGTAGCCTCCCATAATGAATCCTGGGAGAACTAATTTTCTCATAATCACCTCGCAGTATCTGCTGAATAAGTCGGGTGAAAAGATGCTTCATTGTCTTACACCCGTTTCTCTTTTTACAACGTTACTGAATTCATATTATCATATGACAATCTTACCTAGCAGTTCTAATTGTTCTTTGTGATATAATTTATCAAACCTTTTTTTCATTACATATAAAACTCTGGTATACATTCTTCTGTAGATGTATTGCTCTTTCTAATATCATTCTGAGTATAAGTCATTCATCAAAATTAGTTTTGTTATATGGCCCAAAAAGTTTCGTAGCTGATAATCAAAAAAGTTTTTACCGAATTACCCAGCGAAAAACTTGTGCGCGATGATCATTGTCAAATATATTGTGAATTTAATATTAAAATTTAATCATGCACGAAAAACTCCAAAAGAAAAATTATCATTCAATTAGCATTTAATCTCTATATTTTACAAGATTTAAAATATTCAAAATGTTATCTTATATATTAATCTTCATCTTTCATAGAATTATATCAAGAATAGCATAGACTTTTATGAGAAGAGCGTTTCTTCCTGTCACAAAAGAATCCGAGAAAGATTGCATGTAAATTATCTAGGAAATGAATTTTATTTTAAATCAATTAAGATTTATTTATTCTATTAGTAATCATATATATATATATATATATATATATATATATATATATATATATATATATATATATATATATATATATATATATATATATGTGTGTGTGTGTGTATATATATATATATATATATATATATGTATATATATATATATATATATGTATATATATGTATATATATATATATATATATATATATATATATATATATATATATATATATATATATATATATACATATATATAATCATTTCTCCCAAACAAGGCATCAAAGACACCAGACAGGTGGTTACTGAATGTAAAAAAAAATGAGCAAACGGAAAACATTATGAATAGAGAGAAGAACGCAAAGACAGGAATTAAGAAGACAAAAGATAACGTTTAAAGCTGCATTTGAATTTTTAAAAATGAAAACTCACTGAAAAGTAAAAAACTGGAAACGAGAAATGCGAGTGTAGATTCTTTTAGAATAGATCGTACAATTGCATCTATTAATTTCAACTGTTAAATGATAAGACCTAACTGCCACTCCACTTTTGTACTTTAATTCGTAAAATCGATGCCCGAAAAGCTAAACAAAGCAATTACCATGAATTTTTTGGGGGTGGGGAAAGGCAAAAGGAAGCAACTTTACGCTGGTATGAAAGTGACTGAATCCGAGCTGCCAGGTCAGCACCCATGATATTGCAAATTATTTTTGGGGTTTTATAAAAAAATCTCTAAAGACAAAGCAAAATCCTCAGACCAAATATGACAGCAATGTACCGAGTACGGACGAATACTAGACTGATAATGTTTAAATGGCCCAGTGGATAAAACCGTTCGTTTAAGTAATTCACTGACTTGACCCAAACAGTTGTAAGTTCAATACCTGGCTACAGCAGAGGGAACAAAACTTTGAGAGTTGAGATATTAAAGGGAGATAACTAATACTGAAATATCCGGAAGAGGCATGGCACTTGAAACGATAACACTTTATAAATAAAGAAAATAAAGGGTTTGGCTCGAAATTCCAACGTATGTCATCGGAAGAAGTCCGAAGCGTACAACGGCCGAAACGTCGTGAACTTCACAATAAAGATGAGGACAACACTTCGAACAATGTAAATAGTGTAAATATACATATATCATATATACGCGTCTAACGTACGGTTTCGCGCATCATGCGACCCCAAATTTTCACTTATAAAAAATGATTTTATTATGTATTTCGTGTATCGAAAGCGTACCTTTAGTGAGAAACAAAATTACAATAGACTAAACTCTTTTTTCTATCTCTTTATCCCATCTTCTTGTTAAATAAGTCAAAAAAGTAAAAGAGAATGATAAAAGTATCGATAGTAACGCTATACTCGTTGCGTAAACGCGTACAGCCATAAACAACCGATAGAGAAACAGTTAAACATCTTAGAAACGTAAACAAAGGAAAAGATACATATTTGTATAGTTTGTATTTTATAATACGATGCTAATATGTGAATACTGCATGCATTATTATTAGATACAGTTAAGTAAAGCATCAGTTTTATCAAAATCATGTTTATTGTAAATACAACTCTACTATAGTCAATGGATATATAGTTTGGACATCAGTTTAGCCAGGCCCAGCAGTACATTCACTAATTTTATATCTTGTGTATCATGTGCCCTCCTAAAACTAACTTCAAAATTAGTTCTTCAAAAGTCACATGATGCGTGAGTATATACGATATATATATGTTATGGGTCCTTACCTATAACTACAGAATGAACTCTTCCTAACACTATGTATACTACGCCTCTCAAGAGAGAGAGACGAATCGAGTCGAGCCGATAGTAGTTCATTCCAAACCAGACTGACAGTCATACTAACACCTTCCACATCTTGTATTATTATTCCATGTAATATATCTTCATTATTTCTAATCTTGTGTTCGTGTTGTTCTTCCTTGGTCCTCACCTGGACCATAACAATATATATATATATATATATATATATATATATATATATATATATATATATATATATATATATATATACATGGTAGTAGTAAACGTATACCTTAGGTGAGTCCATTTGTGTGAAAAGGGGAGAAGCCTTAACAGATAGATAGATAGATAGATAGATAGATAGATAGATAGATAGATAGATAGAAATAAAGAGAGTCAGAGGTTGATTTCGGCGTCAACAATTCATTTGAAAATTTGTATTAAAAAGCACACATGAAGTCAATCTGTTTAATCTTTCATTATATCTCCTACTTTTTTTTGTAAACCAAAAGCAACATATCGAACATTTTAATGTAGGGGTATAGTCGACTGAACGTGAAAAGGAATGTATTATTCGAATGTCTTCTTTTAAACACAGTCAAATTGTGTGGATGTGCTTGCGTGTACATTAGATAATACGAGTCCCTCCCGAACTGCACATATATAGACCTATCGCTCACATACGCACATACAAATCGCAGACAGTGCGTGGTGGACAGAATAAAAGCTACTCTTCTGTAAAATAGATTAAGAAATGGATTTTCTTTTTCGGTTAAGAACCGCCGGTTGTCGAGCTAGATATTCACTTGTTAAAGTTTCTTTCAGAGAACCTATACGAAAGAAACTTATCAAGTCGATGTTCACAGTGAACACGGTCGACTCGCTCAGTGAACATCACCAACAGCTGCATCTGTAGGAGGAGAGGATGTTGTATTATTAATTGATTCCTCTTCTGGATCTTGTTGCGCATGCTTCAAAACTTGGTTGTCATTACTGGTGTTGATTTGAATAAACGCCATCTTGACTCATGTACACGTATCTGTGTTCTCACACGATTCTTGAAAGGAGTTTCATGACAGACGTGATCTCGCAACACGAAACATAGCTTTTCCATTTAATATCTTATGAACAGGGATTTTTTTTCTTTTCATCTCATAATCGCTACAAATATTTTCATCTAAGCAAAGATTTTAATGGCAGCTTTTCACACACGCATTAAAATGTTATGATTTCGTCTTTATCTCGTATCTAATACTGTACTGGCTAAGAAAAACCCGCAGTGCGTTTTTTTTTTTTTTTTTGGTAGCTGACTTTCGAACGTATGATTTTGTTTCACACGTGTCTGGAACCTACGGCATAGATACTTATTCTAAAGCTGAAATTTCAACGCGTATTTTATAAGGTTCGAATCATGTTAAACAAGATACAGACGTGGATTCAATTAATAATACAGCTTCCGCCTAGAGAAGAAGTTGTTGGTAATGTTCAGTGGGTGAGTCGATTGTGTTCACTGAAAACGTCGATTTGATAATCACCGTTCCTCTAGACTTTATTAAAATATTTTCTATAGCCCTAGAGTTGTGTGTCCATAGACCAAAATAAAGTCCATTAAGCAATCAAATCATATAATAATTATCAATGTGTATTTATTTATTCATATATTTCCTTTCTCATCTGAATTTGGAAGGGAGGTAAATTTAGAAAATTTATGAGTGATTACATCCCCTAGTCATTTTAAAAAGTTAATAGTTATCTGTATTTAAACAAAATTATATTCCCGCGCAAAATTAACCGCTTAATTAATCCTTTACTCCTACGCTTCTTAGATTGCAGCCCCATTTGTTCAAGCCTCTCAGATGAGGCACTCAGATACCTTTGTCTATTAAGTGATCGTTTTCCGTTAACTTTGTCTTTTTTGTGAGCCGAATGGGTGGCCGTTAATGATAAAGTATAACTCAAGACTTCAATGTTAAATAAACAGTATTTAATTACAAACTGCAAATAAATATGTAACACAAACAAAAGAAGAAACAATGAAGCTTATTAAGAAATTCAGTGAATACATTTTAGTAGCGCGGTTCGGCTTAGCGCCCAATAGTCACTCAATAATCAAGCGGTAATCAACTAGTAATCCACTCGTAATCAACACCCGTACTCAACTAATCATCGTCTGCAATTCGACCAATAGGCAACTCATAGTCCACTACACCAAGTAGCCTGACTGATATTTATACACCTGGCAGAAAACATTCATAAGACCAGAGTGTCACGCTCGAACCTCGGTGTCGGTAGCTGCCATTTTCTTCCTATATAACAGTCTTTTTGTTCACGGTTTTTGTAGTTCTGTTACTAATCTTTTCCTTCCGAGAGATAATTCCATCTAACTGTAATTTTAAACATTTTTAACCTGAACAAAATTGAGTAAAGCGTGTATTAAATTATACTATTTCATTTATTTACAAGGAACAATTATTTTCAAACAAGTATATCACGGGGTTTTTATTAACATTACCGAAGAAAATTCATCTGTCAATATAAATTTATTTGAATATGTAAATTATAGTATCCTAGACTCAACACAATTTACAATCTAAATATATACCCTAATTCCTCATGTATAATACGCTTTTTTTCCTAAAAAATAATAAGCAAAATCAGCACAGCTATAAAATATCTTTAAAAAATTGCCATAAAATAAAATAAGAATTATCATAAAACTAAATTAAAATAATATTATTGTATGTTTAAAACCATTTTTAGATAAGAGTAAGAAACGCTGGTCGTAATGAAATTGGAATGGTAAAATTTATAGGGTTTGATTACGAAACAAGATGTGCGTATTATGCTTAAGTAGGAGCATTTTCCCACATTTTCAGCCTAATTTTAGGGATGCGTATTATGGATGAAGGCATATTATACATGGGGAAGTAAAAGAAATGATAAATGAAGTATTAATATTGTAGGTGTAATTACAAGTTTTCTTATAATTTAAATACATTTTAGTTTGGAATTAGTATCCAAGATTAAACATCCAAGATCAGATACAGGCAGCGTAGGAGGCTGATAGACAAAGATATTCACAGACATCGCAGGAATGCTGTGAGGCAACAAGAGCACAATCCAGGTTTGGGCGGGGGGCGAGGTTCAGGGGCAAACTAATGAGACTGAAGGGTAATAGGAGGTCAGTAGACCTATGACATAGAGCAGTGCAAGGACAATATTAAACAGAGGGAGAAGCTAATGCAAAAAGACCTGCAATCTTAATTTGTTTATGTCAACTCCTCAGGGGTTATATCATGTTGAAATTTATTTTTCTTGGGACAATATTATTTTTTTTTACAAAAATGTATTCCTGGTAATATTTTAACTATGTAAACATATTGCTAGTAATTTTTACTAAAAACATATATATATATATTATCCTTTCATAGTGTTTTGACACGAGTTTGGTAGTTAACTATTTACCCATGAATGGGACCCTAACAGGTGCTACCACCCCGGATCAAGGTGAACATGGGAATAATAGCAATTAAGAAGTGGTTCCACGCTCCTCAAAACCTCGCGATCAGAAACCTTGCTGCCGGATGTAGTTTATCGTCATACCCAGAACGTGAGCTGTAATATGAGAACTGAAAGGAATAAAAATGAAACAGATGAAGAATCTAAGGCAAGAAGAGAAAATATGAGAATAAAAATGGAAGAACGTATTTGACACGAAAGTAAAAAGCAATGCAATAGAAGGAGAAATGAGAGTATCATGGCGCCATGAGAATCGCAAGAAATGCACAAAACCGTGTTCGTAGAGTAAATAATCTTCTGTACACTCTAGCCAATTATCAACAACATAAAAAAATAACAATCATTTTAGACGGCATGGGTTCACTCGTCTCTCAATATAAAAAAGACCTGGCTCTCTGTCCTCACGCTTTATAATTGTCTGACTTTGCATACACGTATTTAATCTATATGCGTCTGTTGTGTCTGCTAGACATGTTTGTCTGCCACCTAACATACAAACAAGCACACGGGTGCACACTAAATGCGTGGATTGTGAATTTGATTTGATTTTTCACGCTAAAAGTAAAAAGGAAAGTAAATGAGAAACATTTTCATCATCTGTGCTGCTCTTTAATCGAGAAAGGTAAGAAAAGAAACGTTGTCCAAAAATACATCCATCGTTGATCAAAATTGTGTTATCGT
Organism: Acanthosepion esculentum; assembly: GCA_964036315.1. NCBI lineage: Eukaryota > Metazoa > Mollusca > Cephalopoda > Sepiida > Sepiidae > Acanthosepion > Acanthosepion esculentum. The sequence continues at coordinate 45,613,354 of OZ038488.1, forward strand.
TGGGAGTACTGTCCGTAAGCGGTTCAGAAATGGGAACTTCGATCTGGAAAAGCGAAAAGAGGCTTCTGGTCGTTGATGCTGACCAAATCGAAACACTGATTAAAAATAACCCAGGTCACATGACACGGGATATCGCCGAGATATCTGCGTGGGAATCTCGTGATTTAACAGAAAAAAATAAATAAAAAATTAAGTGACCGCGTTTCCGTCTGCTATTCTCTACTAAAACTCTACAAAAAACACAATTGTTATAAATAACGTATAAATGCAATGAAAAGTGGGTTGTTTACAACAATGTGGCGCGAAAAAATATCTGGAACTCATTGGTTATCATGAGCCCCTCCCGCCAAACTAAAATCTTGAATTCAGACAAGTTTTCCCATTTGGACTAATTTAAAGTGACAATCAATGAAAAACCTCCAGAATTAGCCCATTCGAATGGCGTCGTCGTCACCCAGGGCAACGCAAAACCTTTTCAAAGACCTGATAGAAATTGAACAACTTTGACTTCATTTTCTATTGCCCTCTTTGCACTCGTCCGAACGTGCACCCTGGAATAATTACTAATTTCCACCCCTTACAAATTATCTTAATTGTAAGAACTTAAATTCTCCCGCAACATTTGAAAACCAATAAGTCCAGTCATTCACCCAGCGATATTCCAAGTTCTGGGAGAATGGAATCAGGAAGCTACCTCAGAGATGATGAAAGATAGTGGAACGAAATGGCATATGGAGATATCAGATAGGAAGTCTTTGTTCTGAGAAAAGTTGATCTGTGATGATTCTGATATTGTTGGGCTTAACTTGGGAGATGCTTAGATAGAATTCTCGCTCAGTGTCCCACCAAGGCGTCAGACCGACTGGCTGCATGAAAGGTTTGTCCTAACTATTGGCCTCTCTGCAGACGGGCGCGAAATTACACCTAACAGGATATCAAGGTCGGCACTTAAACCAAGTGGGAAATGATAGACATTGTCTTTCACTGAAAGATCCCAAAACCCACACTCTTAAATTGATAATAATTGACGATGTCGGTTGAATAAAAAATAGGTTATTGTATGTGAGTCTGGTGTCTAATTATTTTTACAATATGCCGAAACTCTAAGTAAATTGTTTATTTTATATCATGTGGTTAATGTTCGATGTTTTATATGTCTGGTATAAAATTACAAGTATGAAACCCTGAGTAAAATTCATAGTCAGTGCAAGACTACCTCAATTACTAAACCTCAATTACCAACGGAGAGGCAATCGCTAAAACTGAGCATATATATATATATATATATATATATATATATATATATATATATATATATATATATATATATATATATATATATATATATAAAATATAAAAGTGAACATTGAAGTCAACACTTAGAGGCGTCTTGCATGAAACAGCCTGTCACCTCTAAGTGTTGACTTCGTCGTTCACTTTTATATTTACACACGCTATCTCTTATATTGAGCACTTTATCCCATAAATATAGCACACTTTAAGACTATATTTCTTCATATATATATATATATATATATATATATATATATATGTATGAAAGAAAAGATAATTCGACGGACTTTCTCTAGGTAAATGTAATGTTTCCATTTTGTACCAAGTATATATACTTGTTGCAAAATAAAACTATCACATTTGTACTGAGAAAGTCCGTCGAATGATGAAACACGTCGGCTAAACTATGTATAGAGTTCCTATTGTTTTTCTTTCAATGTGTCATTTCTGCAGATATACACCATCTAAGAATATTTACATCTATCTATCTAGCTATCTATCTATCTATATATTTATCTATCTCCATACGTATATATATATATATATATATATATATATATATATATATATATATATATATATATATATATATATATATATATATATATATACATGTGTGTATGTGTTTGTGTGTGTTTTGGAGTGACACTCAGACCTCAGCCAGAGTGAATAGATAGGTACATCTACTCAATATTTATGACGGGGTGTATGCGAGTATTTCTAATAAGGCGTCTATATTTCATCTATTTCAATGCCTTTCATATAATAATCATATAATCCTTTTACAAACCTCGATTGAACCTTCATCGTGCAGTAAAATATAGCTATTGTCCAATGAGCTTATTCTTGCAACATATCTAAGATTTGCTAAGACAATGCTCTGAATCACACAACGAGCGAGGAATTCGTTAACAAGTGAATCCTAAGCCTCACTGATACAAGCCGCCAGATTCTATGCTTGTAATTCGTTTAGTTAATATACTGCACTTGAAACGAGATGATGCTAAATTTTGAAGAAATGTAAAATTATATCTGAACCACTTCTAAAGCAGTTCATCTTGTATGATATTCAAAAGTATAACATAATGTCTGGACTCTGTCTGCAACATCTTACACATATTTTGCTAGAATTAATTTGTCCTGTGTAGCACTAAGATTGATGATAGAAAGTTAATAAAAATGTTTCCCATGTATCATTTATGGTAAATTGATATGCGGGGTTAAAGTGTTTCTGTTCATAAATATGTCACCTTTAATCTAGTCAATGATCGACAAAATGAAATGATTTCGTTGTACTCCTGAGTAATTTCAATTCCAATACGTAAAACTATTTTATATTACCTTCTGCCTTGAGTTGGTTGAATTTAAGCCATGGGAAACATTATTGGTTTATTAATGTTGATATAACATTTTCTTAAAATAAATTTGTGTCTATAAGCAGTAATTACATTTTTCGTGGATATTCAAATATTGATCGTTTTTATTTGAGTCAAAAGCCTTTATTTGGATCAGGTGTAGGTAAATATTGAATGTTGTTATTTGAGTCGAAAGTATTTATTTGGATCAGGAGTAGGTACATATTAGTTGTTTTTATTTGAGTCAAAAGCATTTCCTTTGTTCAGGAGTAGGTAAATATTGGACGTTTTTATTTGAGTCAAAAGCGTTTATTTGGATCAGGTGTAGGTAAATATTGAACGTTGTTATTTGAGTCGAAAGTATTTATTTGGATCAGGAGTAGGTACATATTAGTTGTTTTAATTTGAGTCAAAAGCATTTCCTTTGTAGGTAAATATGTTTCGTTTATATTTAAGTACATTAAGGTTTTACTTCTTTCGTCTTTAGTTAAAAATTTAGCATTAATTTTTGAATTTATATACATTTTCATGCTTCGCGGATATGTTATCATTGGTCGTTGAATTTCTAGGCATTTATTTGGTTCGGGGATAGGTTAATATTTGCCATTTACATTTGAGACAATAATGACATAATGAATATTCAGACGTTCCACACTACTACAAACAAATGTTTAGGAAGGAAACCCCCGTCAATACTGGAATGATCAGCAACTTACTGGACTAAAGAAAACAGTTTTCCTTAAAAGAATTTTACATATCAAGATTTGACAAATTTCAAACGGAAGTAGCACTGGCTACTCGATCAATAAATGCTGCATATTTCCTTATAAGGAAATGTTTAATATTACGATGACAATTAGCAATTACCCATCTATTCCTTTAGCGCTTATAGCTGCTGGATTTTTCTAAAATTCTTCTATTGTGTATTAGATCTATTCACTTCATCTTATCCGATGTTAGAGTCAATATCTCTTCTACAATTTTGAATTGATATTATTAAATTAATGACCACAAATGAAATAATTTCGATCTTCAGTTCAGTAGTCTATATCAGGAGTCATCATAGAATAAGATGAAAAAGATGTAAGTTTCTGTTACTTAAAAATAACAGAGTCTGATAGGAATGATAATTTTTTTCTTATGGTAACGGTACTTGATCTTGTTCTTTTTTCCAAGAATCGGAGCGTAGCCAAAGGTTTTGAGCCTTCTGACCGACGGGTCCAAATCTCACTATAACTCGGCTCCGGTTCAAATCTCACTAAAACTCGGAACGGGTTCAAATCTCACTAAAACTCGGAACGGGTTCAAATCTTACTATAACTCGGCTCGGGTTCAAATCTCACTAAAACTCGGAACGGGTTCAAATCTCACTATAACTCGGCTCGGGTTCAAATCTCACTATAACTCGGCTCGGGTTCAAATCTCACTAAAACTGGGAACGGGTTCAAATCTCAGTATAACTCGGCTCGGGTTCAAATCTCACTATAACTCGGCCCGGGTTCAAATCTCACTAAAACTCGGAACGGGTTCAAATCTCACTAAAACTCGGAACGGGTTCAAATCTCACTATAACTCGGCCCGGGTTCAAATCTCACTAAAACTGGGAACGGGTTCAAATCTCACTATAACTCGGCTCGGGTTCAAATCTCACTAAAATTCGACTCGGGTTCAAATCTCACTAAAACTCGGAACGGGTTCAAATCTCACTAAAACTCGGAACGGATTGAAATCTCACTATAACTCGGCTCGGGTTCAAATCTCACTATAACTCGGCTTGGGTTCAAATCTCACTAAAACTCGGAACGGGTTCAAATCTCACTATAACTCGGCTCGGGTTCAAATCTCACTATAACTCGGCTCGGGTTCAAATCTCACTAAAACTCGGAACGGGTTCAAATCTCACTATAACTCGGCTCGGGTTCAAATCTCACTTTAGCTGATGAATACAAAAAGTGAATTCTTGATAGTATCATCAGGGAGGTAATTTTAGTGTGAAGCACTGTTGGGAAGTGTTTGAAAACCAAACCACAGAAGGACTTGTGTGTGAAATTTACCAGAGGAAAACGCTAAGGAAGCCGTCTAATATGTAGTCACGAGTCATCACCTTGAGCAGATAGACGCTCGTGTTGATGGTTGACAATCCCTCTAGAGATGGTGTCTCGATAAAAGGCAGCCTAGACCACTCAGATATCTGGAACAATTATGGGGGCATATCTGCTTGGAAAAAAAACACAATGCCTGAAAGCATTAACAAAAAAAGTCACGTGAGTTCGAATCGACGGAAATAGTGCAGCATCAATATAGCCGTTATTTTTAACCATTTTATTAAATATAAAATATTGCATATATATATATATATATATATATATATATATATATATATATATATATTGCTGGGATAAGAACTTATCCTTACATTATCTAGAGTGGGACTAACAGCCGAAAAGATTAAAGCTTAGATTCGTGAATTTGGTGACAGAAATGCAACAAGCGCTCAGTCCCCGGATTGTGGGTAGTATAAGACCTAGTGAGATGTGTCTAATAGGAAGAAGGAGCGGTATCTCCATGAGGCATGGCCAGTTGAACGAGAACAACCTGCATCCTTAGCTGAAATAATGAGTTCACTTCGAAATTCCCTACGCGTGTCAACAAGCACCAGCTGTAGATTGGACAATGTCTTCCCACCGCGTCAAGGTTTCGAACTATATCAAAGTTGGAAAGTGAGGATCTTGCAGTTCCAAGCGAAATATACCAGCAATACTCTTTGAGTTTAATCTTGTAAGAACGATATTACTACAGATTTTCTGAGATAAGAAATTATCCTTCTTTAACTTTATTTAGAGTTCATACACGTTCGGTCGGATGGCGTTTGTTTAGAGGAAAAATGGTGTTTTTCTACATATAGCCGCAAGAATAACACAGAAAAAATTGAACATAGTTGATTTGTTCTATCTCTCTTGTAATATCCAATTAATCTTGTACCAACGAATAATTAATTTTCGTTATTAGATCACTGAAAAAAACGCTTCGATTCAGAAAACTTTAACTAATGAAAAACAGATTCGTCAGCCCGTGGATAATTGATTCAATTCGAAACCTGCGGGACTGAAAAGGCGTCGGAGAGCTGCCTGATAATTGCCAACAAATCCTTACAATTAATGGTGAATATACACTTGAATAACATGTAATTGTATTCTAATTTTTTTAAGAAAAGATTTGACAAATAAAAACGGAAATTATTTATGACTCAACCAAATGTAATATAGAACCTCTGATGAATCAATATACTGAAAGGTTACCCAGCTTCATTTCCTTTACTTAATAATGAGAAATTCCATTTTTATCATAACGGTAAGAGTTACGAAACGCCAATAAAAGATGTCTCATATTGTCATATGTTTAATGAAAACCAGATTCAAAAATTTGTTATAAACTTCTTCAAATCACAACCTGCGGAATTTTAGATATCGGCGAGCTACTTGATAAGAGGCAACATGTCATTGCAAATAAGGTTGCAGCTATACATAATTGAATAAAATGTAATTGTACTTTATTTTTTTAAGATTAAACTTGATAAAGAAACACGTAAATTATTTATAACTCAACAGAATACTTAATCTTCATTTTTTTCTATGCTTGATTTTGTTAAGTACAGTTATATTTTCCTCTCTTTCTCGTTCGATTTTTTTATTAAACAATTTTCGTTCGAGAGTTTATTTCTTCCTTTGTTTTTCTTCTTCATTCAAGTTCACTTAAGTAATTGCATTTATTATTCGTCACAATTGCAGCGTAAAATAATAGAAAAACAGCTAAAATAAAAAAACAGTTCTATTTCGGCGTCACGTTTGTCGATACACCAAAAGATTTTCCTAAGAAAAGCCAAGATATGCATATTAAAAGAAAGACCGTACCCAAAGCCACTTGAAATAATCAGTTCAAATATATAATAATCCCATTAATCCCATTATTTGACTTTATTATTTAAATATCCAACTGAGATGCCATCGCTCTTAACTCAACAAAATACTTACACACCATTTTTTTCTGTTCTTGATTTTATTAAGTAAACTTATATATTCCTCTCTTTCTCGTTCGTTTTTTTTTATTAGGTTTTCACTTGCTTGTTTTTTTAACATATAAATGTACTTGTTCATCCATGCCATTAATAATAACGACATGGACCAGTGCCTCTGCTGTCTGTTTACCTTGAGCTCCTTGAAAAGATCCAAAAAAGAATCAGCAATATTAATGGTCCTGATCTTGCGTCGCGACTGAAGTCACTTGACACCATCGTAACGTGTCCCCTCTTTTAAAATACTTTTATAAATGCTAATTGTTCAGATGAGCGCTTCATTATGGTAGCTGAACTTTTTGAATTTAAACGCAATACTAAACTGTCATCGAGATCACATCAGTTTGCAATTAAGCTATATAGATATAGCCATAATTTCTATGCTAACAGTTTCTTTTCTCGCACGTCAAGCGTGTGGAAATGCTTTCCTGCTCCATGTTTTCTAGTTAACTCTAATCTGCCAAAAAAACAAATGCAATGTCAATAGCTATCTATTATCCTCCAGATTACTCTTTTCTCTCCCTGGTCATTAATGTCTCTGTTTCTTTTCACATCATGTAATCTCTTGCGTTTGAGTGGATTTACTTCCTTGGTTGGGTTGATACCGATATACATATATATATATATATACATATATATATATACATGTGTGTATGTATGTATATACATATATATATATATATATATATATATATATTATGAAATAGACAAAGTTTGACAATTATTCTAAAGACATTTTTATGTTTAACATTCTTTTTATAGATACAAGTATTTAAGTAAATGCTCTGTTTATAATAAACAGTATTAAATAACATTTACCGGCCTGAATTTCCGAGAAATTTTCATAGAAAATATTCGTCCTCCCACAGGATTCGAACCTGTATCCTATACGGAACCGTCATATAGCGTGACGTACCTTAACTGATTCTGCCACTGAGGATCGTTCGGTTGGCAAGGTCGAATTTAGTGCTTATAAACTTGTATCTATAAAAAGAATGTTAAACATCAAATGTCTTTAAAATAATTGCCGGACTTTGTCCGTTTCATAATGTGTGACGTCATTTGTTTACATTTGATACGCCATGAGCAGTTATGAAGAGATTCATGGAAGATTGAAGTTTATAAGCAGTAAATTCGGCCTTGCAAACCGAACGATCCTCAGTGGCCAAATCGGTTAAGGCACGTCAGGCTATATGACGGTTCCGTATAGGATACAGGTTCGAATCCTGTCGGAAGACGAATATTTTGTATGAAAACTTCTCGGACATTCAGGCCGGTAAATGTTGTTTAATACTGTTTATTTTAAACAGAGCATTTACGTAAATACTTGTATCTATAAAAAGAATGTTAAACATAAAAAATTCTTTATTATATATATATATATATATATATATATATATATATATATATATATATATATATATATATATATATATATATATATATATATATATATATATA
>OZ038488.1:45626534-45651534 GCA_964036315.1 Acanthosepion esculentum
TAAATGGACATTGCCTGATAAAGTCCGTCATAGGACGAAACTCACACACACACGCACACACACACACATATGCACACACACATACATATATATATATATATATATATATATATATATATAAATGTGAACAATGAAGTCAACACTCAGAGGTGACAGACTGTTTCATGCTAAACGCAGTCATCAGGCCACAAGAAGCGTCCAACGTGCTATTTAGGTACAGAGGAACCTTCCTCTGTAGCTAAATGGTATAACATGTCAGGCTATATGGCGGCTTCGTGTAGGATACAGGGTCGATTCTTGACGGAGGACAGATATTTTCTTTGAGATTTCCCGGACATTCAGGCCGGTAAATGTTGTTAATAATGTTTATTATAAACAGAGCTTTTACCTAAATATTTGTATGTATAAACAATATATATATATTTCAGGAATAGGTAAAATACCAGCCTCCCTTGCAACCCGGGTTTCGACGTTAAGGTCTCCTTTTTTTATTTATATATATATATATATATATATATATATATATATATATATATATATATATATATATATATATATATATATATGTATGTATATATATGTGTGTGTGCATGTGTGTGTTTGTTTGTGTGTGTATCTGTGTTTGTTTGTGTGTGTTTAATTGTGTAATTAAAATGTTAGTCCAATTAAATTCTCTTTATCGTTGATATTTAATACAGTACAGTGTCACATACGTAGTCTCCTATGACGTCTGAAAGAAAACAAGACCTTCTATCTTTTGAACCAAGTAAACATGTAAAACTTAGAATATACTATAGAAAATTTGAACTAACGAACTCAAAAATATAATAATCAATACTTTAATGAAATCCAAATTTCAGATCAGCAATGTAATTATCAATATCGTTGCCCCCTACACGACTGTGATTCCTGTAGTAAACAAAAGAAGCTACGTAGTAAAATACTCCTACACAACAATCTGCTGACATAAGAAAACCCGTGTCCTTATAAGTACACCTAATTATAAAATACGTCTGAATATAATTGAAGCCTTTCACGTTAACTACCTTAAGCCAAGTCTCAATCTGTTTGAGAAATATAAAAATGTGTTGACGGTTTTTTAAAGTAACAGCCATCATAAAACGACTGCTACTTCAATGTAGTCTCGCTTAGTATTCATCCTCCTACACAGTACAACTTAGAATATAAGAACAGAGAATTGTACTTATAACCAACCCGTTGGAAATGGCTACTGAATTGGCCAAAAACGCTTAGGGCACTAATCACTATGAACGGTTTCTAAACTCTGTTCGTCTCCATAAAAAGAAAAATGCAGGAACGTTTGAAACAAATAAATCGGATTAAATTCGTCCAACAAAATCTCCGTCTTGTGTTTAGAAATTACACTTTGCAACAGACGCACGTACAAACACATAAAATACATTGGCTAAAAGTAATGTTGTCTATCATTTCTCATATTCCTTGAGGGACCATGTTTTGTCAATAATTTTAAAAAATCAGCACATATCTTTCACACCACAACATTTCTCTAGAGAACACTGACCCGTCATCTCTACGAGCAATGTGACATTATATATATATATATATATATATATATATATATATATATATATATATATATATATATATATATATATATATATATATATATATATCGTATGTAGCTCAGCCATTGTGAAGATAAGATACTGAAGTCTTGACGTTGATAGCAATCAATGAGTTGTGTGTGTTAATCACAGGTTTTGAGAGTGATGTTGTCTTTTACTTACGGATAAATGTAAGTAAATGTATCGATCTTTTGTGATGTGCGAGCGAGAATGAATTTGATGGCGAGCAAAACTGTGTGATGATTTCATCGAAACACTGAACTAGAATAGAAATGATATTACGAAAATCGAATGATTGATGATTGGTAGAAGAAAAAATGAGAGCTCAGATTGAAAAGATGGACCCCGAAATGTTAATAATTATAATGAATTTACCCTATTTTCCGGCATACAAGACGCTGCAGCGTGGAAGACGCACCCTAATATTGGAAAGAATTTTTTAAGAAAAAAAAAAGAAATTCTCATACAACAACATATTCAACATGCGCCCCTTACATACTGGAGCCACGTATTATTTACATTAATCAGTCTTTTGTTTGTATGGAAATGACATACTAGTCAAGAACGGAAAGGCTTCAGCCGCTGATAGTAAATAAACAGAGCATGTTTAAACTTGTGGGTCAGCTCCAGGAAGGTTTATAGTCTTGAAAATATGTGTAACAGCTAAGTACTGTGGTTATATCATATAAAATGCTGAATTAGATAGATAACATTATATTGTAATGACTCAACATAGAAATCAACGTCCGTATCAGTCAAGCCAACTATGTGACTGTTCATGCTTACTTGAATTTGAACGTTGCCTTACATTCGTTTTGGAAGACGCACCCGTATTTTTCAGGGTATTTTTTTAGGAAAATAGTGCCTCTTGTAAGCCGGAAAATACGGTACATCACGTTTGGTCCCCGCTCACAATGAACGTATTTAGGCGCGGCTGATCATTTGTAAGACAATCATTAAGAAAAAAAATATATAAAGAAAGGTCAAAAAACACTTTATGATTGGCCACGTCGAGTACAAACGTCATGGTCCTTTAACAAGGTGAACTGCTTTAGATGTGGTTCAGATATAATTTTACATTGGTTCGAAATTCAGCAACATCTCGTTTCAAGCGCAGTATTTTAACTAAACGAATTACAAGCATAGAATCTAAAGGCTTGTATCAGTGAGGCTTAGGATTCACTTGTTAACGAATTCCTCGCTCGTTGTGTGATTCAGAGCATTGTCTTAGCAAATCTTAGATATGTTGCAAGAATAAGATCATTGGACAATAGCTATATTTTACTGCACGATGAAGGTTCAATCGAGGTTTGTAAAAGGATTATATGATTATTATATGAAAGGCATTGAAATAGATGAAATATAGACGCCTTATTAGAAATACTCGCATATTCCCCGTCATAAATATTGAGATGTACCTATCTATTCACTCTGGCTGAGGTCTGAGTGTCACTCCAAAACACACACAAACACATACACACATATATATATATATATATATATATATATATATATATATATATATATATATATATATATGGAGATAGATAAATATATAGATAGATAGCTAGATAGATAGAGGCAAATATTCTTAGATGGTGTATATCTGCAGAAATGACACATTAAAAGAAAAACAATAGGAACTCTATACATAGTTTAGCCGACGTGTTTCATCATTCGACGGACTTTCTCAGTACAAATGTGATAGTTTTATTTTGCAACAAGTATATATACTTGGTACAAAATGGAAACATTACATTTACCTAGAGAAAGTCCGTCCACTTATCTTTTCTTTCATTCATATATATATATATATATATATATATATATATATATATATATATATATATATATATATATGAAGAAATATAGTCTTAAAGTGTGCTATATTTATGGGATAAAGTGCTCAATATAAGAGATAGCGTGTGTAAATATAAAAGTGAACGACGAAGTCAACACTTAGAGGCGACAGGCTGTTTCATGCAAGACGCCTCTAAGTGTTGACTTCGATGTTCACTTTTACATATATATATGTGTGTGTGTGTGTGTGTGTGTGTGTGTGTGATTATTTATTATAAAGATGTTACATATGGACAGAAAAGTGCTCATGACTTTATAATTCACCTATCTTATTTATTACTTTACCTTCTTATATACATATCACTGTTATATTTACTGATCTATCTTAAATTAAAGTTCTAAATTGATTTGTATATGTATACTACTAGTAATAACATTAGATAAAAATAATTTTATACCTATACTTACATTACTAGTTATATAGTTTGGTAATAAGTTTAAATTTATTTTAAAATTTATATTAGTATTCATACGTACTACGTTTTTTGAATAACGTCAAGAGTGTTTCCGTGTAACAAGCATTTCCGGTTGAGTTTAAATCTTTCGGGATATTTTTTTTATTTTAATGTTAAGGTTCTTTCATTGGCTGAAATGTTATCAACAGCACATATTATCTTTCTTTATTCCTTCTTTCTTTCTTTCTTTTTTTTAGATTTTTTCCGTTTTTTCGTATTCATGTAGATCTTTTTCCGTTTCGTTTTTTCTATTCTTTTATCTTCTTTTTTTTTCATATTTTTCCTTGGAGTTATGACGTGTTGTCTTTTAATTTTTCTAAACTCTTATATTTCTCTTTCTTCTTTTCTTCTTTCCTTTTATTGTTTTCTTATCTTCTTCTCTTTGGATTTATCTTCTTCTTCTTCTTCTTCTTCTTCTTCTTCTTCTTCTTCTTCTTCTTCTTCTTCTTCTTCTTCTTCTTTTCTTCTTCTTTTCATTATGATTATTATTTTTATTTCCTTTGATTTCTGGCGTTTACACATTTCTTTCTGGTTCCCGCCCAGGGACCTAAGTTTAGAAATGGCATCATGGTACTTTCCACTGAAAAAAAAAATTACATTTTAAAGCCCTTCGTAAAGTGTCGGCTGTACTTGTCAGAACAATTTTTTATTATTATTATTATTATTATTATTATTATTATTATTATTATTATTATTTCTTGTCTTTTTATAGAAACTCTTTAATATATTTCTTTTTCTTTTATGGTGTTTCTCTTTATGTCTTCTCCCAAAAAATCGAATGATGAAAAAAGAAAGTGATGCTTCATAAGAAGCATTTTTAAATAGGATCGTTTATAAGCAACTTTGTTTCTCACCTGTTGAGAGGCATCCGCATCGAAACAAAAATTTCCCATTGTCGTGAGTACTTGCTTGACGGTATGTAATATCTTTGGAATAAATAATTATCGCTCTACTCTTGGTATTGAGTGCTTTTTTTAATTAATGCTATGAACGTTTGAATTTATATTCTTTTTGTCCTGGTTACATTTGAATATATATATATATATATATATATATATATATATATATATATATATATATATATATATATATATATATATATATATATATATTAAAGAGAACAGAGAAGCGGCAAACGTTTTTGGTTATAATGTGGATTTTTTAAAAATATATATTATACTTTATTTTCCATATTCTTTGTTACACGATTTTCGGCCCTTGCGACCTTCATTAGACAAAGACTGGTTATTTTAACATATTATTTAAAGGAATTAATTTGGCCTTGTGTGTAGTACTAATCCAAATTTTCTTGGACTTCTGGATAAAATCTTCTTCTGCTTAAGGGGTAATAAAACAATTAGGATTGGTCATAGAAAGGGGTAAGGAGGGAGATCATTGTTCTTATCATTTTATGACATCTGTATTTTTTAAAATGATCTCCATTTTTATGTATTGTGTGCGTGCCTTTTTTGTTTATGCATATTCCTTCTCCATACATCTATATTGTTTTATTTTAAGGAAATAGTATATTTGGTTCTCTGTGTCGCACCAGAAGGTGTTTCTCCTTTGAGCCTATCCTTCAAATCTACCATTCATCCTTGCATTGAATAATGTTGCCATATCTGGTCTGGTTTCCCCGCTGCTCATCTCAACGTTCTCGACAAAATCCAACGACCGATATGCAATGTGATAGGTCCTGAAGTGGCATCTCGGCTACTGTCAATTACTCACAGACATGTTGCGGCTTCCCTCTGTCTTTTCTACAAATATTTTCATGGCTACTGCTCTGACGAGCAACTTTCACTGGTACCCCAACTACATGAATTTAAGCGTGCTACTAGGTTGGCATCTTTGTCCCACCCTTTCACTATCGAAACAGTTAAATATAACCACATCTTCTACTCCAACAGCTTCTTCTCTCGCACTTCCCGACAGATGAATTCCTTTCTTCTTACTTGCTTCCCTGATAGCTATAATATTCAAATATAATGTCAATCTACATCATCTGATGACTTGATCCCTTCTCTATATGCTTTCCTCAAACACCCCTCTTTACTCTTACTCTCACGTTCTATTACTCCTTGCGTGCTTGTGGTGTCGATCTGCACCGTCCCCGATCCTCCAAGACATCCAGTACCGCGTCTGATCGATGAAGTGATCGCTTCGATCCAGGTCCTGGCTTATCCTATGTTGTGATTTGCTTTGATCATAAGGCGGCCAAGATCAAATCAACGTCAGGTATCTTTGTATTGAACTGGTTCAAGCAGGGTGAAAACGCACAGAAAGAAAATAACGCACGATTAAATTTTTAAAAAATACTATTTTTAAATGAAGTCCTTCGTACAGTAATTGGTTAATTCTTGTTAAATCCAAGAGTTCGCATGTAAACAATTATCAGCCTACCAACTTCTAATTCGGACGTGACACGTTGTTGACTTGGCAAAGTTTGTTTTAATAATTTGCTAAAGTCCGGCACAAGGCTGATTTCGGAGGTTCTCGTCGGCAGATAGTCACGTGGGTTGTCTCGCATCCGGAGGCTCTCTCTCTCTCTCTCTCTCTCTCTCTCTCTCTCTCTTACAGGACTTCGTATTTATTGACGTTCGCCTAAACCGGGGCGGGGTACGACGCAGTTGGGGAATTCGGCGTTTCCCCCTGCCTGTCGTCGCCATTGTCTGGGCCTTGAGAATTAAATTACTGCATAATTTCGTGGAATTCCCCACTTCCATGAGTGATGGTTACTGGCATTACAGCACCCCATAGGTTCTACTTTCTTTTATAATCTCGCACTGATCTTCCTCAGTGGGCGGAGGTAGATCCTCCACCTTCCTTGCTGTCTCATCACGGCTGCTAACTCGGCCACCTTTTGACCAGTAAAGATTAATTCTAAGTTCGTTGTTTATGCAGAAAAGTTTCCCGTTCAAAGCCCGTATTTTTAGCAGTGTGTGATCGACCAAGTTTCAATCATTGTTGCCATTTGACCTGTCGCAGTTCCAATCGACGTCAACCCTATGTGTTTCATTGTTCAAAACCCCGACTCACAGTTCAGATGGCTGTTGACATATTTGCCATATGACTTTTCGCAGTTGAATGGCCCTTGTTAAGAATCAAAAACCTTCAATCTTTCCCACGGGATTTAGTCATTAAACCTTCTTATATTTTTTATCGGGGGTCAGTTAGTATATCGTTCTTTCTTATGATTACCAGTAGCAAATACTGTCACAGTGGCACTGCCGCTTTGCCTGGGGTGAAATTGCATAAAAAAAGAAAATATACCTATACACACACACTTAGTCTAGTGTGCACGGTTCGTGTGTGTGTGCATGTGTGTGTCTGTGTGTGTGTGTGTGGTCAGTCAAGTGTGTTTGTTTTTGCCAGCATGTGTGTATATATTCGTTCTCCATAGATATTTGGGTGTGTGTTTGGTCCGACTAGTGTGATCGGCTATTATGTGTGTATGGCGTGTTTATGTGAGTGGGCTTAGGATTCGTTTAGTGCAGGTTTCTTCTTTCTCACACTATTTCACTCTCTGATGATCGCAAAAGGGTGAAAGCCACGTTCACAAAATCATATCCATACAACCATCTGTCCATATAGAGCTCTCAACTGATTTATACCCTCCTGGAAATTCCGAACAGATTACCAATCATTTTATTATTATTATTAATATATATATATATATATACAATTTTATTATTATTAATATATATATATATATATATATATATATATATATATATATATATATATATATATATGCCTTTTAGTAAATCTAAGTTACTCTTATTAGCATAATAGCAGCATACAAATCTCTTGTAATATTAGTACCAAACAAATGTATTAAGGATGCCACGTCATTAAAATTTACAGGATTTATAATTCTAATGATAGGATTTTTGTCATAGAAAATTTTATGGACTTTAACGATTAATTTTATAATAATTAAGACTGCTAAATTTTAGTAGGAAAATTTTTTAGATACTGTCATATGTCTTAGTAAAATTTGAATGTAAATCCTTTTTACATCGTTTAGGAATAAATGATGTTTTCATTTTATTAATTTATAAATGATTTTTTTTTCATTTTATACTCATTTTCAGAGAATACAATGCCCAACAGCCGCTGATAGTAGAAGCTTACTGTGTTGTATACACGTAAGAAAGTTTTGGTTTGCTTTGGTTTGTTTTGTCTTACGGCATATCAGTCTCAATGGGTTATATATTGCCGACAAAATTTTTATTGCTGGTACTTTTTCACAAATGTATTGTTGGTAATAATTTTTACGAAGTATTTCTGGTATTTAAACATATACTTACACTTTCATAGTCTTTTTACCTCATTTGGAGTTTAACTATTTACCCATAGCTGGGACCCCCTAACAGGTGCTACCACCCTGGGTTAGGATGGATCTGGGAGTAACAGCAATTAAGAGGTGTTTCCATGCTCCTCAAAACTTCCTGATCAGAGGCATTGATATTGGACGTAGTTTAAGGTCATATCTAGGACAGTGTAAGAAAGCGTAAGATGTAAAGTTCATGATTATTTTAGACACAGTTTTGTCTACCATTTAACCTTGGTTGGTAGATTTATAGCTTATAGCAATGAAACACACCCTTACTTTCGGAAGAGCTTGTCATAATCAAAAACGATAGAAAAAAAGATTCAAAGTTATACATATCTTTGTTTTACCTATATTTAAATTTTGAATTAATTCTTGAAGTACAATTTCATGTTTGATATTTTTTTTAATGTACTTGATAGAATTCAACAAAAGCTTGTACACCGGAATATATCTGAAGGCATTCCATCTATTTACCTACAAAGAGGAATGTATTTGCAACGGTTTCTGGTATCCAATTTCAAAAGTCAATGTATCCGAGATAAAACCATGTATTTGTATAAACATAAGCAAGGGTATTTCAGATGGTTACATGTAATCATTTAGAAAAGTGAATGTATTTGAAACGACGCAATGTATTGTTGTACACTAATAGATCTCTTCTCCCTGGTGACCCAAATACTCTAGTTGGAACTAAGAATGCTCACGTCACACAATTTCCTTGAACTCTTCAATTGAAGGTCGCGGAATATCAAGAAAAAAAAATTAATTGTACCGAATGAAGAAAAAGAGACGAAAAAATATTTTTTTGATGCGCATTACTTGAGCGACAAGAAAACGATGCTCTTTGCTTCGATCTTGGAGAAAGAGAAAGAACTTTCTGTGATATGTTTATGATGTAAAGAACCCTTCAGGGGCGAAGGAGAAAACCAATCTAATGGAAGTAAAAATAAAATATCTTTTTTTTTCCTTTGAATTCTGTCAAAAGTATAAATGAAATATTTTTTGGATAATATTTAACAAGCTTTTATATCAACCCCTAGTAATTATGATGCCTACGAACGTATATGTAATTTTTGAAAAATATTTTCGATTTTATTGTTAATTTTTTATATACTAACCTAAATATAGACTTAATTTTAAATTTATAGGAATTAATTTTCTCACCTTTTGTTATATAAAAATATCTATCTCATCTTTAAATAAGTATCCAGTTAGTTTGTCTTGTCGAATATGTTAATTTACTTTTCAGAATGCCATATAAAATTGGATAGCTTTAAAGGTAAGACGTCATATTACATAATAGTAAATCTCATTATAACCGTAATTGAATTTTAGAAGTTTTACTTCTATCTATACTGTACAGATTTAGAGATGCTGCTTCGCAGAGGAAATTTGAAAGAGCTAATCTCTGAGAGAGATTATATATTATTTCTGATTAATGTTGAATTCTCTTCGCTTTAGATCGATCACCAGAGTAAAAGTTGGGATGAAACGCAGCTAAGGAAATTAAGAAGAAAACAAATACTAGTCAGAATTATTAATAGATTATATTTCGTTCTCATCGTCTTTAAACATTGAATAGGAAATAAGAATCATCATTAAGTAGGAACATTTCTAACGTTGATTCATTGGTTTCGAAACTCAAACGACTCAGTTTGTTTGTTTTTATTCCGATTCAAACAAATCACTTGAACCCATTCATGATTGAGTGGTTCTTGAAAAACATAAATTGAATCCTTTCAAAATACTCTACCCTAGAAGCTCAAATTAAGTCCTGGGTATGACGATAAACTACTTCCGACAGCAAGGGCTCCGATTTTAGAGATTGGAGGTTTTGAGACGCGTGGAACAATCTCTTAAATACTGTTGAGCCAGGATTACACACACACACACACACACACATACATATATATATATATATATATATATATATACATACATACATACATATATATATATATATATATATATATATATATATATATATATATATATGTAATCCTAATTACAGACTATCCTTAAAAATCCATCTCAGTTATAATTTATATCCTGAAAATATACAAAAATATGTATGATAAAAAAAACATACGTATACGCACATATCCATGCACGTACTTATATCTTTTTTTCAGGTGTTATAAAAACAGTGTTCAATGTTATGTAACAGCTATTAAGTGTATATACATATATATACATGTGTGTGTGTGTGTGTGTGTGTGTGTGTGTGTGTGTGTGTGTGTGTGAATATAAATAATATCCTCGTCGATAAAACGACTCGGAATATCATGAGGATACGCTATCTTCAGGTTCAGAATTCTGAACTTGAAGAGTCGCGCTAGCGACGATGGATATTATATATATACATTAATATATATATATATATATATATATATATATATATATATATATATATATATATGTAGAGAGAGAGAGAGAGCTATTAAGTATATATATATATACACACACACAATCACATATATATACATACACACACACACACACACACATATATATATATATATATATATATATATATATATATATATATATATACAAGTATACGATTGGTGTATACGGAATAAATTATAATAACCAACAAATACTATTCTTAAAAAAGTGCTCAATACAGAGTTGAGCAAATATAATCATTTATTCGAAAATTATAACATAAAAATGATATAAAATCACTACGAAAATAGCCATTTTGTTTCAACACTTTGTTTCAACACTTCTGGTGTCTTGGGAAACACCATCACTTGAGAAGACAACAGAAGTTTTGAAGTAAAATGGCTATTTTTGTAGTGATTTTACATCGGTTTATGTCATAATTTTCGAATAAATGATTTTATATATATATATATATATATATATATATATATATATATATATATATATATATATATATATATATATATATATATATATATCCATAGAGAGTTTAATTAAATATTTACAAATATTGTGGTCACTCGTCTTGATGATACCATAAAGATTCTAACGATAAACTTTGTTACCTCCAGTTTGGATCATTTTTTCATCGACTTATCTACTATATATATATATATATATATATATATATATATATATATATATATATATATATATATATATATAAAGATATTTTTGATAATTTTATCACAGCAATAAATGTATGAAGCTTGATATTACTAGACATATTAAAAACAGGCGAAGCGAACGGTTTCGCTTCCGCTCTTCAAGTTTCCAACGGGAGATTTAATTTAAATTAAAAAACACAGAAAATGTACAATGAAAAGGAAATGTGGAGGAGGAGAAAAATATGAGCAAAAGGAGCTAGAGGCAAATGACAGCGAGCCCTCACAAACACTCACGTTGTTTGCACAAGGAAGGCTTGCGGGACCCGATGTAAAGTGCCTCCAGCACCTTAAGGTGAAATAAGGAGTGTGACTGGGACAACCCGATGAACCGGTCGACACTAAAATTAGCTGCACAAAATCTGCTCTTTAATAGGTGCTCACATGTGGCGGAACCGTAAGTGTTTGGGACGAATCCATTCAACGGCAAGGTGTGGTTCCTGATTTTGGTTGGAACGTGCTATTTAATTTTCATGTCCGGGCGTTGTGTCGTCCTTCCTATGTAGTCAGCCCCGCAACTACAACCGTATTTATAAATTATAGAATTAATTTGATGAGGAGGGAGAACGTCTTTACACACTGGACAAATCATGGGCCGGGTTTGAAATATATATATATATATATGTTTGTGTGTATGTGTGTGTGTGTGTGTGCATGTGTGTGTTTTTAACTTTTTTCAATCCTTATTTCATCCAGTCAAAAGTAGAAATTATTGTGAACTTAATTTATTTTCAGATAATATTTTCTTTGTCTTTGGTAAATTAAAGTACTTTATTTTAAAATACGTTGAAAAAGATTTCCAAACCTCGGGGGGGGGGGGTCCAAATAAAGTAAACGCACATTTTGAAATTTTCACAACGTGAAACAGGAAATTGAATTGATTAAACAATTAAAAATTCAAAAATCTCATTTGTATGTGCATTGAAAAGATCTTCCCTCTTATATACATAAGAAAAAATCCAGCCCTCTTATATACATCAGAAAAGGAATATATATATATATATATATATATATATATATATATATATATATATATATATATATATATACAAATCTCTCATCTTCGGATACCGCATCAACAGACTTCGGATGAAACGGAAAAAAATCCGGCAAAATATATAAAAAAATTATTCTAAATCGTCAGCGATGTATTTCAAAATTTGCGGGCTTAGCAGAACGAGTCCTATTATTTCTGAAAATGTCTACTTGGCAGTGGTGGCGGGCCTTTCATTGGCAAACAAAGACGGGTGTACAGTATATAAAGTACGATACATTAGCGTGTGCGTGAGAAAGTAGCTGTGAGAAATCTATTATATTTGTTATTTTGATTAATATATCCATATTAAGTATATATTTATTTATGCCATATATAGATGTTTATAGTATTTACATTATGATCAAAACTACTATAGTGGATTTATAACTCAAAAATAATCCCTTCCTATCTACAGACAATCGGCTTTAATTGGCCACACATCCCCACTGTTAGTCCGTTAATGAGAGGTTTGTCTGTATATATATGTAAGTGTGTTTATATAACTTTATGTACATTTGCGGGTGAATACTATTTGATATTACAGAAACATAAAGAATGATAGACATTTAAAAAAAAAAATTCTTCCTGTGTTTACTTAAAAACCGAAAAGCAATTCTTTATCCGAATGGAAGTAACACAATTCCATGTCACTGTAGTCGAAATAATAAATCCTGCAGCCTCTTTTCTCATTCACTAAACTTTTAGTTGCAGTATCGATTGCTTTCCTTTCTTTCTTGATGCGTTGTCTGGATCGTCGTCGTCTTTAGTTGGTCATTATTTCCGCGTCTGTCGTCTTCTGTATTTTCTTCAACCGGCTCCCGTTTTTGATTTCCAGTCTGTTGTTTCCTGCAATCAAAAACAGGCATTTAAGTCAATCTGAGAGACGAATGGCTTCCAATGGTCAACAAATCCAGCTGGTTCATTTCCTTTGTGAGCAAAACTCAGCAGAATAATGTCTTCAGTGAACGATGTTTTGAAGGAACACTTAGTAGTTATGAAAAGATGCTGCTTAATTTATGTTGCGATGTGATTAAATATTTGGCACAAGAAGAAGAAACAGTATGGTGCGGTTTTATTGTTACAGCTCGCGAGGACAAATTGGAGAGCCATGTTTGAATCCCAAATGGCTTCGTTATATTCACTTACGCTTAAATATCCTTGGAGATGGTTTTCGTTTTAATCGTGTTCACTCTATTCAAGGCAGTAAAGCCACTGAGACACAAGTGGTTACTGGTTTAGAAACAGAAGTCTTCCAGGAGCGAGAAAAAAAAGAATATTAATCATCACGAGTGCAGATAGCGATCGACATTGAGTTTTTTGTTTGCAGATTCAATTTTCTGTAACCTATGTAGCCGGAAAGCAGTTCCACAAGCGAGAAATACGGAAGAGGATTTTTTTAGTATAGAATTTACGATTACACCTAGCCAACTCAACTGTAAATTGTTGAGACCTCGCCGCCAATCGAGTACTGCGCTTAAATTCAAAAACTCGAAACACCAGAGCGAAGATCTCACCACAGCAATTCCCATGAAAGCATTTATAAATAAGGCAAGGTGATTTATCTCTTCTCCAACACCAGCTATGGATTAAATCGTAGGCAGACTGAATCCTGTTGCCTTGGTTGGCAAGCAGCCTACCACAGAAAGAAACAGCCGCCTTCTGCGGGAATATCTTGTCTCGTCAATCATTAATCAAAAGAGCTATGTTCGTCCAATCGGCTTTCACGTATAGAACTTAACTGACTGGCCAATGATTTATTTTGTTAGAATATAAAGTCGTTTTTGTGCGCGCTAATTGCGCGTTCATATGCTGAATTATAAAAATAATATTGAACTTTATGAATTTGCTCATCTTCATCCATCAATTTCTTTCCGCTCCTCTCCCCTCTCAGTGTCTATCTTCTCCCTCTCCTCCCTGTCACCCTCTCTAAATATTTTCTCCTCCCATTTTCACTTAATTTCTTTTTTTCCCTTTCTCACTCAATCTTTATTCTCTTTGTCACTCTCAATTTCTTTTCTCTTTTCCTCAATTTCTTTTCCCTCCCTTTTCTTAAAGTTTCTTCCCTCTCCCTTTCACTCATAATGTCAAGCCTCTCTCTCTCTTTCTCTCCCTATTTATTTTTCTCTCTCTTTCTCAATTTCTTTCTCTTCCTTTATTTCTCAATGTCTATCCTCTATCGCAATTTATTTTCAGCCTCTCCCTCAATTTCTTTTGTCTCTCTTTATCTCTCATTGTTTCTCCTTTCTCTCTCAATGTCCATTATCTCTCTCTCCGTTTCTTTTCCCTCTCTCTCTCTCTCTCTCTCTCAATTTCTTTCCCCACTCTCTCTCAATTTCTTTCTCTCGCTTTATTTCTTAATGTCTACTCTCTCTCCCAATTTATCTCAGTCTCTCTTTCAATTTCTCTCGTCTCTTTCTCTATCATTGTCTTTCCTCTCCCAGACTCTCACGATATCTATCTTCTCTCTCTCTCTCAATTTCTTAATTTGTTTCCTATCATTATATATATATATATATGCGTATATTCTCTCTGTCCCCTCCTCTCTCTCTCCCCTCTCTCCCTCACTCTTTCTTCCCCTCTCTCTCTCTCTCTCTGAAAATGTACATTGATAAAAATTCCACTGAAATGAACATATATTCTTTATTAATGATGTGATATTTTTAAAAATGTATTTCTAATTATTCAAAATAATTAACTCTATTGAAAGCTGTTCGTGATTTATAACCATAGAACTTCTTTCTTTTGTTACGTTCTTTAAATTAAAAAACGGTGAAGTTTTCTTAAAAGCTCTTTCTAAAGATCTAATCACAAGTACCGTCCAATTTTCTATTTATATAGACTTAATAATAATACTATCATTTGAAATAATAGTCTCAATACTCAAATGATATTTGATACACCCAATACGAGGACATATAATTAGCTTATTAACTAACACTAGGATATATTATTATTTCATTATTATTTATTATTGTGATAGATAGATAGATAGATAGATAGATAGATAGATAGATAGATAGATAGAAGGTTATATATATATATATATATATATATATATATATATATATATATATATATATATATATACAGAGAGAGAGAGATTGAACAGCTTCAGATAGATAGATAGATAGATAGATAGATAGATAGATAGATAGATAGATAGATAGATAAACTAATATAGTCATGATGGCTGTCAAATCGAAAGACGAGCATGGCCATAGATGACAAGTTAAATTATTTAATATACGGTTAGTCTTTCGAATTTCGAGTTGTCCTTCTATACTTGTTGCCATCCACGGCTAGAGAGCACCACTTATGTTATTTAACTCATAGCCTCATTCAAAACTGTTATCCATTACTCCAACCAGACATACACCCACGCACACACAGACACACACAAATGTACACCTACATACATGCTTATGAATAGACTGAGATAGATAGATAGATAGAGAGATAGAGAGATAGATAGAAGGTTGATTATATATATATATATATATATATATATATATATATATATATATATATACACACAAACACACACACACACACACATATATATATATAGAGAGAGAGAGAAAAATTTATCAGATTCATACAGATATTTATTTAGAGAGATAGATAGATATCAAGTTGACATATATATATATATTTATATATATATATATATATATATATAGAGAGAGAGAGAGAGAGAGAGAGAGTGGAAGAGAGAAAAAGGGAGGGAGTAATATATAGATTCAGGAAAATACATAGAAGAGAATGGACTGACATAGATAGATAGATAGATAGATAGATAGATAGATAGATAGATAGACAGACAGACAGACAGATAGGAAGGAAAGAAGGAAAGAATAGACTTAGATAGATAGAAGGTTATATATATATATATATATATATACAGAGAGAGAGAGAGAGAGCGAGATTGAACAGGTTCAGATATATAGATAGATAGGAAGGAAAGAAGGAAGGAAGGAAAGAATAGACTTAGATAGATAGATAGATAGATAGATAGATAGATAGATAGATAGATAGAT
Organism: Acanthosepion esculentum; assembly: GCA_964036315.1. Classification (NCBI taxonomy): domain Eukaryota; kingdom Metazoa; phylum Mollusca; class Cephalopoda; order Sepiida; family Sepiidae; genus Acanthosepion; species Acanthosepion esculentum. Next base: position 45,642,982 of record OZ038488.1, read on the forward strand.
AGATAGATGCAGATCTGTAATTATTTCTTAGAGTTTCAACCCAACGATATTTAGAGAAACTGTCTGGCAAATGATCCGCGTCTACGAAAGCCAGAGATCAAACAAAGTTGTGAGCTCTTTTCTAATGTTACACAGGGGGAAATGGTTGATGGCAAGAAGTCATTCACTCTTTGTACTTTTAGTAATTCTTCTTCTGATTCGTTCTATGGGATCAGACCAAACATTGCTTATCTGTAGGAAACAAGACAGAAGTCTGCTTACCACAATATTAGCCTAACAGATAAGAGCAACGTGAAACCGCTGTATGATCAAAGCTGAAAGGAAAGGTCCTGTCAGTAATACAATATCGTAATCAGTCTGCTAGGAAAATCGTATAAAAATAGTTGTATAATCTGATAAAATTACGATTCTTGGCACATTTCCATGATTATTCAATCAGGTAATAGTTCGGTTACGTACGGAATTAGCTTCCCTGCTGCTGTGCCACGATCTGTTATCAAGAATATTCGGTATTGATTCAATATCGTTGCTATTTTGAAGACAGTTTCTCAGGTAATAATTTCTGCTTGTTCTTTTTTTTCTTTTGGCCAATAAAACTAACGCCGTCTCGATGGCAGACGCTGAAAGAATGCTACAGGAACTTCTCGATTATCTGGTTTTGAAAAGCGGAAAGAGAATAACTAAACATCAATTGTAATTTAATGATAATGATAAATTGCTGTTTCCATACAGGAAAACTTCACCATTCGTGAGCTGAACCGCTATGGTTGTAATTGTTTGTAATTCATAAATTCTTTTACTCAAAACATTTTTTGCAGGAAAATAGACATATCAATTCCACTAACTGTTATAGCACTTTCTTATATCGATGAGTTTTCTTATAAAGATTTTGGCTGGAAAGACAACATTAGGGTGGAATGTCAACATCAGTTTTTTTCTATCTCCTAAATTTGCTGTAATCCAACTATACGCCGAGCAATTAGAACTTTTTAGAATGTATTAATTCTACTTTATAATTCTTTTTAGAATAGATTCATGGTTTGGTTTGTTTTACGGCATATCAATATCAATGGGTTATTTAATGCCAAAAAGATTTTTATTGCTGGTAATATTTTTTTCAAAAATGTATTACTGCTAATATTCTTTTCCAAAAGTGTATTGCTGGTAATAATTTTTCTGCACAAATTTCTTGCTGATAATATTTTTTGCAAAAATATATTGCTGGTAATAATTTATTCTTCAAATATTTATTGTTGGTAATATTATTTTTTACAAAAACGTATTGCTGGTTTTAAAACCTATTTTACATTTTCATAGTGTTTTGACCCCAGTTTGGGGGTTAACTATTTGCCCATAGCTGGGAAATTAACAGGTGATAACACCTCGGATGAGGGTGAATCTGGAACACCGGCAAACAATTTTTGCAGGGAAATAGACTCATCAAGTCACTAACTAATATTTTATTTAATATTTTAAAAATTATATTTAACTGAACAGCGTGGAACCGGAAGAGACTTCCACAAGAGAATTGCGCTAGAGAAATTGTTAGTATAAAACATACGGGTGGATCTGCTGCTGCTGCTGCTGCTGCTGCTGCTGCTGCAGCAGCAGCAGCAGCAGCAGCAGCAGCAAGAAGAAGAAGAAGAAGAAGAAGAAGAAGAAGAAGAAGAAGAAGAAGAAGAAGAAGAAGAAGAAGAAGAAGAAAAGAAGAAGAAGAAGAAGAAGAAGAAGAAGAAGAAGAAGAAGAAGAAGAAGAAGAAGAAGAAGAAGAAGAAGAAGAAGAAGAAGAAGAAGAAGAAGAAGAAGAAGAAGAAGAAGAAGAAGAAGAAGAAGAAGAAGAAGAAGAAGAAGAAGAAGAAGAAGAAGAAGAAGAAGAAGAAGAAGAAGAAGAAGAAGAAGAAGAAGAAGAAGAAGAAGAAGAAGAAGAAGAAGAAGAAGAAGAAAGAAGAAGAAGAAGAAGAAGAAGAAGAAGAAGAAGAAGAAGAAGAAGAAGAAGAAGAAGAAGAAGAAGAAGAAGAAGAAGAAGAAGAAGAAGAAGAAGAAGAAGAAGAAGAAGAAGAAGAAGAAGAAGAAGAAGAAGAAGAAGAAGAAGAAGAAGAAGAAGAAGAAGAAGAAGAAGAAGAAGAAGAAGAAGAAGAAGAAGAAGAAGAAGAAGAAGAAGAAGAAGAAGAAGAAGAAGAAGAAGAAGAAGAAGAAGAAGAAGAAGAAGAAGAAGAAGAAGAAGAAGAAGAAGAAGAAGAAGAAGAAGAAGAAGAAGAAGAAGAAGAAGAAGAAGAAGAAGAAGAAGAAGAAGAAGAAGAAGAAGAAGAAGAAGAAGAAGAAGAAGAAGAAGAAGAAGAAGAAGAAGAAGAAGAAGAAGAAGAAGAAGAAGAAGAAGAAGAAGAAGAAGAAGAAGAAGAAGAAGAAGAAGAAGAAGAAGAAGAAGAAGAAGAAGAAGAAGAAGAAGAAGAAGACGCCGACGCCGACGACGAAATGTTTGCTGATTCAATTTTCTGTAAACTAAAAAGCAGGAAGGGAGTTCCACAAGCGAGAAGGGCGCTAGAGAAACTGTTAGCATAGAACTTATGTTTGGATCTACTTGAATTCAACTGTAAATTTATGAGACCTTACCGCCAATCTAGTACTGCGCTTAAATTCATATAGTCTAGATACCATAGAAGATAGCTAATCAGAACAATTACCATAGAAGTATTTATAGAACAGGCAAAAGGAAACTGCATTACAGCGGAGGGAAATTGACAGAAGGCCAGGACCAATAACATGGCAGATTCTTTTGGGATTTTAACAAGAATCTCTAAATATATAGAAGGCGAACCAAACCATATTTGGCAGCAATATGCAAAGCATGGGCGAATGGTACACTTATAAATATTTAAGAGAGATTCTAAGAGGAGGAATTATCTGCTAGACAAATTTTCAATCTAGAATCTATCTTAAGCAGTTAACCACAATTTCCTAACAACGGACATGGCAATGGATTCAATAAAATGTTTCCACTTTATGTCAGCAGAGTGTTAACCTGAGAAGCCCCGACGGGTTACTGTTCTAGAGGTTTGCATCATCTATGCTCATGGAAGGCAAAAAACATTTCTTTGATACGAAAAAGTTTCCTTTTGGAAGCGTGGAAATTAACAAGCCATTCCTCACCCCTGTTCATCGTAGATTGTGGGTCAGTTTTACGATCGTGATGTGTGAGCAACATCTGCATTCATGCAAGTGATAATTACTTAAGTACGTAACTCTGACATGGATAGTGAAATTAGAACATTAACTGTCATAATTCTTTCTAATATTGAAGAGTATCCTTCTAGATATTTCGTTTACGGTGAGGTGGAAAGTCCACATCACCATTATATAATTAGTTTCCACTCTAGTTACATGCATTAGCCATTTTAGTTTTTCCTACTCTTAAAGGTGTTCGGGTGATATGTTTTTTGTCTTTTGATAAAGCTGTTCCTTTGTGATTCTGTAGCGCCAACCTATAGGCTTTGATGAAGGATTGTTTACTTTATGACCTAAAAGGTTTCATTCAGTCAGTTATGTGCCATGCGTGATACACGCTTAGGCGATCATGTATCTTTCAATACATGACTAACGGTGCAGATTTTTCCAGCAGTAGGTTGCCATCACTTTCTGCGGTAGACCAGTTGCCATGCAAGGCTACAGAACCCGGTCTTTCTAGCTATTTATCCATAGCTGGGGGGAAAGAAGAGGATTCACACCTTTCCCAAGGGTATTAGCACGTAAGTGAATGTAATGGATTCGACTGGAATTCGAACTCTAATCTTGAATCTATTGATGTAAAAATAATGGTTGAATATAACTGATAGTTTAGACATTTTCAACGAGTTGGGCGTCATGCATGACATCCAGAGAAAAGTCTATAATTGACGAGGCTACTTAAGATTGTGAATCAAGTTATCAGCATAATATACTTAGGGTTTTAGCATGTTATGAGTTTGGGAAAATGTGACCCTAACGCAACCGATCTTGTGCTTACTTTCCCTATATTATGTATTTAATTTGTTGCAACCGATCTATACACCGAATTATTTTAACTGTTTAGAATGTATTAATTCTACTTTATAATTTATTATGCTGGATTAAGGGTGTGTGCCATCATTGCTTTCATGAAAATTCCAGATCATAATTTTCCTTTTGGCAAAACAAAATATGTGATTGTTAAAAGGCTGATCAGACGAAAAAACAAGTTGTAAATAGGAGAGAGCAAAATCGATCGTGTACAGGAAGTTACCTGTCTGGGAATTGTTACAAGAATTCGATGTGACATAGAAAGGCAATGGCGTGTTAGAGGAGAAGATGATTTTCAAACAATAAAATTCCTATTGGAAAAATTTCTCTCGAATCAACAAAACGGTTGCTGAACTGCTATGCAATATCAATTTTCAAATATAGCAACAAATTCTGGACAATTTTCTCACATATTCAAAGAAGAGTAAGGGGCAACAGAAATGAGGTTCTATAGAAGAATGCCGAGAATACCATGGACGAAACTTTCGAGTTGAATTTTCTTGGGCATGTAAAGGGAAATGACGACTTGAACAATATGACACTCACAAGACATGAAAGTAAGTGGCAGAAATTGAAATATTAAATCACCTACGTAAGAAACCCGTGTAAATGGATGATAGAGAATAAGTAGTAAGGGGACAAAATCGCTTAGATGTAAGAAGAGTAGGAAGTTGCAGAGACCATTGTCATTTTTTAAACTGTGTCCAGTTTAATATTTAATAATCGTATAAAGAGAATAATTAACCTCTGAACTGTTTTCAACGAAGTTAACATTTCAACGTTCATCGACGTTTTTATCCCACCTAATATTATTCTACGATCGAATTAATAATTTTTAGTTTCTCACCTCCCGTAATCTCAAGACTCATAACGGCACCACATGTCGAACAGCTATTGTAGAAGCATCTCGAAGCTAAGAATGCCTGTATATCCCTCTTTAATCTACTTTTAAATTCAGATCTACTTCTGGATAGGCTGCTATATCTCGACAAAAAATCCCAGTCAGGCCTTCAATTTAACCTGTAGCTTGTGGAAGTGAAGAGATGGATCCATACTTTCCCCAAGGCTATTTGCCTCTCAGTGAAGAGATCGAACAAGGGAGAAAATCAAATGTTCTTAATCATTGTATAAAAAGTTTGTCTCGCTAAAACTAATTACAACTACGTTGTGAGTTCTATCCTCATGGAGTTCCCCATAATTTCGGCTTTGTGTCACATCACAGCTACGTTCAAAAAATGACCATTACACAATCAGCTGAGTCAAATTTCAAAAGCATTCTATCAAAACGATTTGAGATATTCCTATCCGAGAGGTAGAACAGACAAAATAAATAGAAGCAATAGAAGCAATATTCTATAAGTAATAATAAGACATTCTTTAAAACAAAGCAGTCATTGAAACTATGTCGTCTGCTTCTATGTAAATATATTATGTTGTTTTTTTAAATATTATTTCAAAATAGCAAAAACTGAAACTGGAAAATTGGCACTAAGTGTTACTCTTAGACTATTTATTCTTTCAGCTATTTTATTGAGGCAATAATTGAGTGGCAACACTCAACTATTTTTGTAGGTGGTAGTGAAAAGGCCCCGTCGCTATTTGAATGGCGACTTTCCAGTTCTATTCAGTTCTTAACAATGGACTTTCTACAGCCATGTCTGGCTATTTAGCGGGAACGCTGGGCCAACTTAGAGGTTGAAAAAACGCTACACTGCAATCGACTTTTATTGCAAACGTTTTCAAAACTACATTTTTGAATTACAAATGGAGGGGGGAATCAAACACGTAAAAAGGCTGACCTGGTACTCAAAGGAAATTAAAAACGTGCGCCATTTTCAACAGAAATGTACCAAAGATTTCTTTTATCAGAGGCGTATGGGCTTTGGATAGAATTGTAAGTTGCTTCTGCAGATAATAGAAAGTAAGAAAACCAGAGTATATTCGGCTACATTTCTCCTACATCCAATTTATATATATATATATGTGTGTGTGTGTGTATGTGTGTGCGTGCGTGTGCGTGTGTGTGTGTACGTGGGCGTGTGTGTATTTGTGTGTATGCGTGTATATATGTGTGCGCGTGTGCGTGCGCGCGTATGAGTGTATATATACATACATATATATATATATATATATATATATATATATATATATATATATATAATACAGACACATAAATCAGCTGGATGATTTCCTTAAGGGCTACATCTGAAATGCTGACCTCTTTGAACAGTGCAAAAAATTGAGGCATTGTGACCTTTCTCATGCAATCTCAGTTGCGATATGCTGATTTGGTTTTGATTTATTTTGTTTCACGGAATATCAACCTAAATGGGTTATTTAATGTCGACAACATTTTCAGAATAGGTTCGTATGAAGAGAATATATATTCTTTGTAAGATATCAGTTTGTAGATCAGGTTTGCTTGACGTAGTTTTGTAAAGAGGATTTTTGTCAAGTGTCAAATTTATTGCTGGTAATTATTTTTTTCAAAAAATGTACAGCTGGTATTTTTACTATAAAAAATATTTTTCTACTTTCATAGTGTTTCGACCCCAGTTTAGAGGTTAACTATTTGCAAAGAGATAGGGCCGTAACTGGTGCTACCACCCCAGGCCAGACTGGAACTGGAAACAAAAACCATTATAAGGTGATTCTACGCTACTAAAAACGTCCCGATCAGACAGCTTCCTGCCGGATATAGTTTATCGACATGCCTAGGACAGTTGCAATGGGATGATCATGTCATCAGAATGAGCGACAGTCGAATACCAAAAGTCCTCATATACAGCCAGCGACACAGTGACAAAATATACGTAGGCAGACCATGGCTCGGGTACAAAGACAATCTGCGGATCAATGTGGAACACCCTGCACCATTTTCCAAACAGTGGGCTATCTGCTCAGTAGTCGTATGTGATACACAGAGAGCTTCAACATCTGTCTATATTTCTGAGATTAGGTATTTCAACTATTTATATATTTACATTGTTGGCACTGTTGTCCTCATCTTTATTGTCATATTAACGACATTTCAAACATTGTACGCTCCTTCTTCAGGTGATATACGTTGGAATTTAGGAACGAACCCTTTACTTAGACCACAGGTGTAGATTGTTCTAATTCCACGTACCATGCCTTTTCTGGACATCTCAGTTTCAGTTAATTCGCTTCAGTAACTCAACTCTTCAAGTTTTTGTTCATTCTGCTGTGTCCAGATATTGGGTCAAGGGACATTTTGGATAACTTCACATAACGCTTTTATTTCACTTGGCCATGTTTTCACCTGACGACGACCGGAGAATACAACTGCCGAAACATCGTGAATATGGCAAAAAAGAAGAGGCAACCGTCTGAACGATGTAAATAGTGTAAATATTACATTACCTAATCTCAGAAATATAGACGAATGTCTAAGCTATCTAGGTATGACATAAGGTTTCTGAGCAGATGGCCCTGAGCCGAAAGAGGGGGGTCTATAATGTCTCAAAAGAATTAAAGCACTGGAACTTACACGCTTCTAAAATCGAAGGGAGGAAATAATAAGGTCTAAATAATATGGATTAAGACTAGCAGCCTGGTCACGTAACCCACAAACCTGTACCCAATACGGACTTGTCTTTAAGTCACCTGTGGGACTGAACTGTCATATTCGATATAAACATCCATAGACTAAGCTATAAGGTGCTGGTCACTCAGACCTCGAAAACAACGGAAGAGTCAATTTTATAAATACAGGGTGACCATAACGTTCGTGTGCCCTTTAAAAAATTGTGTGTGTGTGTGTGTGTGTAATGGATTTACTTGTAATGCGACATTTTTGTTACCTCAAACGTTATTACAAGGGTTCGTTGTATTTGAAAGAGACGGTCTATTTTTATAAATGCAAATAGAACCCGCCTTTATCTTTGTAAAATAACACCACCGTTTAATGTGGTTTGCCTCTACCACTAGGCTACAGAGAGCGATGAATGCACATCGGATCAAATGGTAATTTCTGCTACAAAGGGAAAAGGCAGGTTCGATACTTACCGTTAACATTCTTCCCAATGCCCAGGTCGATAGACCTAATAGACACTGTTTAAATAAAAAATAAAAATGAGAGGTCTATTTCACTCGTGACTACCCACTATAATAATGTTTAAAGAAAAAAAAAAGAATATATATATATATATATATATATATATATATATATATATATATATATATATATATATATATATATATATTAGCTTATACGCATATATATATATTTATATATATATTAAAATATTACTACTAGTAAATTTTTATTTTTATGTTTATATTTGTTTATTAATATAATATTCAGTTTATATTAAATCCCTAATTTATTTGTGGAGAAGTTAAATATTTAAATTGCTATGAAGCATTAAATCTAATTTATTTGTGGAGTTTTTAAACATTTAAATTACTATAAAAAGTTAGGATTTGTGTTTATCTAAATTGCCCAAACATCAAGCTATACCACCCTTCTCCTTCCTTCAACACCCTACGCCCATCTCT
>OZ038488.1:45654034-45669034 GCA_964036315.1 Acanthosepion esculentum
TTTTTTTCTTTATGATTTCCTATGTTTAACCATTGTCTTTTGTGTGTAATAGTAATCCAAATTTTTCTTGGGCGAAAATTTGGATTACTACTACACGACTACTAGCCGACACACGTGTAGCATAAATATTGAAAATAAAATATAATATATATTTAAAAAATTCACATTAAAACCAAAAACATCTGCTGCTTCTTTTCACTCTTTGGAACAACTATAACCTCTCACTTATCCATATATATATATATATATATATATATATATATATATATATATATATATATATATATATATATATATATATATATGAAGAGATATACTCTTAAGGTGTGCTATATTTATGGGATAAAGTGCTCAATATCAGAGATAGAGCGTGTGTAAATATAAAAGTGAACATTGAAGTCAACACTTAGAGGCGACAGGCTGTTTCATGCTAGACGCAATCATTAGGCCACAAGCAAAATAATTTAACCCAAAAATTAAATAAATAAATAAAAAAATAAAAGACTTCAGGCAAAATAACTGCCAAAATACCCACGCATATGTATAAATAGCCGAGAAAAAAAAACAACACTCGTGGCCTGACGATTGCGTCTAGCATGAAACAGCCTGTTGCCTCTAAGTGTTGACTTCAATGTTCATTTTTATCTCTATCTATAAAAGGCAGGATGTGTTTGTGTAACGAACGCACGACCGAAAATTCCGACAGATTTGCACCAAAATTTACATGAACATGCTCCAAGTTAGCGGAAAGCCCAAGACCGACTTTGCATTTCCCAACTCCCATCGATAGTGGAAATAATCGATTTTTTCATGCTTCTACGGCAGTTTTCATGTAATTTGCCGCCATTTTCTACTGGCCAGAGTGCGAGCCTATAGCTGGCTGCCAGGAATAGGCAGGAAGATTCTATTGGCCAGTGTGAGAGCCAACAGCTGACTGACACGAATGTTAACTAGCATGCCAAAAAATCGATAGCTGCATTTGTCACAAGTGGGAAAAATTTGAATCTGCATGGCACTTTACTCCAACTGGCTCATTCGCTTGCTTAAACTCAACGTTGATTCTGATTCCGCAGAACTGGGTTGGGTGTGAAAAAGTATTTGTTGTTAACATTCTTTTTTCATTCGGTTTTTCCAGTTATGAGTCCTTTTTTAAAGCTGATCGTTTTGTGTTCATTTTGTTTAGTTCTTTTTTCGTAACAGATTTAATGTTTATAAAAAATAATAGGCAAGAAGTAAGGCATGTAGCAACATTAACACAGCAAAGGACACTCCTTTAAAGGCAAGGAAGGGCAAAAATATGTTAAGTGATAGCGATTTTTGCATCAAGCACTGGCAACGCCGGGCCATGCTGCTAGTATATATATATATATATATATATATATATATATATATATATATATGTGTGTGTGTGTGTGTGTGTGTGTGTGTACGTGGAGTGTTCTTCATGACATGACAGCAGAAAAATAATTCTTTATTTTATTTTTCGATTAATACTTTTATACCATCCTGATTGCGTTTCATCTACAGTAGACCGCCCCAAAGGAAATTCAGCGCTCTGGAGTTTGACAGTTACATTACGGAGCCTCGTCCGCAAGCAAACATTTTGCCTCGCGCAATCAAAGCTTTTCTGCAGTGTAGCCTGTCGTAGAATAAAAAAAGTCAATAACAGTGTGATACTTGAAAATTAATTCAGCTGTTATCGTTTCTGCAATATAATCATAGAAAATATATTTAAAAAATGAAAATATCCCAAATTTATCAAATTATATATATATATATATATATATATATATATATATATATATATATATATATATATATATATATATAAGCAATATTGAAAATTTAAAAATCCTAGATTACTCATATAGAATGTATGGACAATGTAAATGCAAAATTATTTATATTTGCTCTCATTTTTGGCCATATGGATCATATCATTCGTGGGGGGGGCATTTTGATGTTACATGCTAAAAAAAGAGTTACTTTTAGAGACGAGGATGCTGCATTACTACTGCAGTAAATATAATTAATACTAAAAAGATTATTTTAAATAACCGTCGCTTAAATGCCATATCAATTGTAATAAGATTTCCTCGAATGTTCAGACCGGTAGATGAAAATAAATAAATATACTGTTTAATAAATAAATTGAGAGTTTACTCATATATGGGTATCCACTAAAAATGACGTTTATACTGATAAACATCTCTCAGTTTAATAAATACAGAATCCATCACTTCTATAGAAAAATACTTATTGACGATTGGTTACTAAACAGGGCAGATATGATAATATCGAATAATCTATGACGAGAATGATGTCGCTCAAAAGTTCAGAACTTTGCCGTTCAGATCTTGCTTGAACGGCAAAGCTTCTTTGTGGATGAGTTCATAATTCAGTTGCCAAGTTCGGAGTTTCATGCAGACTTGCAAGATTGTAAGTCTGTATGAAACTCAGAGCCGTGCTATCGACGTTGGATAATATGCGTATTAATATATATATATATATATATATATATATATATATATATATATATATATATATATATATATCAACCTGTACTGAGATGAATAGGAAAATTTTAAAACTCTTGAATATTAATATAAAAATTCGCGTCAAATGAGTGAATCATGTTCGTGATAAGTTCAAATATTCAACATCAATTCGCGATCGCAAGACTATCTTATATTGTAGAAATGATTAAACGATAAAAATGAAGTTGTGTGGGGCAAATGATTGGCCGACCTGCAACCAATGGATAACTAAAATAGTACGAGATAAACCAAGCAATCGATAAAAAGAGGCAAGAAGTGACGCTTACTTTTCAGACATGACAGATCTCAGCGTAGTCACTGTTGTCATGGGAGGAGACGCAAAAGGCTTTTTGTCCAAACTAATTGCTTCAAAATATTTCTAGTTTCATGAGGCACGTGTAAAATTATATTAAAATATAAAACCAACTTCATAGTGTTATTCGTGATCGCTGTAGCTGAGCACATAATATAGCAGTTTAGGGTGCTTCTTCGAACGTTGGTAAAAAAAATAAGTATTTTCAAAACTGAATTTCCCACAGGTAGACCCTAACTCCTTGTAGCATTGGCTTAATACAAACAAATTGAACGAAGCTCATATTTACTAGCCGGCTTTCCGAACGAAATTATAACGTCTATTTCTCCGGTAATTGAGGTCTGTAGTCTAGCACAAGTAAAATGTGTGGACCTCGAATTATTATTTTAAAGACTTGCCAGCGTGCCTATTCACAAGATTGATGTAACACAATTTTCTTAATGTTGTACTTTTGTCGTACAATGCTAGATTCACGATTTTCTTAAAAAAATAAATAAATAAATGTCACACTCTACCTTACGTGTTGCCAATTGAATGCAGGAATATTTGTCGATGAAATTTTCAAATTTGTAGTCCGTTAAAGTGAATCTATATTACATCGAGAAGACATATTGAAACCTTGTTGAGCAATGCTTTTTCCGAATATTTAATTATGCGGTCAAAATTGAATAATTCAAATATTTAATATCACAATTCGTGTAAAAAGAAACTGCTTTATTTCCCTGTATTTGCAATAAGTTCATTTCATAGGTTTTTATTTACCCACACGGAAGGAGAGCACTTGGAAAATATCCCTCTTCATCATCAATGTTTAATATGAAGAGAGACAGAAATATTTTAATATTTTCCTATTGAAAATATGTTTCATTATTGAATCGGGAATCGTGTCTCATTTCCAAAAACGCCAATTTAATATACTCTTCCTCTGAAGTCTTCCACTGGCGTAATTGTCGTTTTCATAGGCTACAAATTTTGATTTATCTGAGAGCATGCATTTTAAACTGCATCTTATAGGAAGAGATGCGAAAAAAATGCTTGCCTTTATATTATTCGATTTTATGGTCATTAAAAATGATGATTTGGGGAAGCGGTTCCGAAAGTGCCACCTTTAATATGCGCATGCGCACATTTTTAAAACTCCTAATATTAAAGTATACCAATCGATTTAATTTGCGGCTGTAATAAAATTTGCTAGCTTATTTCAATGATTCTTCACTATTTACATTATTCGGACTATATCATCTTTTCGGTCGTTGCACGCTCCGGCCTTCTTCGGGTGGTTGGAATGTCGAACTGAACCCTTTTTTTCGCTCAATGGGTTAGACTGTTCTAGTTCCATGTGCCATGTCTAATGGATGTCCGTTATCAGTTATCTCCTGTTAATTCCCCTCTCCAAGTTCTCCACCGCCTTAACCAGGTATTGAACTCACACTCTTTGGATCTAACTAACGCCTTTATCCACTGTGTCATGTGTCCTCAAGGTTGTAATACATATGGCGACAAAGATGAGGACAATAGTCCGAATAATGTAAATAGTGTACATAATACCTCATCTCAGAAATATAGACAGACACTGAAGAAGGCCGCAGTGTACAACGACCGAAACGTTGTAATAAATATGGCGACAAAAATGAGGACAATAGTCCGAATAATGTAAATAGTGTACATAATACCTCATCTCAGAAATATAGGCAGATACTGAAAGGCCGAAACGTTGTAATAAATATGGCGACAAAGATAAGGACAATGCCTCATCTCACAAATATAGGCAGATACTGAAAGGCCGAAATGCTGTAATAAATATGCCGACAAAGATGAGGACAATAGTCCGAATAATATAAATAGTGTACATAATACCTCATCTCAGAAATATAGACATACTTAATGATACTTATTTTGTACTATTTTATCATCTGTTAGTATTGACAGAAATTCTTGTCGTATTTGAAGATGGAAAAGAAACAAATGCTTCTTTTTTCTTAATTGATATATTTAAGCAATATAATATTTTTCCTCGTGAGACATAACATAATCCCTGTTATTTGACGCATTTTCGATCCTCTGATGTAAGTTTTGATGCAATATATATTTTGGAGTACAAATTGTATAACAAAAATCTATTGCTGGTAATTTTTACTATAAAATTTATTTTTATACTTTCATAGAGTTTTGACCCCAGGTTGGGAGTTAATTATTTGCCCATAGCTGGGACCCTAACAGGTGCTACCACCCCGGGTCAAGGTGGATCTAGGAACAACAACAATTAAGAGGTGGTTCCACGCTCTTCAAAAATCCTAGTTATATGCCTTGCTCCCGGATGTAGTTTATCGCCATACCCGGGAAGCAAATAGCCTAGCGCGCTATGAAGGTTCTAAGGAGAATGTTCCTCACAAACATTTCTCCTCTTTATGCAGTTACCTTATTTTCTTTAATTGTTAATCACGTGATACCGTAGATGAAGACATGTCAAATGTCTCTACAATTTCAGAACTGGGATGCCTCTTCTGTTTGGCAGCAATTACCAGGTTCGGTTCGGGCGCTGATAATACTTGTCACCGTGACATGTGTAGCCTAGACATCGGGCATTTTAAATTCAACTGATGTCAGACAACTTGCGCAGGTCTGAGTATTCTCATGGCGTTAAGGTAGGTTTGCGCTGGCTGTTATTACGCTATTGCGTGACTTTTTAGCAGGTCGTAAAAAATGATGTACTGTGCGGTAATAAAATAAAGACATTACATCTCCCTTCTCACAAGAAAATAAACTTTTTTCGGCGCTAAAATAAAGCTTCATAAGACCGTACTTAAAGTTTTTTTTTGTTTTTGTTTTTTTTTAGCAAATCGACCCAAGCACGCAAGGAGTTATAGACAGTGAGAGTAAGAGTAAAGAAAGATGTTTAGGAAAAGGAAAAAGAGAACGGCAGGGATCAAGGTCAAGGTATCAGAAGATGTCGATTGACGTTACATTTGAATATTTGAAGATTATAGCTATCAACGAAGGAAGGAAGGATAGGAAGTGAGTTCTACTGACGGAAAGTGCGAGCTAAGAAGCTCTTGGAGTAGAAGAGACGGCTATATTTAGCTGTTTCGAGAGTGAAACGGTGGAACCGAGATGCCAACTTGCTCGCACGCTTAAATTCATGCTGTCTGGGAACCAGTGAAAGTAGCTCTTCAGAGCAGTTGCCATGCAAATACTTGTAGAAAAGACAGAGGGAAGCCACAGTACGTCTGTAAAAAGTGACAGTAGACGAGATGCCAGATCAGGACCACTCCCGTTGCATATCCTTATCTGGATTTTGTCAAGAGCCTCGAGATAAACAGCGGGAGCACCAAACCATATATGGCAGTATTTCATGCAGGAACGAATTGTTGATTTGTAGATTTGAAGGATGGAATCAGGCGAGAGAAAAAACAACTTTTGGCGCGGCACAGATAACCAGCTTTTCTTGCGGTAGATGAAATTTCAATGTACATTCAATGTAGCTGTTCCACTTCAGGTCAGTGTAGAACGCGAGACCAAGGAGGCGCAGGGAGGCGCTCTCTTGCAGTTGGGCATCAGCCATCCTGATGGGAGGCAGGGAACGTTCTCTGCGGTGGGCAAATGAAAGCAGTTTCACTTTGGAGGCATTAAAGATTACAAGCCATTTCTTGTCCCAGTCAGCCATAGATTGGAGATCCTTTTCAAGACTTACGACCAGGTTAGTTTTGTCAGCGATGCCGGATTTACTATTGAGGCAGGAGTAAATGGTATTGCCGTCTGCGTAGATACCAACTTGTTGCAATATTACATACTCTCTTCTTCTCTCTCCCTCTCACTCTCTCTTAGTCTCTGTCTCTCTCTCTCCATATATATATATATATATATATATATATATATATATATATATATATATATGTCTGTATGCATGTATGCCGCGAATTAATCATGAGATTTTGTAAACGAGGATTTTATAATTAAACTAGATATTTAAAGATCAATTTCCCTTCGAATGAATCCTTCTGTTTGCCTTGCCCTCTGTTTGTTTCTCGTCCATTGTGAATTAAACAATGTCTCAATTTAGAAGATGAATGGTAAATTAATTTCTTTTAAAGATTAAATGATATCGGGCTTTTCTTTTTCTCGAAAAAAAATTCTCATGAAATAACTCAAGGTAATCGGGAAAAAAACAGAAGAAAATAATTTATAAATTTACAATTTTGAAATCCCCGAAAAGAGATTATTCTACTGAAAAGAATACTAAATAGTTTTGATTCATATTAAGAGTCCTATATTCCATGTACTTGGTATTAACTTGTTCAACCAGCCCCAAACCTCCTCCCACGCCCAAAAATCTGCAAATAATTGCATTTTCAACAGAACCTCAAATTACTGCTAAAACATTTTTTTGTTAAATAACAAAATGTTTTTTCTTTTTTCTGGAAGATAAAAATAATAACGTTAATGAGATACTTAAAAATTAGAACCGAGACCGTAATTAAATATATTGTACTTGGGTTAAAGGGAAATGCTAAATCTGTCATTCATCTGATTATGAAAATAAATCTACTAACAGTTTCTGTTAGATTTTACTGATGTTTCATAAAAAGCCATAGTTATTTCATAAGTGAAGACTCTTCTGAGTTTATTTGATTTGTTCAAGTATCTAACCAAGCGAGCAGTGATATCATTCATAGCATTTACTTAAAAAAATGTCGAGAAGATAGCTTTTAAAATATATATTAAGTTACCTGATAAGTAATTTCCGTTTTCAGAAACCACTTGTAATGACGAACATATCATCCTAACTCCTAATCATACATGGCATTTGAGAATACATTTGAAATCCACTAACATATAAAAATGTCCAACTCAAAAGGCAATGAATAAAAAATGATAAATCTCCACAAGCAAATCCCACAGTCTGAACTCTAAGGAAAAAAAAAGCTAATGTTGCTCATGTGGCTAGATTTTCAGGGTATAATTTTATTTACAGCACTTACAGCCCAGTGAAAAACTATAGACATTTATACATCCAACAGCTGTATGTATAGCTGGCCACTCCTATTCGAGGATGACTGTTTATTAGGGCGGCTAGCCAATTCTTATTGCAGATGCTTGCTCAGGCACATTTGTTTTTGTTCAACGCCAACAGCGCCTACTTGTGGTTTATACTGAAACTAAACTGAGCAGACCTTAGTTACAGTTTCTGGGAAAGAGCGTGTTATCTAGCGTGATCAACAATTTGAATGGCCAGCACGCTCAAGCACTCAGTTACTTCTAACTTCCTGCTAGCAAAGGTATCGACGGTTTCCAAGGGTTCCGTCTACCCAATTTCACTCAGAAGGCTTGGTTTAACCCGTGGTATAGTTTTCAGGCAGTTTCCAAAGATACCGCACGCTGAGGATGGACCACTCCAGTCCGATAACATGACGAAGTCTCTTTCCTGACAAACAGACTATGGTGAGATTTGAATCTGGGTTTCATGGTCAGAAAGCGAACATTCTTATCATCCGGCAGCTATAACGTGTCCATAAAGGATTTCTCGAAAGGCGCCCTAAATACTACAATAGGAAGAAAATATTATTCTCCCCTATTTCAGCTCAAGATCGCATAGAAGTAAAAATAATACTTGAAGGTTGTATTATTTAATCATTTTACTTTCAAATTGATAATGCCATTGAGACGGAAAGCTTTCTTTAAAGTAAAAGAAAATGAGAAAACTTTAGTGAGGATTCGTGAAGAAAGAACATGGCGTTTGGTGTTACATTTAAATTTTTGAAAATTCTAGGAAGTAGGGAATTAAGAAACCGGAAGTGAGCTCCACAGGCCAGGAGTACAAGTAATGAAACTATAAGAATAGTCCTTACAGTTACATTTCGCTTTTTAAATAGTAAAACAATGCGAACACATTGCCACAGGTGAGATATATACCTGACCTTGCACCAATCGATTATTACCTTTGTGGATCGCTGCAAAATGCGTATTTAATGAAAAACAGACTTAAACTACGTAATTTTAATTAAGGGTTTATTTTAACATTTTTATCAAGGTTTCCATCAATTTTAAACGCTTTTGTGTAGTCGAAAATACATACTACATGGGTATTTTCGAATAGGTTGTTGCACATCAAGGCTAGTTCAATTTTATGTTGGTTTATGTACATATATATTTATATATATATATATATATATATATATATATATATATATATATATATATATATATACACATACATATATATATATATATACATATATATATATACATATACATATATTTATATATATATTTATATATATATATACATATGTATGTGTATGTGTATATATATATATATATATATATATATATATATATATTTGTCCTGCGTTTAACGATAAAATACATCAGCATCAAGACCTATGATAGGGAGGTTTGGAGGAGCGTGGAACCACCTCTTAATATGCCGTTGTTCTCAGGTCCACCCTGACCCGCAGTGGAAGCACCTGTTGGGGTCCCAGCTTTGGGAAAATAGTTAACCCCCAAACTGGGGTGAAAACATTATGAAAGTATAAAAATACATTTTTGTAATAACTGGCAGTGAATTTTCGTATTAAAAAAAATACCATAAATTTTATTATTGGGAAAGGAAAAAATAAAAAATCAATATATTTTTGAAAATCTCCCCAGAAATTTAAATTTCAGAATTAAATGACCCATAAGATGTTGATATGTCGTTAAACAAACAAAACAAATAAACCGAATAGAGCTCTGGTCGGAGAGATATGGCGGCAGTCACCTTGACAGCTGGGTGGGAGGTGTCTAACATAATTATTTATGGATTTGTTTCCGTTGGGGCATCTACAGATATAAATAATGGCGGTCTCGTAAAGTATTGATTATGAAGAGCAAGAAACCTGTATTTCATTACATTAAATATGAATACATCCAGAGTATACTGGCCGTGCTTGGAAATTAAGACTCTGTCTATTTTCAGCAGTTTTATGCTGTCTACAATAACACTTGCATGGCAGTTATTATACCAAAAGAGAAAAAATAATCCTTGAAAATGACTAACAGTTCATTCAAACGCTCTCGGAACCAACACATTTGGAACAATCTTTATGTGCATTAAGTACCCAAACAAAACTTGTACGCATATATATATATATATATATATATATATATATATATATATATATATATATATATATATATATATATATATATATGCATGCAAGTTTTTTTTTTAAAAAACGACTGACAAGGTGTATTGGTTGATTATATATATATATATATATATATATATATATATATATATATATATATATATATATATATATATATATGTATATATATATATTCCGGTTAATTCTTTTATTTTATTTTCGGGATATAATTTATATAAAAATTGCCCAAATGTTTCATATATCCATATACAAATTTCTTATATATGTAAGAAATAATTATACGAACACAAAAAAAATATATTTAAAAAAATAACCACAGAACCATCATCAGTCGCTTTAAACAGAACTTTCATAAAACAGCGATTGAGACCCAAATACACAATTATATATATATATATACATACACGATAGAAATTGTTAGGAGGATTTGATAATTATAATTAAGTAATTCATTGAGTCTGAAAGTAACCTCAACAGAATGCAGAAAGCACTGGACGGCCGTTTCGTCCTATATTTGGGACTTATCAGCAGTGCGCATCCACTACCGAGAATTGAAACCCGGACAGTTAGGTTATCAAACAAACGCCATACTAACTGTTCAACGGGCATCCGTGACGAAGAGTTAGCAAATCAGACTCAATATAGCGCCGCTCGATCACATATTCCGTGGTGGAACTCAACTGAAATTCTCTGTAACCATAGGACTGTGCCCCCGGGAGCCACGACTACTATCACCAAGACGCTCAAACTGAAGCATTAGAAGCCGGATCAAGCAATGATATATACATGATAGAAATTGTTAGGAGAATTTGATAATTATAATTAAGTAATTCATTATATATATATATATATATATATATATATATATATATATATATATATATATATATATAATATATTTTCTGTTCATATTTTATATTTGTACATATAACTTATTTCAATAAATGCACTGTTTTTTAATTAAACAATCTTAATTACATTTACCAGTCTGAATGTTCGAGAAATATATATATTTATACGTTAGTGGTACACCATATATGGCTGACTTACATTTATCCTGATAGAAAAAATAATTTCATGAAAAGTATTACTTATTTACCTTTCCTCCTTACCACCAGCTACCCCAACATCTTTCGCTAAAATACTGGGACGAAAATACATGAATTAAATTTCATAATGCTTCCTGACTGCTTATAAATATTTTGGTTTGGGAAGCTCGCTTCCCCCTGCATAAGTAACTTGAATTTTGCACACCTCTAGGCCGTGTAATGGTTAGCAAGCTTGGCTCGCTAGAACCATTATGGACTGAGCAGTGAGTTCGATCCTCGCTGGGTGGCCACTAATTTCGGCCTTGTGCTACGTCTAAGCTACGCTTGGAAAACGCTATGCAACTTGAAGTTGCGAAAACAGGTTCAATTTAGATACCTTTTATCATATATATATATTTACATGCGTACATATATATATATATATATATATATATATATATATATATATATATAAAAACAAAATCCGAATATGAAAGTTTACTGTTTTAATTTTGTTTTACTGTCGACGTCAGACGTTTCGGTCTAGTAGACCATCTTCTGGACATGGTTATTAGAAACTTACTTAGGATTAGACGATATTTAAGTCAACATGAAAGACTAATCAGAAACAGAACAACTGAAATTCTAAAGTCAGCGTTCCTTTTGGGGGGGATTCGGTCACGTTGGCGTCACGTTGGGGAATTGGCAGTGGTTCTCAGTTCAAACCATACAACTGTTCATCGTCATCTTCAACAACTTGGAAAATTTCCTAAACTTGGAAAATGGGTGCCTCATGAATTGTCTGAAAACAACCTCAAATCCCGAGTTGACATCTGCTCCTCTCCATTTTCGCCAACTTGTTTCACCTTTTTTGGATAGACTTGTGACTGGCGACGAAAAATGGATCTTTTATCGAAATGTTAAGCGTCGTAGACAGTGGCTTGGTAAAGGGGAAGGACCATAGCCACAGCCGAGAAGGGAACTTCATGGGCAAAAGGTTCTTCTTTCAATCTGGTAGGATTGCCAAGGAATAATCCACTTTGAATTCTTACCACCTAATGCAACAATTAATGCTCAAATATACTGTCAGCAATTAGAGTGTTTGAACCAAGTTTTGAGGAAAAAAGACCTGCTCTAGTGAATCGAAAACGGGTGATGTTTCATCAGGACAATGCACGATCACACACAGCAAGAATCACGTCACAAAATATCGAAGAACTTGGTTGGGTCAAAATTCCTCATCCACCTTGCTCCTTCAGACTACCATTTGTTTCGTAACTTACAGAATCATTCGGAAGAAACAGCTTTTATAACACAGGAAGAGGTTAAAACTGACATTAGTGAGTTCTTTAATCAAAGCCAAAAGAATTTTACGGTAATGGAATTAGTAAGCTTGTTAATAGATGGAAGGAATCATAGATAATCAGGGAAAATACATTGTTGATTGAATCTGTAATTAAATGTAACATTTGGTCACTTGTTTCAAAATTCAAAATTCGGACGGAACTTATGGGACGACCTGATATATATATATATATATATATATATATATATATATATATATATATATATATATATATATCGTCTTTGTAAATTGCTTTGATTTTTAGTTTCATTTAGATTTTTTCGTTTTCTTATCGTTCCCATCACTTTGATATTAAATATCCCACTTTATAACTGAAGATCTGTCGAGAATAGTGAAACGTTGTATGACCCTGGACGTTAATTTACTGTGGATGATCTAGCAATTAAAGCACTTTCTAAACATTGTCGTTTTCTCTTTTAATTAGAGTTGCATTATGTGTGGATGTGTTTGTTATTGTATTTGTGTGTGTGTGTGTGTGTGTGTGTGTGTGTGTGTGTGTGTGTGTGTGCACGCACGTATTACTGTTGTAAACCAGTCTACTGATACTCAAAATGTACGGCATTAAAATTGTAAACGGAGAAAATCTTACTGTAATCATATCATTCACTTCATTTTAACGAAAATAACTGCGCGATTGTGTGTGCGTTTATGTGTGTGTGTGCGTATGTGTGCGTTTCGTGATGAGGTTTGTTCTTATCTCGAGATTACTCATGGTGAAACCCTGGTTTCTCATACAGTCGCATCGAAATGTTGCATACAGATCTATAGTGTGATAGGAAAATAATTTCGCTTTTGACACACGACATCATTGATGAATTGTGACTGGCCCCTCTGTGATCGCTTTTCATGAATACCAAATAGGCTATTCAAAGATTTCATGCACGCGTCATAAAAGTTCCACGACAGGAATTCCTGTTGAGTAGTTGAATTTTTAGCTATTTTGTTGCAGAATCCGAGTTATAATGTTAGCAAATGGACAATAATTTAGTCCAACACATCTAAGACACGTTCTCATTGAAAGCATTTCCTCAAATACGATTCTACTACATAAGGTAACATTTCAATAATTGGAAGAGGAAGTTGAGATGATGCTGAATGATTTCTTTTTTTACTGTGATCTCATAAAACGTAAAAATTTCGTCGTCAAAATTAAGGAATTTATTTGCAGGGTTTCAGATAAGATATTTCCCTTTTGGTGTTTATTTACGAGGAGCGTTCCATAAATTTTGAAACCAGCATTCTTAACACCACGACACATAGGAAAATTATAGACTTTATTTTTATTTTATTTTCCAATAAAGTTTACTTCTACAGAACTTTTTTGATCGTGGTACCGATTCACTCGGCAGCCCAAATCTTGAGCGTTAGATATTTTGCATCTGATCACAGATTTCCTGGGGCACAATCTCTTCCAGAGTCCAAAATGTAAGAGAAAGAAGTCTTATATATATATATATATTATGAAAATACGATTCCTTCGCTACATAAGAGTTCTCATGTTTCAAAAGCGAGAGCCGAGACCCTCAAAAATTATATTGAGGGTCTCGGCTCTCGCTTTTGAAACATGAGAACTCTTATGTAGCGAAGGAGTCATATTTTTAAAAAAATATTATAATATAAGCTCTACTTCTGTACGGAGCACTGTCTCTTTAAAAATGAAAGCAAAAATACTAAAGAACTCCGGATTATTTACCTAACGTATTCTTTCCTATTTTTCTGCATACCTGCACACACACACACACACACACACACACACACACACACACACACATATATATATATATATATATATATATATATATATATATATATATATATATATATAAAATAGAATAAAGAACTAATAGGAAACGTTTATTAATCTAACGTGTTTTCCCTTTTGTGAAAGCTATATCAGAGGATGAGATATGGAGAAAAAGGTAAAAGAATATCTGGTATTTTTAATTTTTGGTTTGTTTAATTGTTATAAATTAAGGATCTTTCAACTGCAGTTGACAAGTTCAACTATGAATCATTTCTAGCGTTTTATACTTATGGCATTGGTGTTATAAGAAGAATGAGGTGTTAAATTCCATCTAAAAGAGGGCCGAAAACGGATATACAGAAGTACCACCCAGGAATACCTCCTACATAATATCACGACATTCTTCGTGGTAATGGTGTCTTCATTTGTCTAATTCCTTACATTTATGTGGGTACTATTTCTAGCAGGTATATGTGGGAGGTATTTCAGTTGCACTTTATACATACATATATATATATATATATATATATATATATATATATATATATATATATATATATATATATATATATTACATACATATATATATTAATGAATATAAATGAAATCGATACCACGACTCCGAGTTTCATGCAGTTCTTGCAATCTTCAGGTACATGTGCAAGTATATATACTTTTTATCATACCCATACCTATATATATATATATATATATATATATATATATATATATATATATATATATATATATATATATATATATATATATATATGTGTGTGTGTGTGTGTGTGTGTGTGTGTGTGTGTGTGTGTGTGTGTATAAATGCACGTTGCAGACATGACATATAACGTTTTGATTTATCGG
>OZ038488.1:45674034-45681534 GCA_964036315.1 Acanthosepion esculentum
TTCTTCAAGCCTTCTTTCCTCATTACATGTCCTAGAAATTTCGGCGTTTCTAATCTGATTGTCTATTACTAATGGGTGTTGAGTTCGATTCTCACTGGTTGCTCCTAACCAAATTTTGTATTAAATAAACTAATAATTATTATGTAAAATCAGGCAACTAACCATCCAAAAATATTTCCGGTTGTAAGTATCAGTTTCCTTGTAGTTTGTATTTTGCTTAAACTTCCGTGTTGCCCACAAGTACCGCCGACGGTATTCTTATCATTGGTCGGTAAAACCACATCGCTTTCGTGTCAATTCACTTCTTCATCTAGGCAAGCAGGCAACGGTAACCTTTTGAAAAGAGCGGGTTAGAAAACTATGCATTGTCTCGGAGGAGGGTCATGATACCAAATGTATTATAACAAATTGTCCCGATGTCAGCCCTATCCGTCTAGAAGCATGCCTTGGTCTAGAGGTTTAAAGAAATAACAGAGAACTTAACGTTATATTATTTAAATAAGGTTCCTTATTTTACTTCAGGAATAACAAGATAACGAGGAACACAATACAAAAAATGGAAATTTCTTACTATAATCAAAATACGGTTAGAAATGGCAAACTATTTAATGAGACAATTGTTTCTGCTTATTGTTCGATAACTTCTCTAGATCAGGTGATATATTTCTCAATGACAGGAGCAAAACATTATCCAGGTGGTCATCACACAACCGTATTCTTAAACGATTTCTAGTATATTTCATTTTGGAAAAAAGTTGTTCCCAAGCATATGTAGATCCAAATGATACCATTATTTTCGCATTATTCAATAGGATTTTCTATTTTCCACATAGCAAATCATGTTTCTTGTAGAATTCGCCATTCGTTGCCATATAAAAGATTACATATTACATAACATTTACTTTGCTGTTTACTTTGTTTCTAGGGATATTTTCCCATCTCTTAATACTTTGCTTAGTTTTAGATTATCGACATTTGTTATTCCTGTACGCCATTCCGCTATCTGTTTCTACATTACACAAATATTTTTTCGCTTACTTGATTTTGAAGCCCTGGATACGTAACGTCCGTCGGTAGAATCACATTTGTATCGAGTCAAATCCCGTCTCCATATATTTGTTTTTTTCTTTTTCTTTTCTGTTTAACAGCATATCAACTTCTATGAGTTAATTAATGTGGAAATCTAAATATTTTGGACGCAATTTTATTTCTTTATTCATTTATTTTTGGGAGATAATAATAGTTTTAGTGATACAAGTATTACTAATTAACCTATACCTGGGGGAGAAGAGGTGGGTTTGTACCATTCCCAAGAGTATTTGGGCGTAAATGAATATTACGAAACTAACAGGAATTGGAATTCAGCTGTAAAATTCCAAACTATTTTACCTTACAAAAGCCGAACATCCAAGATTACAGCACCTGCTATTCCCAAGCTGTTAACCATCTAAGTACTGACCAGGCTCGATGTGTTTTAACGTAGGTGATCGTACAGGAACTGATGTTTCAACATCTGTGAGGGGATTGTGCAGTATTTGTTGCCATGCAGAAGGTTAAATATTACACAGCAGTTCAACTTTTTTTTTCTTTGTTTCGATGGATATATTTTTATCTCTTAATACTTTGATTAGTTTCTGAACGTTATTTTTCTTTATCGCTATGGACCTTTAGATTATTGTGTAACGTTCTCAGCCATCCGTTACCCCACTGTATTTCTGTTAATCATTTCACCTTAAGCAAAACAATAAAGCCACTAGGACGCAAGGGCTTACCCAGTATTAGAGAATATGCGAAATACTAATATTAAGGACAGAGAACAATAAAAGAACAAGAATTAAGACAAAGATAACGGTTGGCATTGCATTTAAACTTTTGAATATCAAAGTTGGCTATGAAGCAAGTAGCCGGAAGGAAGTTCCACAAGGGCGAAGTGCGATAGAAGAAACTGCGTATATTGTCAAAAATTCCTTTTTCTACAATATAGCTATTTATGCTATGTTATAATGCTTATTACCTAAACAATAATAATAATACAAATTTTTTTAAACATTAAAATATTTTTTAATTACATCTTCCTAATAGCTGCCGCGGTCTGTCAAATAAAAGATTACGAAGGAAATAGCAAAAAGGAAGCTATTTTCCTGAAAAATCATCTTAAGAAAAAGGCTTTATAAGTTTCAGCGTACAGTAATACTGGCTGCTCGATCAGTGAATGCGAAATGGTTCCAAAAGCGTCCCTATAGGCGACGAATTATTTTCCACTCAGGAATTCGTTTGTCACGGACGGAACGTCACAAGCCTATCGATGTCCTATCCCTATTTCTACGGAGAGTGTTCAGATGAAATACATTTTTTTCGTTCCACCAGTCCTAACCTTCATGGCTAAAAAGCACCACGCTACGCACATTGTAGCGAACTGCCTTCATTCCCTTCATATCCACCTGGCGATATGTAAGTTCCACTCAGGGAGCTTCTTCCCACGAACCGCTGCTTTGTCGAACCGACTCTCAAGAGACGACATCACCGAACACTACAATCATAACCTGTTCAAGTCTAGGGTTAACCTTCATCTTTCACACATTTCCACATCAGCTGTACCTCTTACTCTGTAATTCTCTACCTCGAGTGACCCCTGGACCTTGGACATGTTTGACACCACTGTAAAAAAATTAGGACTGATATTGCCATTGTCGCTATCACTTTCCATTCCTTTAAATTAAAGATGCTTAAAAAAATTATAAAATAATGTCTTTTTTGTAGATGCAATTCGGGTAATGTATTTTAGCTATTTGATAAAAATATACCATTTTCAATCATAATAACTTAGGCAGCAGAAGGTCTGGTTAATATTACCGTTACCATTACCGTTACTATTACCATTACCATTAACGTCACTATGATACTTACCATTGCCATTACGTTTACAATTAACATTACCCTTACCATTAATCTTACCACTACTCTTACCCTCACTATTACCCTTACCATTAACATTACCATTAACCTGACAATTGCTATTACCATTACCATTGACCTGAGAATTACCATTACCCTTACCATTACATTAACCTTACTATTAACCTTACTATTAACCTTACCATTAACCATAACATTAGCATTACTCTTAGCATTAACATTACCCTTACCATTAACCTTATCACTACCATTACCCTCACTATTACTCTTACCATTAACATTACCATTAACCTGATTATTACCATTACCATTAACCTGACAATTACCATTACCATTAACCTTATCATTTACATTAACCTTACTATTAACCTTTCCATTACCCTTACCATTACCATTAAGATTACAATTACTCTTAACCATTAACCATATCACTACCATTACCATTAACATTATCCTTACCATTAGCCTTACCATTATCTTTATCCTCACCATTACTATTAACATTAACATTACATTGACCATTACCACTACCCTTACCTTCACCATTACCCTTATCATTACCCTTACTCTTAACATTACCTTTACCGCTGTCCTTACCATAGATGCTCAATATAAAACAACCTGAGGCGAAATACAATCTATTACTGGTATATCGGACTTTATTTTTATTATGTATATATCATTTTGTTTTCTATTTAAATCTTCAATAAATCAGTTGCTATTAAGTTAATTTCTGATGCCTGACTCGATTCAAACATGTGTATGAATATTGGCTGCATTATGCACACTTTTGTTCGGTAGGTAGGTTCGTAAGTAAGTAGTTAAGTAGGTAAGTAGGTATAAATAAACAAACGTCTGAATAAACAGCTCTCGCTATCCGCTTAAGGACATTATTGCAAAGACAAAAGTATTTAATATATAACTATTACATTTATTCAACACCCTGCTCAATTGATCAGCCCTACATTAGCATAAATCTCTTTCACGCCCCCTGCTTCCCTTCAATCTTTTATCGACTATTTCCCTCCATTTACACCTCCCCTGGACGGGACAATTTCGGATAATTACAGAATACCTTATTCTCTTTACCTTTCTCTCTCCCACATTCTTTGTTACACTTGTTCATTCAATTTCCAAAGCGCAACCATTTCCGAGGCGCCTTACCCTGAATCTACTTACATTATTAACCTGTACACTACCATTTGCATGAAGCTAGAGAAAGTAACCAGTAATCGGATAATGACACATATTCGTGTAATCGTCTGAATTGCCATACTGTTTTGTCTGTATATCAAGTGCAGGTGTGAGTGTCCCACTTCTATATGCAAAAGTGCAATGATTTAACCGTTTATTAATATAAACGTAATCCCATATTGATCAATATGTCGCAGATTTTGCTTTTGATTGGTGGATTTTACGACATATCAAATCATGATGGGTTATTTAATCTTGTAATCTTTCTTTATTATACTTGAGATTTTAGGCAGCTAAACATTGTGTTTATATCTGAATTTATAGGTAAAAATTGGTTGCATTTATACTCGAGTCTATCCGTCAGTCAGTTACGTGCCATGCGTGATACACGCTTAGGCGATCATGTATATTTCGATACATGACTGACGAGGCAGATTTTTCCTGTAGTAGGTTGCCATTTCTTTCTGCGCTAGACCAGTTGCCATCCAAGGCTATAGAACCCGATCTGTCCTGCTATTTACCTATAGCAGAAGAGGATTCATACTTTTCCTAAGGGTAATTGCATGTAAGTGAATGTAATGGATTCGACTAGAATTTGAACTCTCCGACCCCTCCATTACTCCCCCGTGCCTATCAGTGAACATAAATCGAGGTTTTATTTAGCGACATAGGCAAATTTTGCTCTTATTTTTTATACTCGTGTCGGTAAACACGTTGGTTATCCATATATTTTTATTCATATATAAAATGTCGTCTGGCTTTGATCGTATTTCTCTCGGGATCTACAGTTAAGCATTGGTCATAGATACGCATAGATTGGCAAATATTGGTTCGATTTACATTTGAGTCTATAGACAGTGTTTGGTTACTTTTATACGTGAAACCGTAGGTAAGCATTTTTCTAAGGCTACTTAAGTCTACAGATATAGGTTAGTAGTTTTTTATATTCGAGTTTATAGGCTGACAGTGGCCTGGTTAATATTTGAATCTACAGATAAATAGTACTTGTTTTTATATTGGAGGCTACACGTAAACCTCCCTCGTGTTTATATTTGAGTCTAGATACATGTACCCGGAAGGCGCCCTCTCTTTGAGCGACTTACACTTCTGAGGCGACCAGAATATTTATTTTTAAAATATGTGTCACACACACACACACACACACACACACACACACACAGAGCAATTATATATTTATTAAAACCTTATTTTTAGTAGATATTCATATTTGAGTAGAAAGCTCCCTTATTTTTATTTCGTCTTCTAGTCTGAAAATTAGAGAAGAAAAAAAAGAAAATGTTTCCTCCGACAAGATTCGAACCTGCGTCTAACTTTGTAGGAGAAACCACTGTCTGATTTGACGTGCTTTACACCGCTTGGTCACAGGAGAGTCTCATAGCCAAGCAATATGACAGATTAAAAATAAAATACAATAAAAATGCAAAAATTGTTAATGTCTCTGATGTGTGTTGCGCCCAAATAGTTATGCCTAAGCAGGTAATAGTGACACAGCAAATTGTATGGCGGTACAGTTCAACACAGGAGTGACAGCCTCGATTGCAACGAATGCATTTGAAGAGGCATTCTCCCAATGATGCCTTGCTGTTTGTTTTGTTTTTTGGTCGAGCACGCTTCTCCCCGGAAAGCGACAGTTTCTCCTCTCTTCGATCCAGCCTTCGGTGTAAATCGCGTCTCCACCGTGAGCGACCGTTGGAGTTCTTCCCACCTCTCGATGGCCGTGGCAGTTACCTTCATGCCCCTTTTGCCGATGTCCTTGTATCGAAGATGACGCCGCCCTCGTGCACTCTTGCCGGTGGCCAGTTACACATACAGAAGGACCTTCGAAATCCTCCCACCCGCCATACAGTGTACTTGTCCAAGCCAGAAGAGCCGGCATTGTTGAGGAAGGGCGTATAGGTTGGACAACTGGGAACAGCTGAGAAGTAGAACAGTGTAACAGCAAAATTGTCCAATTGTTCGATTCAGATTTGAATCGTTGCATCTCAGAAATGATTAAAGATATCTCACTTGAATTCTCCGAGGTTTTTATAACACTATTGGAATCTACATTGAACAAAAGGAATGTATTTAGCTCTAAGTTGAAATGATGATCCCACTTCCCGTTGTGACCTCCTCATCTAATTTTCTTCTCAACTGTTCCATCTTTCTTAAACTTATTCGCCGTTCTTTTGATGTTTCTTCAATAGACATTGAAGATGGAAGCCAGAGTATGAATGTTGGTACCTTTACTGTAGGCCTGAATGATCTTGCACCTCTCTCAAGGTTAAGCGGATATTTCTGTTGTAGATCATCCTTGTGCATATGTTATTTCATTCCAGATGTCGATTCACATACTTCTCTGCAGATTACACATGTAGTGTCACCGGGTCGGGGAGGCAACACAGAATGAGATCGTCTCTCATGTAATTTCAGAAGATTAACATGCACAGCTTTTGGCAGTAGGATACGACTGGATGTCTCTCATTTCCAGCTTGCAGTGCTGTCATACAAGCTCCTGGTAATACTTTTCCTTAAATCCCTTTTCAGTGCTGCATGTGATAAATTATTTTCCTCTGCTGATTAACATCCTTCGACAACAGCCCTACGCCACTCATTGCGAGCTCTAGCAAGGTCTTCCAGTCATCCACCGCAGAGCCATAGACACAAACACACAAAAACACACACACACATACATATATATATATATATATATATATATATATATATATATATATATATATATATATATATATATATATATATATATAATATGAATGGACAAAGTCCGACAATTATTTAAAGACATTTTTTATGGTTAACATTCTTTTTATAGATACAAGTATTTAAGTAAATGCTCTGTTTATAATAAACAGTATTAAATAGCATTTACCGGCCTGAATGTCCGAGAAACTTTCATAGAAAATCCTGTCGAAGGACGAATATTTTCATTCAGGCCGGTAAATGTTATCTAATACTGTTTATTATAAACAGAGCATTTACTTAAATACTTGTATCTATAAAAAGAATGTTAAACATAAAAAAATGTCTTTATATATATATATATATATATATATATATATATATATATAT
Organism: Acanthosepion esculentum; assembly: GCA_964036315.1. Taxonomy (NCBI): domain Eukaryota; kingdom Metazoa; phylum Mollusca; class Cephalopoda; order Sepiida; family Sepiidae; genus Acanthosepion; species Acanthosepion esculentum. Next base: position 45,681,235 of record OZ038488.1, read on the forward strand.
ATATATATATATCGATATGATTGAAAATAATGTATCATCTTTTGCAAAATCACTTGACGGATTTATACAATAGTTTTAGTCTTATCATTTTCGTAAAATTTACAGTATATACCTATATATTATACTCACAATGCACTATGTGGATTTAAAAAAAAATATTCATCCTTAATTAACGAATTTTGATAATACTGGAAGTCGTTTTTTAATCAAACAAAAATGAAACATTAATTTTGTATTTATAAATAAATACTAAATACATAAATCAGCGAAATGTATATTTGATTATCACAAAATATCCCC
>OZ038488.1:45686534-45814034 GCA_964036315.1 Acanthosepion esculentum
AAAGTGCATTCTTTCTGGAAGCAAAAGAGTTATTTTTTCCGACGACAGAAGAACACACTTTCCGGTGAAGACGCACATTTTTTCCGGGGACAGATGAATCCTGTTTTTAAGATATAAGAACACTCTTTCCGGCTTCTTTCTGGTTACACAAAAAATCTTTTACCGACAACAAAAGAACAGTTTTTCTAGCTACAAAATTGGCTTCTTTTCGGTGACAAAAAACCTGCTTACTGACGACAGACAACTTCTTTTTCGGCTACCAAAGGAGCCTAGTTTTCGATCATAAAATAGTACTTTGAACTTGAGAAGTATGTTGAACGGCGAAGCCTCCATTAAATGCTAGTGTTTGGTCCTTATTTCTGCTTCTGATACCGAGATCTTAGTAGACTAAGAAACCATCATTGCTTGAAAATACTTGTCATCAAAATACATTTTTTTATTATCTGATTTTTATACCATATTCACACCCTTGTATTCCTAGGATGGCATTTCAGATTCCCAGAGTTGGCTACAAGTAACAATTTGGGGTATACATGAAAGAATCAGTCATTGTAATTAGTGCCAAAATCTAACAATATTATAGGGGGCGCTCCACGTCCTGGGTATGCCGATAAAATACACCCGGCAGCAAGGCCACTGAACGTAAATTGAAGGTTTTGAGGAGTGTGGAACCATCTCTAAATTTCCGTTGTTCCTAGGTCCACCCTGGCGCGGAGTGGTAGCACCTACTGGAGTACCACCTATAGGCAAAAAGTGACCCCCGCAAACAAAAATCAGCAGCAAGATTTTTTTTTACAATAAAATGATCAGCAAAAATAGATTTTTGAAGCAAAATGACAATCAATGTTAAACTAAACAAATATAAAAAATATATTTTTATAATAAAATAAAAAAATGATCTACAAAATATATGTCTAAAAAAAAATTTTTTTCCTGAATGTATAAAATTATGCACACAATATCTGGAGATGTAAGCATAAAATTACACACAAGATATATGTCGCTCTCCCGTCGAACTCGACGTATGAGGGACAGATCAGTTCCCAGAAACTGAAAGCCCGACAGCCACACAGGATTTGATTATAGTGGTGAAGGCTTTGCGCAGGGCCATCCACACTTTTTGGAGGGACGAATACAGGGACCTGGTGCAACGGATGCCACAAGGTCCCCAAACGACCCTCCGCAGGTTTTAAATTCAGAGTTGTCCTTCTCCTAGACCAGTTGCCATCCAAGGCTATAGAACCCAGTCTGTCCTGCTATTTACCTATAGTTGGAGGGAGAAGAAGATGATTCACACCTTTCCCAAGCACGTAAGTGAATGTAATGGAATCGACTGGAATTCGAACTCGGCTCTCCGATTCCTCAATCCAAGCCGTTAATACTCCACCGTGCTTCCAAGATATATATATGAGATAATTGATATATTATATATATTGATATATTATATATAATATATATATATAATATATATATATATATTATATATATATATATATATATATATATATATATATATATATATATATATATATATATATATATATATATATATATATATATATATATATATATATATATATAATATATATATATAATATATTATATAATATATATAAAATATATATATATAAAATATATATATATATATAAAATATATATATATATATAAAATATATATATATATAATATATATATATATATATATATAATATATATATAATATATTATATAATATATATAAAATATATATAATATATATATAATATATATAAGATAATTGATATATTATATATATATATAAGATAAATGATATCGGCATTAAAAAAATAAAACCACAGAGGTTCATAACCCGTTAAACAAAATCAACTAATTACTGATCGTATCACAAACTTACTCCATTTTTTGGCAGTGGTAAGAAAATCTCACGGACTTTCCGAGGCCCCTGTCTGTCCTTTCAGTAATGCTATCCGTTCATAGATATTTTTTTTGCACTGTATACTTAATTTCTTTTTCCCTTACACTTTCCTCTAAAGGACAGTATGTAGAACCCATCAGCGCTTCTAATGTGGTCATGCCATGTCTAATTCTTTTTTGTTCACTGTAGTCAGAAGCCCCGTGTGGTTTTTTTTGTGTTTTTTTTTTTTTGTTATTTTATGATCCTCCATTTTTATGTGTCATGTAGTCTTTGGTGGAGACGCCAATGAGTCTTCTGAAGCATTTAATTTCAACTAATTTGAACCTAACCGTGAATAAATTTTGAATTGACTTTTTTACAACGAGTCATTCTTTTTAGCTCGATTTAAAAGACGTGCACAAATTTTGCGAGTAGCGAAATTGTAAATGTAGATGCTCTAGGTTTTCAACTATTAGAGCTAAATTACCGTCTTTGTTTGGCAAATGGTTGAGAAGTCATTTGTTGCAGATAGCTGTAGACGAACAGAATGTTTGGATCAATGAACATTGTTAGCAGATCATCTATTATTGCTACAATTATTTTCGGTGTCATTACTGAGTATAGCGATACACTACATCCGGCAGCAAGACCTCTGATTGGGAGACTGGAGAGTTTAAGTAGCATGGGACCACATCTTAATTGCTTTTGTTTCCAGGTTCGCCCTGACCCGGGGTGGTAGCACCAGTTAGGGCCCCAGCTATGAGCAAATAGTAAACTCCTCAAAACGAAACACTATTATAGTATAAAATACATTTTTATAGTAAAAATACCAGCAATACATTTTCATAGTAAAACAAATTATCAGAAATAGATGAGTAATAATTACGGCGACAGTCTTGTTCGTGTTTAAATGCAATCTGCATGAAACAGTCGGCGCTGGGTGTTGACCTCCGTTATCATTTGTGCAAATTGCGAGTAGTTTGTAACACCCTATTTATCATCTCTCAGTTACGTCTCTGTTTTGGGGCAGAGTGCACTCAGGGGATGCTCGGTCAAATGACAAAGTCGCAACGGAGGAAAATTATAATGAGAGGTACCCAACTGCGAGGAACAGCTGCCTGAGCCCGCACCCTCTCACTTGCGCTAGAGAGAGGGATCGGTGCTCGCACTGTGGCCAGAGCAAGCGACAGTTGCGGGGGCTCGGTGAATTTTTGTTCTTAGCCTGGGTGTACGCGCTCGTGCTCCCCACATTAAACCGACCTTTAAAACTATATATATATGTATAGCAATGGCTCCAAATTAAACCGACCTTGTATCACAACCTGACCTCGTGGGAGTTGAGTAAATACAAATTATCACCTGTATATTTACATACGCTCTCTCCCTGATATTGAGCAGTGAATATAGCATACTTAAAAACTCTCTCTCTCTCTCTCTCTCTCTCTCTCTATATATATATATATATATATATATATATATATATATATATATATATAGATAGATAGATAGATAGATAGATAGATAGATATATCAATGGTTCCAAAATTGTTTTTACATAAAAAGAAAACAATAATTCCGTAAACATTTATTTATTCTTATGAAGATGAAAATTTTGACAATTATTTTTACTGCATTCTACTTCTGATGAAATATTCTTATACAAATCAATTTCAGTTTTCTATTTGCATATTTTTAAATATTGTAAATTTTATTGTATAATACGCATCTTTTTCCAGATTTTTAAACCTAAAATTATTATACATATATATATTGTTCCCTTGTATAATACTCGTAATATACATGGAAACAATTTTAATGATTCTGAAAAGGACCAAAGAAGAATCTGCAACATTAGCGTTCCTGACCTGGCATCTCAACTTCAGTTAATTCCACATTGACATAACACAGCTTCCCTATGTCTTTTCTATAAATATTTTTCACTGTAATTTTTCTAATAACATTTCATCAATTTTTGCGAATTTAAGCGCAGTACTAGATTGGCAGCTAGGTCTCATAATATCACGTATGGAATTCTTAGATTTAACAGACGTCCTATGCTATTAATTTTTTCTACTGCACTTCTCGATTGTGAAACTCTCTTTTAGCTTCCTGCTTTCCTTTCAAGTAAGATCTTCATAAATGTAAATGCAGCATCTATCGCCATTTTCCGTATCCTTAATTCCTCCTTTTTATTGTCCCCTCTGTTTCTTTTCTTCCGTCTTAATGACTTACATTATCTTGCTTGAAGTAAAATTATTTTTTTAAAAGTACTTTTTCAAGCCACAAGCGTCGCACTATTTAGAATGCTTTGAACGAAACTTGCTTTTCTATTATCAGTTCCAAAGACAGATATCAACGTGGTACATGTCATCCTTTGTCAATGTAATAAATGTCGTCGTCATTTTCAATGTCATCGTCTTATCCAGAGTCATATAGCCTTTTTGTCGGAAACAGAATGTCATCTTCAATGTTGTCCAATGCGTTAGTGTTGCTACATTCTTTGAATGACTTTGACGCGATGGTTTCGCGTATTCTCTTTCAGGCTTCGAATATCTGTGTACGTTTGCTACATTTTTTTTGCGTGAACATGTACGCACTTTCACTGTAAAGGTTTTTTAAATGTACATTTTGCACTTAAAAAATGTTAACTATATAAATAATTAATTTCAGAATATACACGCCGAATAAAGTCAAAAACGGTTTGATTAAGCAGACGACATTTTCATGTCAGTTAGGCATCAGGATATTGGTCATCTTTATTTAACATCAGCAACCTCGTCTGAAATAGAATAGTTTAGGTTGTATTTTTCTGTTTTAGTTTTCTTCATCAAGTTAACTAGAGAATGTATGCTCATTGGCCTCCTTTTTTGTCTCCAATTTATTTAGTTTAATTCCCCCTCCTTATTTAGGTGACCAGAAATATCAGTTTTCCGGTGAATGCAGAATACCTTTAGTCTTTTAAAGTGTGCTTTTCATATTTGTCGTTGTGTTTGAATCAATGTGGGTTTGAGTGAATACTTGGTCAAAGAAATGATTGAAATTAATGTCGTCCAATTAACTTATGATTCTGCCATAATTGTGGATTTTGGGAGGTGTTGTATTACTAACACTGTTTAGTTTTTTGTATATAAAATTGTAACCATTGTAAATATTCATTGCGGTTTAATTTTTAAAAGTTGTTATTTTTATTCCTCACCCCTAACAGACACATTTTACACATGGGAACTAGTTAGGACTTCATAGAGACCTAGAGGTATTGTGGTGACTGTAGTGAGAATGTTAATTTAAATGTTTTATTTTGGTGCAAGGAATATTGTACTTTGTTTGGTTTAGCGTATGTTTAAGATATGACAGATTAAAGACCAGCCTTCCCTGTCCTCCACTTTTGCTCTTAAGCCACAGTTTTACACTTTTCAAAAAAGTTAGATTTAGATTAAATCTTTCTTCCTCCTCTTTATTAGTGCCATACCCCCTCCTCTGGAGAATTGAATCACAGACTCGGCATAATAAAGGTTACTGCTGCGGTATCTATAGCAAATTGGTTTTTGTTGTCACACATCTCCCCGTCCAATCAGTTTTGAACCCAGAATTATCCTTTTCCTAGACAGGTTAGGCTACTGAGTATTTAACCTGTAGTTGGGGAAGAATAGACGGATTCATAACATATTTGTGTGAAAATGAATTCAGCGATCTCAAAAGTCCGATTCCATTTATTCGCGCCAATCACCGCTGTGCTATACGCACACCCAAGTTAACTGCCACAAACTCTATTACAAAACAGTGCGTATTATATACGATATTTTTTTCTTTTCAGAATTTTGCACATCAATCTAAGGGCTGCGTATTATACGCGAATAATTACGGTTAATTGAGAAAAAGAAAATTGCTAAAAATTTGATAAACAAACGTAATGATTTCACCCACGTATTTGCGATTTTATTTCATTAACTTTCAGCGCATGTTCTCAACACGTGTAAGAGAATTTCAAATTTTTAAAATAAATTTAATCTTTCTGCATATCTGCTTCACTTCCCCTACCCAGATTCTAATTTCCTCCATTTCCTCCAAACTTCTTCCGCGAAAGTTGTCTTTCCTTGGTGCCTTCTCACATTTCCATGTTCAGCTGATAAGCTTCGTAGTTTTGTCGCGAACAAATAACGAATTTAATTGCACTTCTCTTTTTTTCTTCGGTTTCCTTTTTACTTTGCGTTGGGCGCTAACAAGTCGTCAAATCTCAGTTCACGAGTATTTATACCTCTTTTTGTTATCATTCACTTTAGTTTACAAGTAAAGAGCAAAGACCCCCACCCCACCCTGGGTTTGAAATAAAAAATATAACTGCAAAACATTGATGACAAAGACGAAACGGCACATTTTTGCATGGTACCAATAATGGATAGAATATTTGAATTCATAGTTTATCTGTAAAAAAAAAAAACAATCTCTCAGACTCTGAGTATAAATTTTCCATTTTGTTACTATTTCCGTAAAACTTTCCCGTTGCTTATACGCTCCATCCCTGGTAGTCTCTGTATCCTTCTGTAGAACATAATCCTTGGTATGATGATGAAATACATTCAACAGCAAATTCTTTGATCGGGAGATACGAGAATTTGGGGGGTGCGGAAACACCTATTAATGGCTGCTGTACCCAGGTCAATCCAAACTCGAGGTAGTTCACCTGTTAGGAACCCCAGCTATTGGCAAATACTGCCCCCCACACCAAAAAAAAAAAAATCAAAACACTACGAAAGTATAAAATTACATGTATATAGTAAAAATACTAGTACTACATTTTTATAAAAAAAATAACTAATAATACATATTTATAGTTCTTGTGGCATACATACGGATGATAATGGGTATGTCCACAGTCATATAAATACAGTAGTAAATACTGTATGTTGGTCTGCAGTTGAAGATTCATCTTCAGCTGTGGTGGTCAAACTATGCCTCCGGGCAGAGAGGATCCCCAAATGAGGCTGTGTCGAAGGGTAGAGTCTCGTCTCGGGACACAACTATCCGACCCCGTTTTATACGGTGTCTACAGTGAATTTTTGGCCGAGCCTATAGGCTCTTTTACGCCACATTAAATTCGGCCTTGTGCCACATCTGAGCGCGTGGGGTGGCTGGTAAATATCCTGCAGTTGGAAATTCATTGTGGAATTCCCTTGACTCACTTCAAGCAGTTGACTACTTCTTCTACGCGCCGCTAGAAAATTTTTATATGTGTTGTTCTTGTCCTAATTATTATCGTTCATTACTAACCTTCGCTTGATTATCATATTCAGTAAACTTAGCAAGGTTACAACAATAATAAAATTACCAGCAATACATTTTTAAAGCAAACAATCCATTATTTGGTCAGCTGCTAAGACAGTTGGTTCATTGTCGTGCTAGACAATGTTTCTTTCCAGAATCTATCTTTTTCACATCTATTAGTTTACTATTCGTCCATGCTTAGAATATTACTGCCATATATTGTCCGGTGCTCTTGTTTTATATTAAAAAATTCTTTATAAAATCAAAAGAAGAATCAGTAATATTATTGGCCCTCACCTGCCGTCCCGGCCTCAGTCAATTTCCCAATTCCTTAAAGTTGATTCCCTGTGCCTTTTCTATAAAAACCTACATGGTAATTCTTCGAATGAATTCTTCACGATGGTACTCATTGGGGCTAGTTTTTTTAAATAGTTGTTTTATTCCCCCATCCCACTCCAGACAAGGAAATGTACATAAGGGGACTAGTTAGGACTTTCATGAAGACAATGAGGTATTAGGGTGGATGTAGTAAGAAAGGTTGGTAAGTATTCGTTGTTTTGATGTTCGGAATATTATGGTATGTTTCGGTCAGTGTTTGTGGCTAGCTACGTTTAAACTTAAAACAGATGAACACCGTCCTTCTCCCCATTCCCCATTTTGGTCTTGTGCCACATTTTGTATATAATTACAAATAAATATCACTCTTCCCAATGGTATCTAGACTTTATGATTTTCAGGGCAATACTAGACTGGCAATAAGGTCTCCTCAATTTACGTTTGAGTTGGTTAGGTGTAACCTTAAGTTCTATGCTAACAGTTTTTTTTCTCACACTTCTCACTTGTTGAACTCTCTTCCAGGTTCATACTTTCCAATCAACATTAAGCTTCAATAATTTAAATGCAATGTCAGTCGCTATTCTCCGTTTTTCTGCTACTCTTCAATTTTCCCAATTCCTTAGCAATGTTTATGTTTTCTAATTCTTTCACATTCACTACCCCACTGTGTCTTAGTGGCTTTACTACCTTCCTTGGGAAGGGGGTGATGAACACGTTTAAAAAACGAACAGCAATACATTTTCTAACAAAATGACCAACAATACATTTTATAGTGAGCTTTAGACTGTCCGTCTTTGCTGACGACGGCGCTGTCCTTCCATTTCCGTCCGTCTCCTGTGGGCTGTCAAATGTGATAGCAACCCGATCCGCGAGCGACAAGTTCTCGGGAACAGGTGGCAGGGAAACATGCCTGGTGCAAAATAAGCAAGTTGCAGATGACGCTGGCGTCGCCTCGCCTCGATTCGCATCGCCTCGCATCGCCTCGCATCGCCTCGCATCGCCTCGCCTCGCCTCGCTTCACCTCGCCTCGCATCGCCTCGCATCGCATCGCCTCGCATCGCCTCGACTCGCTTTGCCTCGTCTCGAACGCTACTCGTCTCTTCTCCTCGAAGTGCGCCATTACGGCGACGCAGAGAGACCGTCATCCGGACCGATCCCTTGCGAGGTTCTCTAATTTTATCGAGTCAATGTTGCAAAAGATAAGAGCACGCTCAAGATAGTCTCGGAATTGTTTCTTTGGGCCTCCACGTGGGCGGTTGCCGCTTTCGAGCTCTCCGGAGAATAGTTTTCGGGAGGCGATGGCCCGACATCTTCAAAATATGTCCAACCTGACGTAGAAGGCGTTGTCAGATGATAAACATTTTATACTAGAATTGCTAGCCAAATCACAAGCAATACCTGTTTTTACCAACAATAAACTTTATATCAAAATAACAAGCAATACAAAATCAGAAAAACATAAGATCATTTTTATAGTATAATTACCAACAATTTTTTAAAAAATTTACCTAAGTATATATTTGTAGTGAAATTACCAGCAATATATTTATAAAAAATACTACCAATACATTTTATGATCTAAAACTATATATCTATTTACCTTGAAAATATAACATCATGTAAAAAATACAGGGTGTCTCAAAAAATGTACTCACACTTTGAATGACGAGAAAACCTTTATTTATAAGAAATAGAGTGAAATGGAATAGCTTCGAATACAGAAGAAAAATGTAATTGAAGAATCCTGTTCGCAAATATTCAAATTGATGACCAAAAAAAAAACATGTTAGAGATAGTTAAAGTGTGAGTACATTTTTGAGACACTCTGTATATATAGCTGAAGACAAAATTGCGTCCAAAATATTTAGATTTTGTCATGAAATAACCCATACAGTTGTGGATATGCCACTAAATAAAAGCTTGCAAGCAACCCGCCATCATGAAAGAACACATTGAAGACATTAATGCAAATAATATCCTACAGTTTCTTGATATGGCGCCAAGTAAAATCAATGAAACTAAACTCTTCTCGATCCACAAATGTCCAGTTTTCTCTTCAACTGTGAGGAGGCTGTCCAGCATTTACTGTTGAATAGGAGGAGTGATATTACATAACAGTACATTTCCTTTTTCATTTCTAACAAAATTCTCCTGTTCTTTGTGTTTTGCTTAACTTTTGGAAGGCATTTTTAGCTATTCAAATGCGCGTTCGGATTTCGATGTTGAATTTTCTGCCAACTGTTGGAAAACTTCCTAGCCAATTTGTAGTTATATTGTTACTCTTGATCCCAAATCGATTTAACACCAAAACGCAACGCATAGAAAATGGTCATTAGATTAAGGGAAGCCCTGAATGTCGAAATTTAAACTGATTCCACTTACTTGGTGTTATTGAAAATTATTCTTTTTTGCGAATTGTTGGTACCTGGAAAAAAGTGTTACTGCATACAATATTATATTGGACTATTTCTCAATGACAGTACTGGTCATTATGCAGCCTATGTCTTCCATCCAGCAATCATATTACACAGAGGGCAAGTTCTTCTATACGCGGCATACACTTCTGAACGATCCCATTCAAATTATAACTTGGTGAAAGTAATACACGTTTTTAAGTATTTTACCCCCCAAGCAAAGCGAGAGCGCTACTAGTAAGCAAAGCGCTACAGAGAGGGAAATTAAGAACAAAGAAGGGTTTCTGAGAAAAGATGACCGTTAATAATAACTCAAGATTTCAATGTTAAGATAAAACAGTATTTAATTACAACCGCAAATAAATGCTTAACAAGAACAAAGAAGTAAAAGTCAACCAAAGATAATTAACCATTTCAGTGAATACCTTGTTAGCAGTGCAGCTCGTCTTAACGTCCGGTAAATCCCAAATCAAAACCCAAATCATCGACGCCCAATAATTCACACTAATTCGATTGGATAGTTCCACTCAATAATCACCGCAGTCAGTTGGCTGACACTGCTATCTATACACCTGGAAGGAAAAAATATATGCATAAGTCCAGAGTGTCACGCTCGAACCTCGGGGTCGGTAGTTTCTCATTTTCTTCATATATGATAAAAGCATGAATAGAAGGATTGGGATCAAGATCAAGGCATCAGAAGATGTCGATTGATATTACATTTAAATTTTTGAAGATTATAGTCATCAGGGAAGCAAGAGAAGGGTGTTCCACTATAAGGAAGTGCGAGAAAAGAATCTGTTGGAGTATAAGAGGCGGTTACATTTAACTGTTTTGACAATAAAAGTGTGGGGCCGTGATGCTAACCTAGTAGCCCACTTAAATTCATGCAGTCGGGGCACCAGTAAAAGATATCTTGTCAGAGCCAATGCCATGAAAATATTTATGGAAAAGACAGAGAAAAACCATATTACGTCGGTGAGAAAGTCACTGGAGTCGATACGCCATGTCAGGAACGATCACATTGCATATCCTTCTTTGGATGTTGTCGAAACCTCGAGATTAACAGCGGGGGCCCCAGACCATATATGGCAGCAGTATTCCATGCATGGACAAGCGATAGATCTGTAGGCAAGAAAAACCTTCTGGCGCGACACAGAGAACCAACTTTCCTTGCGATAGATGCAGCTATTGATTCAATATAGATGTTCCACCTCAGGTCAGTGGTTAATTGCGAATTGCTTAGACTTATACAAACGGTCACTTCATAAATGCTGCAGCAAAACTCGCCAATGCTTCACTTTATAATTCTCCACGTTCCAGAAATTTGCTATTTTAAATAATGCAATATAACAAGAAAGACACTTATCTGGACATTGATGTAGTTTAATGATAGCATTAGCTATTATGTAGCCGAAAAATCAACCGCATTTCTGGGAAATTCTTCCTCATGCTACATACTCACCAGAAGTATAAATTTTAAAATAATGCAGTGTTTCGTTTCTGACCAGCGACTCGAAAGATTTCAAGTTATCAAAACCTTCTTTGAAGAATTCATTGAATCAAACGTGGAATCATTATTTTATGAAGGAATGTGAATTTTACTCGAAAGGTGTTTTACGGTTATCGAGATTCAGGGAAACTTGTTTAATGACTGAATAACGATGCTGTGAATTTATACGAATAAAAGCGTTTCTTAAAGTATGTGAGAGCAGTAGTTTCATATATTTAATAAGACGATAATATAACGAATAGAACAACCATACAGCTGAATGCAAAATATTATTGCGCCTCGTCATAGAATAGAAGTTATCAGTCTGATACTGAAGGCAATTTATTTTCTTAAGGAGTGTTCGGGTTAGAAAGAATTCACTTTAGATTTGAATTTTTTTTTTAATATCTAAATGCGATCAGAATGCACATATCTAATCGATCTCATCGATTTTCTTAAGAAATGTACATTTAAACATTTTAAAATCCAGAATCCGATACTTACATGTGATCCTTGATTGTGGCCTTCGACTAGTCCAAGCTAATCTTACCAAATAGATATTTATTTGTTGGCATGTGCATGTAAAATGTTAAAGATTTTAGACGAAGCTAGTATTCCAAGATGGCTGCATATACGCACATACAGGGTGAAAGTTATATATATTTCCTTCCATTACACTATTCGCGTAATTTTCATCGAATAATTACGCGTCGTTTGTTACGTTCAAGTCATCTACAGACTTGTATTTTAAAAGGGAAAACAAAAGGCTGTTTATATGATGCTATCGACATATTCATACTGTAGAAAACAGTGTCCTATCTTCCTACGGAAGATGTGCTTTCACGCTCCGCAAAACAAAACTATTAAATAAAGATTCAATTGCTCAAGAAATGGAGAGAGATAGGGGAGAGAGAAGGCTTACTGAGGGGTACAAATTTATTGAAAGCCTGAAAACAACAACAAGAAAAAAAAAAGCAGACCTAAGCCGACAGGAAAGAAGAAAAGGGCATCAATACCAAGCATTATGGAACTGACCAATATGCAAATTACAAATTGGAGAGGTCAAATGCAAGCAACCACCACAACGTAAATATCTTGGAAGTGTTTTAAGGCGCATTGGGATAGCGAAAGGTGCCTTCCAAAGGCTAAGTAACGTATGAAGAAAATAAGCACTTCTTTAAAAACAAAGAAAAGAGTACTGTCACTGTTACGTAACATTAGTTTTCCTATATGACAGTGAATACTGGGATGAAGAAGAGACACTGAAGCAACAGAAATGTGGTTCTACAGTAGGATGCTGAGGATACCATAGACCGGAAATGTCAGCAACGACGAAGTTTTTCGGGAAAATGGAAACAAAAAGAGACAAATAATTAACATCAGAAAATTGGAAATTTTTAGCGCACATGAGGAAAGATGGCTTGGAAACTCGGATACTGACAGGACAGATTGAAAGCAAGAGGGACAGAGAAAAGCAACACAACCTACCTATCAAACTTGAGTAAATAAATGGCAGTGCAGGATTTAGAAGAGATGACAAAATTTATTAAGATCTACAATATCTGTCTATATTTCTGAGATGAGGTATTATGTACACTATTTACATTATTCGAAATACTGTCCTCATCTTTGTCGCGATATTTATTACAACGTTTCGGCCGTGGTACGCTCCGGTCTTCTTCAGGTAATTAGAATGTGGAACTGAACCCTTTATTTCGCTCACTGGTGTAGACTATTCTAGTTCCACGTGCCATGTTTTAATGGATGTCAGTTGTCAGTTATCTCCTGTTAACTCCCCCTTCCAAGTTCTCCACTGCCTTAACCGGGTATTGAACTCACACTCTTTGGGTCCTGTCACTGGATCTCACTAATGCGTTTATCCACTGTGCCATATGAGCTCTGGTAAAAACATGTTATGTTCACAGCAAAAGTTACAATATGAGCACTGGTAAAAATGGTTTCTGAAGACATTAGGTTTATAATACCAAGAAATACACAGATGTCCTCAAGGACACATGGCAAAGTGGATGAAGGAGTTAGTTAGATACAGTGACATATATATATATATATATATATATATATATATATATATATATATATATATATATATATATATATATAGGGTGTCCACAAAAATTTGATATCATTTAAAACGTGAATATCTGAGTAACTACATGTCCCAGGCAAAAGAAATTAAATAGGCTTCATGTTGAATAATAAAAGATTTATATATATATATATATCAAATATATATGTATCAAATATATATATATATATATATATATATGGATGACAATATATATATATATATATATATACATATATATGGATGACAATATATATATATATATATATATATATCAATTTTTTGTAGGACACCCTATATATATATATATATATATATATATATATATATATATATATATATATATAGGGTGTCCTACAAAAAATTGATGTCATTTAAAATGTGAATATCTGAGTAACTACATGTCCCAGGCAAAAGAAATTAAATAGGCTTCATGTTGAATAATAAATTTTATCAAAATTCAAGCAAGATATTCAAAGGGATGGAGATTTTATAACCGAATTCCCAAAGCTTCACAAATGTTCAATATGCCCACCTCCTGTGACACGACACACTTCAAGTTGGTACTTCAGCTTTTGCCAAGCACGTTGTAGCATATCTTGAGTAACAGGCTCCAGCGCTTCAGGAATTCTCTTCGTATGTTCCTCTAGGCTTGTAAGAAGAGGTTAAAATAGATCTGTTCTTTCACACAGACCCATAGAAAAAAATCACAAGGTATCAAGTCAGGTGAATTCGACGGGGATTTAAACAGCACATTGTCATTATCACAGCAATGTCTAATCCGTCTTCCTGGCAGATTATCATTGAGATAAGTCCGCACAGCCAACGTAGTTAGTTTTACACATTTTGGAAAAATTTGTGATCATTTGAGTTAGAATTGGCTATGTTATTAGATTAAATATTATGTAATTTTTTGGACACCCTCTCTCTCTCTCCTCTCTCTCTCTCTCTCTCTCTCTCTCTCTCTCTCTATATATATATATATATATATATATATATATATATATATGTATGCAGGTGTGCAGTAAAATAGGAAAGAACACGTTAGGTAGATAATCCGGTGTTCCTTAGTATTTAGCTTTATTCTCAAAAGGACAGTGCTCCATACAGAAGTAGAGCTTATATTATAATAATAATTTTAGTTTTTAAAAATATGATTCCTTCGCTACATAAGAGTTCTCATGCTTCAAAAGCGAGAGCCGAGACCCATAACATAATTTTTTAAGTGATGTACTGTCAAGGTGTCTGGATCCGCTTCCTTGTCAAGCGAGAATTTGGGAATCCCAAATTGGGAAAAAATTATGTTAGGGGTCTCGGCTCTCGCTTTTGAAACATGAGAACTCTTATGTAGCGAAGGAATCATATTTTTAAAAACTAAAAATATTATTATAATATATATATATATATATATATATATATATATATATATATATATTTATATATATATATATATATATATATATATGTATGTATATATATTTAAATATATTGTTAAATATAACAAACAATGAATGTCTATTATGTTTGATCATGAGCCGTTCTAAACATCGTATGTTTGATTTAATTCCGGGGGAAAATAAAGACAAAAATTGGTCAACATTTGTATATTTACTTGGATAATTATTTATTAAGTTGGTCTGTGATTTAAGATTTGGCTCACATGACCCATCTTTGGACATTTAAACAAAGATATTCACCATCAAAAATGATATTCTGTTACGTTGACATAGAAGATTGCTATGCGACGGTAACAGCATAATATCTCTGAAGATGGTTCATGAAAAACCAATGAAAATAAAGAATAAAAAGCGAAACTAAAAATCAAGAGAGACACCGTCGAATATAGTGTCCATGGAATAATAAAATGAGAAGAAAAGAGTAAAATACAGATACCTACTTACAACTGTTTACACAGACACACGCACGCACACACAAAGATACACACACAAACGCACGCGATCACACACATCTATATATATATATATATATATATATATATATATATATATATCTGTGTGTGTGTCTCTGTGTGTGTCTGTGTGTGTGTGTGTGCGGGCGTTCATGTATGTGTCATATTTTTGTCACGGAGTGTAGAAATATTATACAGATCCTGGAATGAAGTTCAGAGAAGAGACAATTTGATACACGACAGACCGAACAAATATTCCGATTTGAGACAGAAGTGCCGATTCCATACATAAGTAATGCCGCTATTCATTTGGGGATATTACGTAAATTGGATCTTATGTTCAGTTTATCATTATTATTAGTATTAGTATTATTTCTTTTTCTAAAACTGGAAGATCAATTCTTCTGTTAAGAGTTCGAAATAAACCGATTCTGCCCAAATTCGTTTAAATATTAACACGATGAGAAATTCTCAAGTCTCGTTGTTGAAACGCATATTCGAATTTTAAGAAACTTTGGAATTCCATACAAAGGAAGACACTCACTCATTGTTGTTTCAATTATTTTATTTTTTTAATTAACATAGGAAGCTCAGGGAATAGAATCGCTTGAGTTGAATTCAAAATACCAATTTGCTAATTCAGGTGGGAAAAACAATCCTTGAATTTTATTAGTACATGAATCAATTCCGATACAAAATCGTACGGGTTTTCAATCAAAGCACACGAAAGCAGGTGATGCTTATTCTCTATAAAATTTCGTCTCTCAACAATTCTGTTTTTGCAAGAATGGAATTCTGTTCTTTATCGATAGAAGTTTATCAGAGCGGACATTGATCTATACTCTTTACAAGAAATAAAAAAAAGAATTTAATGAATCAAAACAGTAACTGGAAAATAAAGACGGACCAAAGATACATGTTAATGTACTTGGAGAAAATGTACCTTGAATTGATTGTATTAATTATGCATCAGTTAATTGTCCATGTGAGAATTGTTGCAATCAAGGCTTTTAATAAAATATAATGACTATTTGAATTAAGTTTATCTTCCTTAGATATATATTCACTATTATATATGAGATGTTAGCTACGACATGACAGGTTGATAAGTAATGAATTCGTATATATTTAGTCTCAGCTTATTTTAAAGGTGGTCCAGAATGTCTCAAGTAGCAAAATTGAAAATGTAATAATAATAGTCTTTCAAAACTATCCTTGACTCGAAATATACCTTCTAGAGCTGGGGTGGCCAAACTTGCTCAATGTAAAATCCACATACGATAAAGATGTTTGCGAGCCGCAAATCATGAACAAAACTTACGCATACGTTTTTGTTGCATACACGTTTTTCTACAAAGTTTTTATTTAAATATTAAGAAATGCATGTCTGCAATAATAGTTATTCATGTATGCAGTTTTTTAAACTGTTAATTTGTATTCAGTAATAACAAAGTACACATGTATATATACTAAATGTTTTCAAAATCGTGACTTATGAATTTTTAAAACTATATTGAGCGTATTTAATACGGTAATGAACTACGGAGATTTACCTTTTATTTTAAATGAAAAAAGGAGCTCCACCAGATATTTGTACGAGAACCGCATGTGGCTCGCAAGCCGCGGTTTGGCCATCCTTGTTATAGAGTAAAGAAATCTATAGGATCTATTATCACCACAATTTTGAGTTTTGTTTATGAATTGGTTTTAAAGCAAAACTTTCGTTTCTCCAGATAAACTGTATTGCTTGTGTGAGAAAAAGTCCTTTCTTTTAATATGATGAATCAATTCAGGCCTTTGATTGGGGCCTCTAGGAGTTTCCCAAAAAGAGGTAGAAGGCTAATAGGTCGATAATTGGACGGGTCAGATGGTTTACCGTTGTCCTTAAAAAACTGGAACAACACACAATACGAAATACTAGCAAGCAGGTTTACCAAATTGAGCTAACAAGTAGTGGAATCGACGACATTTGAGAACCTGGCGCTACTAAATTTGGAATTGATTTTTTGTTTAATCTGTCCAATATAAACTTGTTTATTTTAAAAATGGCCACAAAAATTACAAGCAGAACAATTTAAAATTTCACCGCTCCGTTCATTCAAAAGGGACCCAAAATGTCGGAGGGAAATTAAAAAAATAATGTTTGGATTTCAAAATACAAATCTGCATTTTCGAGTTAAGACACATATGAAATATACTATAGCTATAAATAAATATATCAAATATAGTGAATGAAGTTTCTTTGTCTGTAAAGGAAAACTGATCGCCCAATTAATATCCACTTGCAAATCAAATGTTAACAATCTACAAGCAGGTTTACCTGATTGAGCTATCAAGTTGTGAAATATTGGAAATTCGAATGCTGCTAAATTTTGAATTGACGTTCCTTTCATTAGAAATAATAAGTAACCTAGTTTATTTTAACATTAACCACAAAATGTTTCAATGGGGAAATAGCTTACAGCTATCGTTCGATCACCGAAGTTAAGCAACGTCGAGCATAGTCAGTACCTAGTTGGGTAACCACTTGTGAATAACAGGTGCTGTATAATGGATGACGGCTCAGTATGAGAAATCAGAGAGCCGAGGTCGTATTCCATTTGGGTTCGTTACATTCACTTACACGCAAATACACTTGAGACAGATATGAATCCATGTCTTCTTCTCCCATCTATGGGTTAATTAGTACGACTTGTATATGACAATCATTATTTTCTCCCCAAAATAAAAATGTTCATATTATATTCACTAGAAAAAATGATCCGTACAAAAAATCCAGCTTTAAGTAACATACAAAAGGTTGATAAGCCGTAAAAATCAATCGACCAATCAATAGCGAAATTAAAAATGAAATAACATTGACCTTTCACAAGGAGGCTTAATAGCATTTGAGTAAAAAAATATTTAGAATTTACTATGGCAAAAATTGGGGGTTCTGTTTCTGACTTGATTGTAAAGCAAATCGGATCACTTTTTTCATAACAACTTGTAAATCAAATATTTATTCTCCCCAAGAAAGTTTACCAGATTGAGCTAACAAGTAGAGAATTTTGAAAGGTTGATGTTAATTAATGTTGAATTAACCATCTTCTCATTAATAGTGCAACGTAATCAAGGTTGTTTTAAAGTCACCGACGCTGGTCACCTTTCATTGATCTGGTGTGTTCCCCGTCGAAGTGCAACCCAAAACGCGTATTATTCTAGGCGTGGTCAGTTGGCGATGTCTTTCATCATCACGGCCATAACATGTCGACATCAGCAGGCTAGGTGATAACCATGTCTTACAAGGTTTGCTTTGTGATTCTGCGGAGATTTCAAGTGTGATTCGTCCTAACTTCTTTGCTGAAAAGAAACCTCACAGGGCAAAACAAATAATGGCGGGTTTAATGAACACAGATTGAATAATTTCAAAGCACATAACCAGTAAAGAATTCTGTTTATATGTCTGAGATGAGGTATTGGGATTACTTTCATTATTTACATTATTCGGACTGTCATTCTCATCTTCATTGTGATATTCACAATGTTTCCTCCGTTGTACGCTCCGGCCTTCTTCAGGTTATTGGATTTTCGAACCGAAACCTTTATTTCGTCCACCGGGGGTATATTGTTCTAGTTCCACGTGCCATATCTCTTCCGGATATCTCAGTTATTTCCCTTTAACTCAACTGTAGCCTTGTATTGAACTCACAACTCTTAGGGTCTAGTCACTGGATCTAACCAACGCCTTTATCTTTGAGGATAACATAATGTCTCAGCAACCTTTTTTTACCAGTGCTCATAATGCAAATTTTGTTATCATTATTGCATTTTTACCAGAGCTTATATTGTAATTTTCGTTGTTATCAATTGCTTTTGCTTAGCACTCCTTAATACCGGTTCCCATTTTGTATTCATTTCTATGATTGGTCGGCTTAGGAGATTTTTGTGGCCTAGCATATGTGCTGATTCTTTAAGTTTTCGTATTTTCCAGTGATGTTCTCTGTCTATTATTTCAACCTCCACCCACAGAGGGCGATGATCCTCCTTTTCCTCCCATATGTGTTCAGCTACGCTTGATTTGTCTATTTCCCCTCGTGTTACCGTTTTACGGTGTTCTCGCATATTTACCTTAAAAGTACGACCTAATTCTCCATTATGTTTCTTACCACAACAGACGCACGGGATGACGTACAGACAGTCCTTAGTCATGTTCCATTCTAGGTGGGGGGGGGGGGCATTATTCTGAAGAGATGTCTGTGAAGTGTTGAACCACTTTTGAAGGCAGTCCTGTTCTTATGTGGACCACAGATCTTTTGTATTTTCTCCGATAATCCCTTGATATAGGGCAGGCAGACTGAAGCCGTTTTCTGACTGTAGTTATCCTCTTGTACCCTTCTATCCGAGTTTGTCGGAGCTGCTGCTATGTACCCGGGGTAGTTGTTACGTTGTAGGGTACTGCTTATACTGACTATTTTTTATTTATATATCTCTGGGTCGCTACTTATGGCTTTTTCTCAAAGTTGTAAGCAATTAGGTTTATAAGTCCTAAACATTCATACACAGATGTTCTCAAGGACACAAGACCCAGTGGATAAAGGTGTTGGTTAGATCCAATGACTATACACAAAGAGTTGTGAGTGCAATACCAGGCTACAAAAACTTGAAGAGTTGAGTTGAAGGGAAATAACTGAGACATCTGGAAGAGGCATGGCACGTGGAACTAGAACAATCTACCGCGGTGGACGAAATAATGGTTTCGGTTCAAAATTCCAGTTACCCAAAGAAGGCCGGAGCGTACAACGGCCGAAACGTTGTGAATATAGCAATGAAGAGGAGGATAAATGTCCGAATAGTATAAATAACGTCATTAACAAATTATTAAATCTTTCTACGCAGCTTGGTTGAAAAGGTTTTGGCAAAAAATTTATAAGTCTAACTATATAATTATAATAATTTAGGAGACATTGATCTTGAAATTGTGTTCTTGTCTACCTGGTCTTGTGTTTTTGAGTTTGTTCGTGACAGCGGGAAGGTGAGCGGTTTATAACGGACCTTCCTATCTTTTCATATTCTCTCTGTCCTATCTTGTCCGTTCTTCTCGTCTTTCACCTGTCCAGGAAATTTGTACACCTCTGATTTTGATTTCTTGCACGTTTTTCGCGAAGATATTTTATAATTTTCTTTGTCTAATAAGAGACGGTCCTTTTAAGGATGCTGTTAGGTCAAACACTTGGACTGAATTTTGCTAACAATATAAACTTTTGTGGGGTGAAGTGGGGACTAAAAATCGCTAGAAGTTTTCTTTGAAATTTGCGAGATTTTAGAAGACCATCAATCTTTGCCATATTGTGCAGGAGGGAACTAATTAGGTGGGGGTGAATATCTAGTTTTGCTAAATCTTAATCAATTCTACTTGAATTGTTTCAGTTTCGTATCTTCCTGGAGTTTTTGGCAAAATCATTTTATTGTTTCTAATTATTATTTTTAATCCGCTTTTTTCCCTTAACTCTTCGATACATCATTAGCTTCCTCGGGTTCTTCCAGGTTTAATCTTAATTATTTTCTGCTTAAAATCTTCATTAGAGATTCTCATGTAGTAAAATGTTACTCTTCCCAGTTATATGCAGTCATGCAGCAAAAGGGTGATCCAGAATTAAAATCGTATTACAATTTTAAAAGTAGCTTCCAAAGTTTCAAGAAATTAAGAAATTATTAGCGCTGATTTTTCACATGGAAACCTGATTAGAAATATGCATTCTAGAATGGATTCATCTAGAGAATCTACTGTGAAGAAAATTGGGTGGGGGCAATGACTTGATTTTATTTGATTTGTTTATTTAACTGCATATCAACATTTTATAGGTCATTTAATACTGAAATGTAATTTTTTGAGGATTTTTGAAGTAATAAACATATGCTATATGTTATTCTGCTTCCACAGTTAAATACGTGGTAGATGATACTCAGCTTTTCTGCATATACATGTTTGTGGGACATTATTATTAGAAACGGTGATATGCGTGTTTTATGTTGTAGGTTTGTTGAAGTTATATTTTGGAATACAGTTTGATTTCTTTAAAAAACTGTAGGATATTATTTGGATAATGTCATGAAAATGTTCTTTCATGCTGGTTGTTTGTTCGTTGGGTTTTGTTTAGTGGCATATCAACAACTCTATGGGTAATTTAATGCCGAAATCTAAATATTTCGAACACATTGTTATGGCTCCAACTAAATAAATTTAAAACTTAATTGTATCCCTTCAACTACAGATAAAATGTATTGTTGGTCATTTTGCTATAAAATATATTATTGGTCATTTTGCTATAAAATGTATTCGTTGTTTTGCTATAAAATGTATTGCTGGTAATTTTACTATGAAATTGTATTAATGGTCATTTTAATATAAATAGGTATTATTTGTCATTTTATAATATAAAAATGTATTGCTGGTAATTTTACTATAAAATTTATTTTTATGCTTTCATAGCTGGAGCTGGAACAAGAATTGAGGTGTTCCCACATTCTTGAAAACTTCCAATATGCAGTCAGAGAACTTGCAATTGGATATAGATTATCGTCATACCAATGACTGACATGACTTTCCTGTTAAAATGGTCAATTACTTTATATCCACTTGTTACTCAAATATTATGCTTGCAGATTATCAATCTGGAAGCAGGTTTTCCAAATTGAGCTATCAAATAGTGAACTTTGAAAGCTTACCGTTGCTAAATTTTGAATTGGCTTTCTTCTTATATATCAGCCATCGTTTTCTATGAGCCGTGTCCCTTCAGGACGTTGGGGACCATAGCTCGACACATATCCCTGTCCTTTGTACATTTTAATAAATTTTGTCTTTCTGTTATTTTTTTCTGAACATTGTTCCACCGTCCCTTTGCTTACCAAGAAGATTATGTGTTGTTTTCCTCTGTCTTTCTTGACTTCAATCTATCCTGTGTGTATCAGATTTTCCAAGCCTTCTTTCCACATTTTGTGCCCTAGAAATTTCAACTGTTTCTTCCTAATGCTATGTATAAATTTCCTTTTAGCATCGATTTTCTCTAAAACTTCGCTGTCGCTCACATTCTCAGCATCCTCCTGTAGAAACACATTTTTGCTGCATCAAGTCTCTTCACCATCAGAGAGGAGATATTCCAGCATCCTTTGCCATATAGGAGGACTGATATCATGTAACAGTTCAGTACACTTTTCTTTGTTTCTAACGAATTGTTTCTATTTCTTAATTCTTTGATTAGCTTTTGGAAAGCATCTTTCGCTATCACCATGCGCTTTCGGATTTCAGTGTCACACTTTCCGTCCTCTGTTAAAACACTTTGCAGATTTTTAAATTGTGGTACATGTTTTGATTTTGGCATCTCCAATTTGTAATTTACATGTCGGGATGTCCCTTTTGCTAGCAACCATGCATTCCGTCTTCTTGCTGCTGACGTACAGCCCTTTATCGCCCAACGTTCACTTAAAAGTAACTAAAAGTTGCGTGTCGCAAAATTCAATGTGTGAAAGAGCTGCTCTTTCAAATGGCGTCAAAGCTGTCAACGCCACTGGAAGATTTTTCTGTAAATATCTCCAAATATTTGCCACATGTGTCGATGTCGATTTCCAGTTTTCCTCATTTTTATTTTATTATTCTGCTGATAAAGAAATGCAAACAAAACGCATATCATGATTTTAATTTTGTTTGCAGAATTCTCATAAATGCAACACTAACGTTTATTCAAACATCCAATCTCATAAGCAAATCCGACAGAAAGAATTGACGGGATTATATACACATGGGAGATCAACCTATCAGTGTGCTCTTTCTAGTTTCTATGACAACCTCCGTGGCACTATGGTTTGGATTAGTTTAGTAGTTGGGCATTCTCTGAAGAACGTTACACTCATTTATACGAAAATATATAAACGAGTGTACGGATGCCATAAAAAATAACAATAGTTTTTGCAGCAGCAGCAATATTATTATTATTATTATTATTATTATTATTATTATTATTATTATTATTATTATTATTATTATTGTTCTTGTACTATGCCCTTGCAAGGAGTTGACCTTTTTCACCTCGCAGAAAATCGTGAAGTAATTAGCCTGATAGAATTAGCAACTAACTTCAATGTATGAGATTCAGTGTATGAGATTAATGGACAAAATGTTGGGTTAAGTGCATTAACAAAGAAGGTGATTGTGTCGAAATAATAAATATTCGTGTAAAATAAACACTTAACGTAATTCCCCACGTATAATACGCATTTTTTCTAAAAAATAATAAGCAAAATTTGGGGTGTATATTATACACAGCTACAAAAAATCTTTAAAAAATTGCCGTTTCATAAGTCGATTTCAGTTGCGAAATGACTACTCACCCTAAAATACGACAATTTGACCCTAACATTCGGCGATTGCGACCCCATAAGAATGTCAAATACAATCATATGTACCTAACAATACTTACAAATGTAAAATAAAATAAGAATTATGATGAAACTAAATTAGAATCATATTATTCTCTGTTTCAACCCATTTTTTAAATAACAGAAGGAAACTCTGGCCGTAATGAAATTGGAGAGGTACAATTTATAGGGTTTGATTACCAAACAAGGCGTGCGTATTATGCGTGAGCAGAAGCATTTTTCACACATTCAGCAAAATTTAAGGGGTGCCTATTATGGATGAAGTTGTATTGTACATAGGGAATTATGGTAGTTATGAAGGCTGGTTGTAAAGTTCATGGGCCGACAAAGATAAACATGGAAGTTGGCAGACCAGTTGATAGACTAAAAGACATTAAAGTATGTCTAGTTATATTTATATCTTTGTCACACTATGAAATTTTCAGTCGACCCTCGTATATTAATGTAAACAGGAAAGAATCCAAAGAAATCCACGCTAATCTTCCAATTGGGGAGTTCTTGCCTAGAAAATCGTCCGGAATCCAAAGTTTTATCTGAATTCGAAATCTGAGCGTAGCAACAGGGAGAATCATTTGCTACGAAGCAGGTGTCAACTCTTTATTTCTTCAACAAAACTAAGACTACGAGGCATAATTAAACTTTCGTCGAGCAAATTCAAATGTGATTTTAATTTTAGGGAACTACACAATATCCAAGCGAAATGTTTCTTTACTGTAAATTGAAAAGTTGATTATATATAGATGAATATATTTAATACGAGCGGCACTTATTTCTCGGCAGAGTATTTTCAAATCTCCCGAGAGAAGCGCAAATCTCAAGAGAATCATTGAAGAGAAATACCTGTCATAAATCATAGGCATAAGATGGACATCTTTGGAAGACAATTTAAAATGTAGGGACCTGGCATCACAGGCGTCGGGAGATGTCATCTGGGACATAGTGAAATACTTAGTGAGATGGGTTTATATGGAAACCAAATATACATTAACAGGCTTATTTTAAACATTTTAAGTCATTTTAAGTCATAATAAGAATGGCGTTTTCTATAAAGTAAAGAAAATCAATGAAACCCTGTTTTCAGATTTATAGAAGAGATCTATTTTAATATATTTCTGATAAGTACACACACAGACACACACACACACACACACACACACACATATATATATATATATATATATATATATATATATATATATATTACTTCAAACTTAATTACTTTATTATAAATATATTACATATTATATAAGTAATAAAATGTTGAATGAATTTACATCCATTAATTCTTTACGTACACACACGCACGACGCGCATATATATATATATATATATATATATATATATATATATATAACAAAATTAAATTCGAAGCTTTTAGCTTCCATTTTTGAAACATGGTTATCACTGTGTAGCGAAAAAACCATATTTTAAATCAATTAATTTGAAATATTAATGCTCTGTAAATTTACATTGAGCACTATTGTGTAAAAATAAAAATATCTATAAGAACACCGGATTTTATATCTTACTGTTGTTTCTTTTTATATATATATATATATATATATATATATATATATATATATATATATATATATATATATATATATATATGTATAAAAATATATACATATATTGTTTTAAAATGTCTATAAAAGCAATGTTTTGGGATGCTCAAAATAGCCTTGGATGGCAACTGGTCTAGGAGAAGGTCAACTCTGAATTCAAAACCATTCGGCGTCTGCACCGGCATCCGGCGGCCTCTTGGTTACTCCTGCCTCTGCGTCTGTGGAAATTCTGCGGCAAGTCAGAGCATATTCCTCCCTCTACTGGGATAGCACGCGAGGTGTGGGGACCGCGTGTGAAGTTCAAACTCCCTTGTTACTCCGTTTCAAGAATTCGCCGCTGTTGGAATCGGGAATGGCTGTCGCTCGTTTCAGCATTGGTGATGGATCGCCGTGCTTGATCGGCCTTCGTTCCGGACGCGGTGAATTTCTTGGAAGGAGCCGGCTTAACCGATCCAGGGTGAATGCCGCAACATATATATATATATATATATATATATATATATATATATATACTGACGATTGCGCCCAGCATGAAACAGCCTCTGAGTGTTGACTTCAATGTTCACTTTTATATTTATATTTACATACGCCCTATCTCTGATATTGAGCACGTTATCCCATAAATATATCACACCTTAAAACTATATATATATATATATATATATATATATATATATATATATATATATATATATATGTGTGTGTGTGTGTGTGTGTGTGTGTGTGAATAAAAACAAAAGGAAAATTAGCTTTACCAGCGCATTTTTCCTTTGATAGATTTTATCAGGATAAACTTAAGGATTCTATTTTACAATAATTTTATAAATAGAAGTAAAAAATATTGCCAGTTTCTCATTTATTTAAATCACCAATTCTTAACGCTAATTGTTAAAATCAAGCTGAACTATATTATTTTTTAAATAAGCAAAGTAGTGCGATTGTTTATTTTTATTTAAAAAAAGAATCTTCTTTTCATTCTTTCTTCACATCCTCCTCCTCCCTTTATATTACACCAACGTCGTGCATTTGTTTATTTAAAAAAAAATAATTTCGCGTTCATTATTTAAAAAAAAATATGATCTTAATAAGTGATTTGATAAAAATTACCTGAGGATACCGTAAGTTTGAAATGCTTATATCCGGTAGATAATGCGTTAAAATTTACCCTTCTCCGGTGTGTGCACTGATAGCCTAAGGGTGAGAAACACGTTCTGTCAAATCGGTCGGGATTCGATTCCGGCTTGAAGCAATCACATGTCTAATCACACTGATGACCTGTGATACAGCGAAACAGTCTATCTGTGGATGAATATATATATATATATATATATATATATATATATATATATATATATATATATATATATATGATATATATATGTATATGTATATGTGTGTGTGTGTGTGTGTGTGTGTGTGTGTGTGTGTATAATCATTTATTCGAAAATTATAACATAAAAATTTTATAAGATCGCCACAAAAATAGCCATTTTGTTTCAACACTTCTGTTGTCTTATCAAGTGATGGTTTTGAATGTCAACACCATCACTTGATAAGACACCAGATGTGTTGAAATAAAATGGCTATTTTTGTAGCGATCTTATAACATTTTTATGTTATAATTTTCGAATAAATGATTATACTTGCATTACTCAGTATTGAGCACTCTTTTTAGAATAGTACTTGTTGGTTATTGGAATTTATTCCGTGTACACCAATCCTATACTTGTATATATATATATATATATATATATATATATATATATATATATATATATATATATATATATATATATATATATATATATATATATGTAAACGGCTCAAACACTAATATTCCATGGTTATAATTTATTATATAGGAATCGTAATCACGATCCAATTCATCAGACCTACAAATTTGTAGGTCTGATGAATTGGATCGTGATTACGATTCCAATGTAATAAATCATAACCATGGAATATTAGTGTTTCAGCCTTTTTATTATATTCTTACTCTGTCCTGGATATTGAGTGCTACCTGGATTCTATCCTCTTGGGAATTTATATATATATATATATATATATATATATATATATATATATATATATATATATATATATATATAATATAATAAATTATATATATAAATAAATATATATAATATAATAAATTATATATATAAATAAATATATATAATATAATAAATTATATATATATATATATATATATCTATATATATATATATATATATATATATATATATATATATATATATATATATATATATAAAGAAATTGATACTTCGTTCGGCGTAAAAATTGAATTCATAGATTTAGAACAATTATATATTAGGCCGAGCTATGTTTTTCAAATTTTACACGTCTTCATTAACTATAATATAATCTGATAGTCTTATTTAATGAGTTGATTATGTTTAAGTTCGACCACGGATATTCTGTTGGCAATCTCAGTTCCTTGTATTTATGTATATGGTTCAGTGGTTAATACTTTCACCATTGTTTTAAAATCTTGCTGTCGAGCGTAAAAATGCTTGGCAGTTGTTATTAATCAAATACATTGCATTCTTTGTTGCTTTCTCAAGATTGAAAAGGAAGGCGAAAAATCAATATCTCACTAGTTCTTGATGTATTGCAGAAGAAAGCGCAAGTTGATGTAGGTCGATGAAATATGAGACGCGATAACAAATGTCACTTCTTTCTTGACGTTTGGGCGTCACATAAAGCCGAAAATGTCAAAGATTTTCTCTAGTGCATCTTGCTTCCGAACAGTTTACACGAGATGCAGAAAGAATGGATTTTAGTCACATTTTTTCTTACCACTGACACGAAGACAGATTTAGTTAGCAAACCGCAATGAATATTTCTTTCGGATAATATTAGCTCTGATTTTTTTTTTTTTAAATGTTCACATCTTTTCAGAACATAGATGATCACGGCTCTTCACAGATACATTTTCTTTGTTGTCTAAGAACTGTGATGACTTTCAGGAAAGATAACGGAGTAGTTTCTCATTGCCTTCCCCGTGTTTCTAATTCCAGTGTACACATTCTAGCAAAATGGCTACCATCCAATACTAGAATGTCCAATTGATTTAACTCACAGCTGAGATGAGAAGTAATGATGGATTCATGCCTTTCCCAAGGATATTTGTGTGAAAGTGAAAACAATAGACTAGGCAGAAAATTTGAAAACTATCCCATATCCAATATCTCATATCCCATCTGATTTGATTTTGTTAAGAGCAAAAAAAACCAAAAAAACACCATATTTCAGAGAACTATAATGATAAATATTTGTCTATATTTCTGAGATGAGGTATTATGTACGCTATTTATACTATTCGGACTATTGTCCTCATCTTTGTTGCCATATTCATTACAACGTTTCGGCCCTTCATTATCTGTCTATATTTCTGAGATGAGGTATTATGTACACTATTTACATTATTCGGACTATTGTCCTCATCTTTGTCGCCATCAGGTGGTTGGAATGTCGAACTGAACCCTTTATTTCGTTCACTTGGGTAGACTGTTCTAGTTCCATGTGCCATGTCTAATGGATGTCCTCGGGGGCACATTGCACAGTGGATAAAGGCGTTAGTTAGATCCAGTGACAAGACCCAAAAGAGTGTGAGTTCAATACCTGGTTAAGGCGGTGGAGAATTTTTGAGAGCGGAATTAACAGGAGATAAACTGACATCCATTGTGATAAACATGGCGACAAAGATGACGACAATAGTCCGAATAATTTAAGTAGAATAATAATCAACATTTTCATCTGAATTTTAAAGAATTCCCTCTTATTTGTACTTTTTTATATTTTGAAAATTCATTTTTTACCATATAAACATAATGTTAATTGAACATAACTATTGTAAATAAAACCTGGAGATTTCCCCTAATGAAGAAAACGGCCACAGCTTCACCACTCTTGGTGTTGCTTGTTACGGTTTCTGGGGGGTTTTATGGGGTGGAATTGCTAGCCCAACGACCGACAAGTTTTAAATTTAGAATTTCCCTTCCCATCCAAAATTAGAGCTCTTAGCCTATACTATTTCTCCCATAGCTGAGATGGAGCAGTAAAATCAGTTTCATGCCTTTCCAAAGATGATTAATAAATCTTTGGTAAAAGTTTCAAACTCTGATTGCATTCTCCTAATAATACTTCGGGTATTATATTACATCATACTGTTTATACAATGCAAATTATTTTTAAAGCACCGGTTCTCGTATGATCACCGAAATTAAGCAACGTCAAGCCTGGTAATACCATGTGCTGTAGGCTTCGATGTGCGGGCGGTGTAATGGATAACGGCTCGAAATTGGAGATCGCAGAGCCGAGTTCCAATTCCAGTCAGGTTCGCTATATACAATTATTCACAAATACCTTCGGGAAAGGCATGAATACACCTATTCTCCCCACAGTTATGGGTTAATTCATAGGAATTATCAAAAAATGGTTATTATATAAAAAATAATCCCTACATCTCTCCTCGATTTCAATAACCTGGAGAGGGTTGATAACCCGTAAAAAACAAATCCATCAAAACTACTTTTTAAAACACAATTATTTATTTTTCTATATAGTTTCAAACATCTGTGATATATGGAATAGCAATATCAGCTTCCATGCCAATTTCCAGTTCTACAAAAATTTGGTCGTATCCATTCTACTCTAAGGATGTGAGACTTTGATATTCCTGGTTGAGTTAATTAAAAGGATCCAAGCGTTCAAGAGCAAATGCATGGAAGTGCTCCTCCACATCTCTTACTGGGAGCACAAAACCAATGACTATGTACGGAACAAGGTCAAAAGTATCGTGGACCGATAGGAAACTCTCCTCGATATACTTAAGCGCCAGAAGATGTCAGCGTTTGGTCCCATCCTACGGCATATTAGCCTCTGCAGACCATCATGCAAGGCAAGCGAAGGCGGCAACGTAAAAGTTTGTCAGACCACGTCAAAGAGTGGACGGACATAACAATGCAGGAACATCTGAGAGCTGATGGAGGAGGTTGTTTGTATTTTTTCTACTCTTAGGTCCCCACCGGCGATTGAAGCAGTCAAGGGACTGATAATGATTATTATGATGACAGAAATCCTGAAATAAGAATTTTCTCCAATATTACTATTTATAACTGGTACAAATATGACGATGAACTTGATATTTTGCACATTATAGATTTTCCTACAGTCACCTATTTTCTTCGTCACTGGTATTTACTGCTAGCTAAATATACTAGAAAACTAGCCTGGATACCAGTGCATGCTAGCTCTAAACTAGAAGGGTACTAATGTATATCCCATTCTCGTATCATGATACAACGATATATGAGTGCACCTAAAAAAAAACTAGATGACCAGATCCAGGCCGCTGATTTCTTCACTGACCTGGCACTAACATTGCAACAGCGAAAAAAAATAGCTTAATACATTCAATATCTCAAAAACCAAACTAATAAAGTTTCATCATCACAGAGCAGACCATGAACCTGTCGCAATAAAAGACTGTTCTCCTAAGGAGACCCCTTGCATTGAACGTCTATTGGGACTCAAGGTTGTCCCTGATGTTCAAATGGAACTCATATATATTTGGTTGGTGCATAATTATCAGGCGTTTTTGTAAGCGAGGTATTTATTAATAAAAAATACTGTTTTGTTTACTTTTTTAATAAAAACATTTTATTTTAAGCTTATAAAAATGCGTGTTCATAATTATACGCTCTGGAATAATCATTTAAAAATATTATTGTTGAATTGTTATATTTCTTTTTTCATAATAAATATTGTTTAAAAAAGGCTTAATAATTATGCACCAACCCAATACGATCTCGGCAAATGGTCGGTCTCTTATACCGCCTTAGAAAGTACACGACTCACCCTGTTATGCTCTATCTTTACAAGAATGGGATCAGCCCTAAAATAGAATACTGCTGCCGGAACTGGATTTGAGCTGCTAAGTTTTCCTCTTCCATTTCAAAAAAGCTTCTATACGACCTTTTGGCTGATTAATTATCTTCAACCCTACAGACCCTTTCTCCCGGACAAAACTTTGCAAGTCTCTATCGCTATTTACATGGCAATTGTTCTCACGAGTGACATTCCCCAGTTCCACCAATACTAACCTTCGCGGATAAGACACGCCATACCACATACCCTGGGTAGAAGTATACTCATTACATTCATATTCCATTAGTAAATTCTCCTTGAACAGATTCTTCTCACAAATTGCTACTTTGTTGAGGATGTTTTCCCGACCGAACACTCTTAACCTCTAGATTTAACCGTTATCTTCCCAACATCTAACAAATCGCATTTTTGCCTCCTACTCTTGCTCTTCAGTAAAGCTCTACCATGAGTGGCTTTTTGGCCTTTTAATTGGTGAATATTAGTAAAAGAAATTCTTCACTAACTCCTATCAACTTCGAGAATCAAGACTAAGGAGAAGCGTCGATCAAAAAAGAATTGAATCATGTTTGTTTTGAGAAAGTGTCTACAATCGTAAGAAGAGAAAAACAAAGGGAAACGAAACGTTTAATCTGCATAGCATCAGACAGAACAAATACGAATTAGCGGAACGATGAAGATGTCGTACCAACGGGAATTTGAGGAAATGAAGACACACCAGAAGAAAAAAAACATTTCACACGCTATATGACCACCACATCAAAACAATCGAAATAAAGCAATCGATGAAAGCACTGGTCAATATAAATAATCGACGATTCAGCACATCAAAAGAAGCTGTAATTAACAAAGGCTTCACTTTCTCAACAGGCACCAATAATAATGATAGCTTCAGTTTAAAAGATTTTCTCATAGATAAGTACCCGCAGGCTGGAAAACTAAAATGGAAATTTAAGCAAGCAATAGAAAAAAAGAAAAGAAATGAAACCTCTCAAAACACACATCAACGAAAAAGAACATTTGCTATTCCAATTCTCCAGAGGAAATATTGTCATTCTACAAGATGACGAAGCAATTCAGCGATAAGTTTGAACTAGTCAAATTCTTTAAATAAACACAGTTGCGACATTGAAAAAAGACATGTGCAGTCTTGGAAGAAAAAGAAAGATTTTACAAATCTTAAAATAGAAGAAATACCACCACACCAATAAAATGCAGACAATTCGCTACACAACGAAGCTACCTCATCTATAAAACTACCCGAAGATTGACAAAGACAGTATTCCGTTACGACCCTTAGTCAACTGTCATGACTCGACTTGTCATCTGTTGAGTCCGTTTCTGACGGATAAAGTCAATCCACTTTCGGGAAGGTGTTCAGCTTTTGTTCACATTCACAATCGACTTTGTAGACTTAAAGAAGGAAACGTTGATCACGATCACCTAAATGGTAATCCGGAATGTTGTGAACCTGTTCCAAAAATTTCCAAGAGACAAGACGACCCTGTCAA
This sequence comes from Acanthosepion esculentum, assembly GCA_964036315.1. Classification (NCBI taxonomy): domain Eukaryota; kingdom Metazoa; phylum Mollusca; class Cephalopoda; order Sepiida; family Sepiidae; genus Acanthosepion; species Acanthosepion esculentum. The sequence goes on from OZ038488.1 coordinate 45,719,329, forward strand.
GAATAAGAATCGAACTGGAGACAGATTATTTGCTTTTTTTGAACGTACTTGTTTCTTCAAAAAATCTTCGTTATACTTTACAAGCAGACGAGTGAATTTAAGTGATATCATAGGTTGTCCCCCAAGCTGTCAGTCTATGAAGACTCTATAACTTCATAAGTTTTCCATTAGATATAAAATTACATCAGATTAAAAGAACTTGTTTCCTCAGATGTTCCAGTGAATCGCACTAGATGTGAAATTAAAATATTCCTACACATGAAGTCAACGTACTGAGATTTATTCGCAGAATGAAATCTGAAATTCACTTGTCGTATGATGGAGCAAAAATTGGCTGTTTCCCAAATCATGTTAGATTCATAAGTAATGAACTGAACACACTACAACAGAAAATGACCCATATAGATAAAATACACCAAAATTAAATATATATGGATTTGGGTTGGCATCAGTCTGTCCCAGGAGATGATGCCGCAGCGCATAATTTTACAGAACTGGTCAAAAGTTATGAAGATTTTCTACCTAGCCACATGACAATATTTCCCTCTCCGTGTTGCCGGAAAACGCCCAAAGGATGAGGGATAATAATACAGCATATCACCGGTGCTGGATAATGTGTTCTAATAAGCAGACGAGTGGCAGAGAAATGCGAAGACGCATCGGAAAGACGGGGGAGACTATTCAGAAACTAAGCAACGTGCAGAATACGGCTGAAATATCTCACACATATAGTGGGGTTCTTGATATGATCCAGAGACGGGTATGCAATGTAATTGGCCCTGATCTGGCTTCTTGTCTGCAGTCTCTCTCTCTCTCTCTCTCTCTCTCTCACAGACGCGCCGTCGCCTCTCTCTCTCTCTCTCTCTCTCTCTCTCTTTTACAAATACTTCCACGGTAATTGCTCTGATGAATTCCCAGGATCTATGAATTCAAGCGTCCTACGTGGCTGGCATCCCGCTCCCACCCTTTCACTGTTGAAACTGTTAAATGTAAACGTCTCTTCTACTCCAATAGCTTCATATCTCGCACCTCACGCCTGTAGAACTCCCTTCCTTATTCCTGTTTCCCTGACAACTATAATCTCCAACTATTCAAATGTAACGTCAATCGACATCTCCAGCTGCCTTGATCTATCCACTATCCTTCGCCACTCTATCACTCCTATCTGCTCTCGCTCCAAACCCTCTATAACCCCTTGCGTGCTAATGGCTTCCAGCCTTGCCTGGGGTGAAAAGCTTAAAAGAAAAGTCTCTCATATAATGGTAAGACATTAAATGAAGACACTATTGCCATCAATGTCTTATCATTATGATGGAGGCATGTTTTTAATCATTTCGTACCAAGTAAGGGAATAAAGCCACTAAGACGCAAACGTTTTCTGAGTGAGAATATGAGAAAAATTCTATGAAGGAGAAAGAACAATAAAAGAACAAGAAGACAGAAGATAACCATTGACATTGCATTTAAATTTTTAAAAGCCAAAGTTGACTAAGAAGCAGGGTGCCAGAAGAGCTCTCTACAAGCGAGCAATGCGACAGAAGAAACTCTCACCATAGAGCTAACCGTTGCATCTTGCCATTTCAACTGCAAATTCATGAGACCTAACTGCCAAATTCGTAAATTCGAGCTACCAAAGAGGAAAACACCTAAGAACAATTACCATGTTATTTATATGCTCGCGTTTTTTCTATGATTCTTAAACACTTCGTAAGCACTTGCCTTTTATCAGCTTAGTAGCCTTGCTTGTGATGAAATAATAAAAAGAAAACGTTTAAACTTTGAGAAACAAAACACTTCTCCGTTTAAATTAGGAGCTCAGGATTCATCAGAATATTTTTATCAGCTTTTATAAACCAAGATAAACTCCAGAAATTCATCCTAGGGGAAGTCAGTGGCCTCTTGTCAAATTTGACGTACACAAAAACTCTTTTGTGTTTTGTTTAATGGGAGGTTCATTTTGCAAATCGCATTTTAATTTAATTTTAAATTTCAAAACTCCTCACTATCCTGATATATTTATCTCCCCACGACGTCTGTATTTTTATTTTTATTTATTTTTGGAGGGGCAAATTTAACAAATCGTCATTGACAAGTCGTGAACGAGATTTTGGAGAACGCAACGAGGCAGCTGATCGCAATACAAAAAGATGATTTATCATATGTTTACAAAAGTAAAATGAACGTTAAGATAAGTGTATTCGTTACAAAAAGGTCTACTTTGAAGAGGACTAAATCGCCATTACCCTAGGTAGGATTTTGTTTTTAAATCGTTAATATCAAATGATAAATGCTTTATCGACAGACCACATATATTATATGTTATAGACTTACAGTACTTGATTATACTATGTGAAATTAAGTTGTCCTTTTTCATTTAGTCTCTTGCTTATTTTTATTGTCTTTCTATAGAATCAGAAAAGCCGTTTCATTCTTTGCCAATAATGAAATTAATCCACTTTCTTGTTTAACTAATTGCGAGAATCGATGATTGCAATGTCCCAAAACCCAAACATCTTTAGTCTGCTTTAGGCTAATTGCTTCGAACTTTTTAATTTTTATTTTTCCTTTAATAATAATTATGCGATGAGAGGGTAGAGCAGAAAGTGGAAACGGCGGACAGAGTTCGAATTCATGCCTAATCTACTGTACTCACGTTTGAAGAAATACGCATGGGAAAAGCATGAATCTATCTCTTCTGTTTTCTCTTTAATAGGAGGTTAACATGTGCTTTGTATCTTTGTGAGACAACCAATCTAAGAGAAGGAAACCTCGACATTCCAAACGGTAGAGAATGCAGTTGGAAAGAATTCCTCTATTCTATTTCGGACGCTGTTAATAATGGTCGTAATAAAAGTTACAACGAAAAGTTGAAAAAGAAAATCAGTAATAAATGTGATTAAATACGAGTCAAAAATTACTAAAAAAAATGTCAATTATTTGTATTTTAAAACGAAACAGACGTTAGAAGTAAGAAGAAAAAGAAAAAAACATGACTTTTATTGGTCGTGGAGCTAGGAACTTCACTCCGTAAAAACTTAATGCCTACAGAAGCCTTAGCAGCAACGCCTGTCATAGTGAGTTTATCACCTAATTCTTCACAAGGGAATCTACAGAATTTACACACAATACATAAAATCAACTCACATGGTTTTTGTTCAAGTACAGCAGAAAAGAATGAGAAATATGTAAAGAGTATAGACAAACCTCGTCACCTCATTAAGAATTAAAAATAAATCTGTCTATATTTCTGAGATGGGGTATTGTGTACACTATTTACACTGTTTGGACTATCATCCTCATCTTTGTTGCCATATGTATCACAACGTTTCGGCCGTTGTACCCTCTGGCCTTCTTCAGGTGATTGGAATGTCGAACTGAACCCTTTATTTCGCTCGCTGGAGTAGACTGTTCTAGTTCCACGTGCCATGTCTAATGGATGTCAGTTATCAGTTTACACCTGTTAATTCCCCTCTCCAAGTTCTCCACCATCTTAACCTTGAGGACACATGGCACATTGGATATAGGCGTTAGTTAGATCCAGTGATAGGACCAAAAGTGTGTGAGTTCAATACCTGGTTAAGGCGGTAGAGAACTTGAAGAGGGGAATTAAGAGGAGATAACTGATAACTGACATCCATTAGGCATGGCACGTGGAACTAGAAGAATCTACCGCAGTGGGCGAAATAAAGGGTTCAGTTCGATATTCCAATCACCTGAAGAAGGCTGGAGCGTACAACGGCCGAAACGTTGTCATAAATATGGCGAAAAAAATGAGTAAAATAGTCGGAATAATGTAAAGAAGCAATATATTAATTAAAATTACTTACGGTTCTCTTTAAAAACATCGTCTGCATCGTCTTTTTATGCATTTGCCAGTACTACATTTGATGCGGTATGAGGGTGGCGCGGCAGATGTTGACGCAAACAATGTAATCGAAAAAACCCTGCGCAAATTTCGACCTACTTTTAGGACTGATTCGATTTCTACGGCTTATTAACTCTTTGCAGGTTATTTAAAGGCAGGAATATTTTTTAGATTGTTGTGGGAAGATAGCAAAGGGGCACTTGCGCCTGAGGGAATATAACGAACGCAACCGGATTTAACTAGCACTTCCGAGCCATTATCCATTACACCACCTGCACATCCAACCTTACACCACCTGATACCGCCAAACAGTCAAACCTTAAGGTACTGACCAGGCTCTCGAAGTTAGAAGCTGTAAAAAGAAGTGAATAGATTTATGTAGTATCACTAAAATCTATGTAAAAAAAAGTAAGAGCAACACAGACATCGCCTAGAATTTTATGCAAAAATAGGTTCACACAAACTTCAAATGCAAATTCACACATTAACATTTATTACTTAATCAACGACGTTGTCTCTATCGTCATTTAACCTTTGAAAAAACAAACATTCTTGTCGTTTTCAAGAAATAGTGAAGGCTAAAAATGATTGACAGTCTTATCCCTCCTAAAAATCGAAATTAAAAATTAGGAAATACATTTATTATCCAATAAAACTTCTGAGTTTAGTAAATGTAACTTTTAACTTCCCGTGATCCGATTTTTCTTCTGAATAGCGTAACGTCAATTCTTTCAGTACATCCTCGACTAGAGGATGTAAATAATACTGAATATTCAAATTTTTGTTTACTCAATTGATCAGTAACTTCCATCTTGCAAATTATTTCTCATTTTTTTAAGTATTTTCATGAACCAGTTTGCACAGTTTATTTTACGAAAATACCCGAGCGATATATATATGAACAAAGAGTAATTGTACAGTAGTAATAGTAGTGATTTTTACTGGTTGACGGTGTGCCTTAAGGCGAACTGACATTACACTACACATTCATAATATAATGTAAATCGTGGATATTCGGGTTATAAATTAACACATACCTTTCATCACACCCTACGAAATGAAGTAAGTCCGACAATTATTTTAATGTATTTTATTGTTATACGTTATTTATATACACACAGATATTTAAGTAAAATCTCTGTTTATAATAGACTGTATTAACAACATTTACCGGCCTGAACGTCCGAGAAATTTTATAGAAAATATGCGTCCTCCGACAGGAATCGAACTTGTATCCTACACCAAACCATCATATAGTAATGTGTGACGTCATTTGTTTACGTTAACATACGCTTCGAGCAGATATGAACGTTTGCGGAAAATCATAGGAAGTTTAGTCTAGAAGCAGTAAAATCAACCTCGCTAACCAGACGCTTCCTTCGTAGCTAAACTGGTATAGCACTTCAGGCTATATGATGGTTCCGTATAGGATACAGGTTCGTTTTTAGGTGCGTGGAACCACCTCTTAATTGCGTTTGTTCTAAGGTCCAGGGTGATAGCACATGTTAGGGTCCCAATTATGCATTAATAGTGAACACACAAACTGGGGTCAAAACATGAATATATGAAAATATATTAGAAAAAATTACCAGCAATATATTTTGGGAAAAAACAAAACAAAAAAAAACCTAAAACAAGCCAACTGTGGATAAGGCAACGGGGAAATATTACATTATTCTTCTAGACAAGCCATCGTAATTCACAGATAATAAAGAAAACGAAGCAACAGAATCGAGATGACAGTTCATAAATGTATATAATTTATATTTATCCAATCATCGGTGGTGGTGACTTGAAATTCAATCAATTTCCCAATGGTATTATGTTTTTTTTATTCTCTCTTGTAACAGTGAGATGCTAATTCTGGAATTACTTTTATTGCATCTTTTTAGATCCGTTCGGGCTTCCGTCCACTATAGCTATCAACCATCAACAATTTATGTGGCTGCTGAAATGAACGTACTGTCGTTGGTACCGCCCCTAAGATGAATGATACCGGAGGCAGCACCTTGCTTTGCTCATACATCATATTGACTTACCTTCTGTTAAATGCTTCGACTTACACCCGTTCTAATTTCTCATAAGAGTTATTGCTTATTGCGTTGTCCTTCCCTAAAATATATACGCTAACCAAAAGAAACTCCCGATATAATATTGAGAAAATAAATCATGAATATTTTACGCTTAGGAAAGACATAAACTGAGTTAAAATCCCAAATGAGAAGTCTATCCTCAGCGTATTTAATTAAGCAGCTAAAACGGAATAAATGTTTTTGGTTTTTTTTTTTCCTTTTTTTTTTAAGGTTCACCCTTTACTGGGCCGGGGGGGTCACTCGAGGTAGAGGGTTACGCTAGGAGGCAATATATGTGGATAAGAGTGGAAGATAACGGTTAACCCTAGCCTTGAACCGATTATGATTGTAGTGATCAGGCAAACATCCTCTTCGTACCACAGAGCAGTGGTTCGCTGAAAGAAGCTGTTAGTGAATGTGGATGATTTGCTGCTATGTATTTGGTATGGCCTGTCTTTGCTGTGAAGGTTAGGAACCAAGGGATGTAGTTCGTCCGAGAACTTTCCGTAAGGTTCTCTCTATACAAGTTCCGGGAGCCAGTCGAGATAGAGGGTTACGTTAGCGTTGTAACCACGAGACCCAAGTTCGTATATCAACGTAGTCGATTCGTAAAGGAGGTGTCTTCGTGATAATATCCCAGCACCGTTAAGAAGTACGTAAAACAACACCACCTGTTGATACAAACTTTGTGGGTGAGGTTGGTCAGAGTGGCTAGCATGAAACTCAGAAGTCATTTTGACTGAGGGTTTGAGCCTTTTTCTGACAGTAAAGTTTAACATTTACAAGGTCGGGCGTTCACTCAAGGTAGAGGGGTGCGTTAGGAGATAATTTGTAGGGATATGAATGGAAGATACCAGTTAACCCTAGCCTTGAACCGGTTAAGATTGTAGTGATCGGTGAAACAACCACGTGGGAGTCCGTTCCACAGAGCAGTGGTTCGCGGTAAAAAGCAATTAGAGTGGAACTTACTTCTCGCCGATGGAATACGGGGGGAATATGTGTGGTTTGCTACTATGGAAGTGGCAGAGCCTATCCTTACTGTGATGGTTTTTAGCTTATGTATTAATCTTGTATATCTACGAAGCTACAAATTGTCAAATGACATTTACAAAATTAGCCCGGCGCTGAATACAGCACAAGCATTTATAACAGACGAGCAATGTTTGAGCAAATGTTTGCGGAAATGTAAAGACGTAAATATAATTTATGATTTCATCAAAATGCATAACAGGTTAATAAATAAAATATCAAAAAAGAGAATTATCGTTCTAATAAATCGAATGATGGGTGTATTATAATATTATACCGCAAGGAACATTACACTCAAATTTCACAGCGGGCCGTCAAAGAAGCTGGGAGTATCAAGGTTTTGATCTGGGCTACCGAATGCAGAAGTACGTGACCTCACAGCTGCATTCGGTATTGCAAGCGAGAGAACGCGAATGTTGAACAGATGTATATAAAAGCAAATATAACAAGAAAAGATTTGGGCAGTCACTCCGATATCGATTGAGAAAAAAATATAGGGCGTAAATTAACATTTTGGCAAGAATCGATAATTGCACTTTCAAGAAATGTTCGCTCAAGTTATGTTTCTTTTTAATAATTACAGCAATTTGTTGTTGTTGTTTTAGATCGAAACTGTGTTTGTAATTATTTCTCTGTATAGATAATTTATTGAATAAATTATGTCGGGGTGATTTCTCATATGCCTTTTCTTAAAATAAATGCTCTTATATCGAGTCATCTTGTATAACCATAAATATGTTAAAAAATTAAAAGAAAACTGTTTAGTCATAACCTTTAAAAAATTGAATGAAAAAACAAAATAATTAATAGATAAAGAAAATCAAATAAACACAAATAAATAATAATTGAATAGGAAAATCTATAACAACAAATGCAACACTAATTCATATTTGTTTAATAGGCTGAAAAAGTAGGTCTCTGAGAATTCGCTATAGTTTACCTTTCCTTACGTAGTAAGCTTTTAGTGCGATCTCTAATTGAAAACTTAATATCTTTTTCCACGATATTATGCGTATCCAAACAGGTTACCAAATAGAATTGCCTTTAGTTCTTTAAAGAACGAAACGCTCTCTCATTAAAAGTTTTCCTCGTGTCTTTCGTTTATTGATATTCTGATTGGAAAGTAAGTCCCCATTTTAAAATACTTATAATTTATTTATTAACTATAATTTTTAAATGAATTGGATATGAGAGAAATGCATTTAGTATGTTTTTTGTGTTTTTTTAATTTGATATGGGCACCAGATTTCGCTACCAGCGTCTCGATCCGCCCAGGAATCGCGTCAACTGATTTTACCAGTAACTCTTGCCGTCTGAAAGACATAACTTCTTATATTCGCTCTTCAAAAGTCTTGGTTTGGTATAGTAGACTTGCTCCTTTAACCAACCCCAAAGAAAAAATCACAGGGTGTTAAGTCATGACTCCTGTCTGGCCACTCATACATAAAATAGGGAGTTGCTTTTCAATCACCCTGTATATTTTATTTATATAGGAAATTTTACACACACCTACATAAATTATTAAAAAGATGATATTATATATATATATATATATATATATATATATATATATCAATCTTCAGTTTATATAAATGTGTGTGCGCGTGTGTAATATAGATAAAGTTTCTAGTTTATTTTTTTATTATACATATGTGTGTTTGTAGGATGTATAATAGTATGTAAAAAAGTGGAAAAACTTATAAACGACGCGTTTCAAGGACGTCTGTTGGTCTCGAATTCTTCAGGTTGAAATGCAAGACAAAATGTGTGTAAGGAAAATGCGTTGGGATTTTTGAAGATAAGAGGGGATAATAAGTTAAATTACCTTATCAGATGCATCAACTCTGGTTTGTGGTCGTCGGATCTACCAACACACAGTAACATCAACTTTGAACAAGGCCACAATGTACTGACCGTGTTTGGGAAACAAAACATTCCTGTAAATCTAGATACATGCATACAAAAATCCATACATTCAATTAAAATAAAATTATCCCTGATAATAACCAAAAGAATAGCCGAAACCGCTCGTATATAAAAATATTCTGACAAGTCATACATAATTTATGTCCAGAAAAGAAAAAAATATAAGCATTATAAGAACACAAGAAAAATTAAATAACAAACTTAACCACAATACTTTGTCAGTCATTTGTACAGAAACTTATATATATATATATATATATATATATATATATATATATATATATATATATATATATATATATATATATATATACATATATAAAATAATATATTGTAAAAGGAGACTGTGGTTGGAGACCTTGCGGGTGGATCCGCGGTAGCTGCTGTCGGCTGTGTCGGTGGGAGTGGTTGCCTGTCGCTGCAGATCCTAACAAGGATGTGCTTCTTAATGAGAGATCTTAGATTTTATCTAAATGCAGGTATTTGTGCAAGTATCCTTTGGGTATATATGAACCCGGATGAATATAATGAATTAAAGTTTTTTATTTCCCGCCTCCTTCAGCACTTTTCCTTTCTTCGGGTGTTCATATATAGTGGTAGAATTCACTGGATTCTTCCTTCTTCTGCTTTTTTTAGGAGACTTTGCGATTGAAATATAAGGTAGATTGCATTTTAGTGTTCTTTTGCAAATCTCTCAATCTCTCTCTCTTTCTCTCTCTCTCTCTCTCTCTCTCTTTATATATATATATATATATATATATATATATATATATATATATATATATATATATAATAGCAACGGCGAGAATAGAAACATAAACAATAATATTAATATTTTTTATAAAAATCAGATGAACGAAAATTATAAACAGGATGAATGCAGAATTAATAACATTATAAAAAATGCATAATCCCAGTTGACAATAGCAAAAATATTAGATTAATTATTCATTATAAAAAATTTAAAACCTCTAACATTATAGTTAAAAAAACACCTGCTAGAACAAAATTTAATAGGGCAAATATTATTTACGAATTCAAATACCCATTAAGGAATTGTATTCGTAAATAACTATATAGGCCACACTACAACATGTTTGAAACGCAGACTCACTCTACACCTTTCTAACAATAGCTCAATTAGATCTCATTTAAACATTCATGGAGACCTACCGGACACTAGTCGTAACCTAATAGCATCATCTACATGCACAAAAAGACTAAAATAATGGAAGCCTTATTAATAAAAAAAAACAAAAAAAAACAACACTTAATAATATTAACTTTGAACATGGACATAATATCTTGACCATGTTTTGAAAAATGAAAACATTTTATAAAACATACATACAACAAACTATTTCTTATTTTAACTGTTTAAATATAATCCCTGAAAATGGCTAAATGTATAGCCGAAAGTGCTCGGATAAAAAGAACATTCGGACAGTTTTTATATAATTTATCAATCGAAAAGAAAAAGATTATTAGATCGCATGAAAAATTGTATAAAAAAACTAAATAAAAGCACCTTGTCTGTCGTTTGCAATGAAATGTGCATGAAAGAAGGATTGCTGACTAAATACACACACAATGTATATACATACATACATATATATATATATATATATATATATATATATATATATATATATATATATATATATATATATTGTGTGTGTATTTAGGCAGCAATCCTTATAAATACACACACAATATATATATATATATATGTATATATATTGTGTGTGTGTATTTAAGCAGCAATCCTTCTTTCATGCACATTTAATTGAAAACGACAGACAAGGTGCATTTATATATATATATATATATATATATATATATATATATGAGGTTAACAATATATATATATATATATATATATATATATATATATATACATATATATATATATATATATATATGTATATTTGAAGTTAACGCTGAGAGGCGACATTCAGTTTTAGGCTTGACCTCAATTTTCAAGCTATGGAAGATTGCCTGAAAATTGCGTTCAAGCGTGAAACAGAATATCGACACTTAGGTTTGACCTCAGAGTTCATCCTTATATTTGAACAAGCTGTATCCCAGCTATTTAGTACTTTTACCCTTGAGTGTAGCAGACATTAAAACTATATGTTTGTCAAATATAAACATATATATTATTTATATAATAGTTATATTTAATGGGTAAACGCCTTTAAGTAAATATTTCTGATTTTTCAAACTGTAATTGACGTCTATCCTCTTGGTCAATCAAAAGGTAAAAACGCGAGTCCCTCTTTATGCTATGTGCCATTTAGACTATATAGTTAGATTATATTTTTAATTCAATCTTTATTTACACTCACCGGCTGATTTACTTGCACCCATCGATAGATTTATGAAGAAGGAGTGGGTATATATTTGGATTATATTTTTAATTCGATCTTCATTTGCACCCATCGACTGATTTATTCATACCCATCGGCTGCTTTATTTACACCCATTGGTTGATTTAAGAAGGATGAATGGATACGTAGCTAGATTATATTTTTAATTCGATCTTCATTTGCACCCATCGACTGATTTATTCATACCCATCGGCTGCTTTATTTACACCCATTGGTTGATTTAAGAAGGATGAATGGATACGTAGCTAGATTATATTTTTAATTCGATCTTCATTTGCACCCATCGACTGATTTATTCATACCCATCGGCTGCTTTATTTACACCCATTGGTTGATTTAAGAAGGATGAATGGATACGTAGCTAGATTATATTTTTAATTCGATCTTTATTTACAACTATCGTCTGGTGAACAACTCGAAAATCTTTCCATGAAGAAGTGGATTTAAATTAGCCGAAGACATAGTTATTGATGTGGAATACAGACTAAGTTTCTGTAGAGCTGTCTATTCATTAAGCAAAATATCAATGGTTTGACGGATGTATTTATGGAATAGGAAAGCATTCACGCCTAACGGAATGTTCCAAGGTTTTCCACCAATGTTAGCACATTACAAATCAGGTTTTTATTCCCTGACACATTCTGGCTTCATTTTGTAACTGATGCCTATTGTGTCATCGCGATTTTGTTCCAGTTTTGCTTCGAATATAGCCTTCGTCGCTGTCCGTCGTATCTGGCCTCATCCACACGTTTCCATTTTCATCGACTTTAGTCGCTACACGCTGCCATCTCGTTCAATTTTTTCCTTTTGTCAGAGAGGATCGATGCTTTTGCTGATGCTGCTTCGGTTTAAAAGCATTCGGTTTAAAAGCAACTTCTATTGGGATCTACTCGCATTATTGTCAAATCCAAACCAAAGAATGCTTGGACGTCAATCTCCTTCAAGTAACAAATATCGTGACCAACAATGCCAAATCAAGATCCCAGTCATCCCGTACATATAAACTAGTTTTTACCAATATATATGACGCCAACCAATATATATATATATATATATATACATATATATATATATATATATATATATATATATATATATATATATATATATATATATATATATATAAAGTGAACATTGAAGTCAACACTGAGAGGGGATAGGCTAGTTCATGCCTGACTATTGCGCCCAGCATGAAACAGCCTGTCTCCTCTGAGTGTTGACTTCAATGTTCCCTTTTATATTTATATTTACACATTTCTCGGATATTGAGCACTTTAACCCATAAATACAGCACACCTTAAAACTATATTTCTTCATATATATATATATATATATATATATATATATATATATATATATATATATATATATATACTCATACGTTGTGCTATATTTATGGGATAAAGTGCTCAATATCAGAGATAGAGCGTGTGTAAATATAAAAGTGAACATAGAAGTCAAGACTTAGAGGCGACAGTCTGTTTCATGCTAGATGAAATCGTCAGGCCACGACTAATGCACCTAGCATGAAACAGACTGTCGCCTCTATGTGTTGATTTGTATGTTCACTTTTATATATATATATATATATATATATATATATATATATATATATATATATATATATATATATATATATATATATATATATATATATATATATACATACAGATATGAGATAAGGAAGGATGGAATATAAATCCACTGTCTGTAGCATTTAATTTTTAAAAAAGGATTCAATACAGAGTAGAACTTAATATCATTTTTTATATGAGACTAAAACAAATACATGTTAAAAATCGCTACACAATAGCTTTCATATTTCAGTACTCAAAAGTTGCTTCCTCAGGCAACAGTAAATAATTAGTGAGTAAAACATTTTTAAATTTCAAAAGCAGATAGCAACAAAACAAAATTAAAATGAGGCTTGTGGGTTTACCCTTATTAACCATTTACTCAAGCTTGTTAGGGGTGGGTTATGCGTTGTTTCCCTGTCCATCTTGCCTTTAATATATCCCGTGGGTAACAAATTTCCCAAGCCCTTATTAGCCAAATAAATTATTTTATTATTTTACATCCAATATTCGTCATTATTGTACCCACTTACTCCTTTAAGTAATTATCTGAATTCATAATAATGGCTGATATTGCAATAGTTGCGTAAAGTTTTTTTTTTAAGCAGAAATATTTCATTTGTCGAAAGGAACTTATTTATTCTTTGTTACACCAGAAAATTCAAATAGGAAAACAGTGAAATATTCCTGTGCTCCATTATTATTATTATTATTGTTGTTGTTGTTGTTTCGTGTTTAGAAGAAAATGTTTAATCATCAACTCTATTGGAATGAAGTTAAAATAATTGACAGGGATTGTTATAATTCACGTATAAACTCGTAGTTCTAGTTAATAAAATTTGAAAGAAAACGCTGGAATAAAAGACCAGTGAAGAGACTGTTTAATCACATGGATTAATAATACAATAATAGTGAATACCATATTTAGTGCAGCAGTGCGTACGGCTCACTTTGCGACTCTTGTTTCTATGAGCAGACATTCCACACATAGTGAATGGACCAGTCTATGTTCAACTATTAGTGTAGATAATGTCGGATGCGTTTCTACACTACAGGAATGAACACTGGAGAATCAAAAGAATCAATGCACATGTGGACCTCAGTAGTAGGCCTAGCATAGAAAAACAGGATATGAGAGACGTTTATAAAGAAGAAAAGAGCAATGACAGTAAGACATCAACAGCAGGAGTAGAAACCGCTGTGAAGACAAACAGCTGTAGGCAGGGGTACGCAGTTTAGGCTTAAGGCTCTTTGCTCTCTATTCAAGTTTGTCCCATAAGACAATGACGTTATGGTTTAGTTCTGGAATTTGGTCACATAAGAATGTTAAGGATATCATGGACCGAGCGTGTGAGCAACGAAGAGATCTTAGAGAGGTTGCAAACAAGGAGAAGGCTTTTACTTAATATCAGGAAGAGACAGCTGAAGTTTCTCGGACATATAATGAGGAAGGAGGGCCTGGAGAATCTGATACTCACGGGTCGAATAGAGGGGAAAAAGAGACAAGGGAAAGCAACGCGTGACATACCTGGCGGATGGATGACAGAACGTGGTCTGGGGCTGGAATCAGATGGAAGGAACTTGTTGAGAGCTTCAAGGGATAGAGGGAGGTGGAGAGCCATGATCGCTTATGTCCTGAAAGTACATAGCACATAAAAAGAAAGAAAAGTATTTATGATTCAAATCTCCAGGTTGGGAGTACTTGGGCTCAGTTGAAACGAGGCCAGCAACAACTGAGCAGAACTAGACGAGATAGCATTTGCTATAGTCAACAAAGTGAGAACAATATAAATCACGTAGATTAAAAAGGGGTTTCAGTTCGAAATTCCAGGAAGGTTACCAGGATTGACAAGATCGTAACGAGGGTCAGAGGGCAAAACGGCCGAAACGTTGGGATAAAAATAACAAATATAATGACAACAGTTTGCAGGTGCAGATTCTTCCCACGAACAAGTCCTATGTAGAACTGATTTCATCCCCGATTGCTACAAGCCTCTACCTTGGATGCCTCTTGTGTCTTGTACAGCATTGTAGTAAAACAAATATAAATAATGTAAATATTATTCCATCCATCGATTTTCCTAATTTTTCATTTGTTTAGTTTTAAAATCTTCCAGTAGCAAGATTTGTTTATTATTTGCCGTAATCTTTTTTTCATTCTTTTTTCGCGTCCCTTCTGGTGCTGGACCAGACTTTTTCAATTTAATTGATATATGGAGAAACAAAATCTTATTTCATTAACCATAGGGAATATTAACCTTTACCGAATGGGAATGAGGCGTGTCATATATACAAGAACGATTTATCAAAAGGATTGTAAGTTATAAACTGTATAACTCAACAGTTAACTTCTTCAAGAATTTATAGTCATTCTCATCACATGTTTTGATTCCATCGAAAGCCTTTAAAATGGAGCTATATTTTGACTACTCAGAATATTAGCCAAAAATATTATTCAATTTCCTAACTCCTGAGTTGTACATTTAACTATGTCCATGGAAGAACCACATTTTAGCCCAGACATCAGGTCCAACCAATCTCGACATTTATCACCAGAAATTATTATTGAGATGAGAAATCAGTTTTCATGTACTTCTTTGCCCAAGTTACACATTTCTTTTTTATGTTTATCTACTTAAAGATTGCAGTTTGCTTGCTTTCACGTGTTTATCCAATATTCTTCATAATCTGCCTCTTTTGTCTCTTTTTTACATTTGTAATTCTAAATCATTAAATATTTCCTTAGTGGCCAATCCACTTTTATCGTTTAATACGCTTTTAATTTTTCTTAAATGTCTTTTTGTGAGACTTTTAAAGCAAGTTTTATTCTTGTTTTTATCTTACCAATGTTTCCAATATTTTGTAGTTGAGTTCTCTTCAAATTTTGTAATTCCCAATATTGCGTTCCCATCACTCAGTAACTATAATATTTTCTTTCTCTTTTGAGGTTTTATCTTTCTCATGACCGATGACAATCTTTATATATATATGAAATTAATAACTACACTTATATATATATATATATATATATATATGTAGAGATATATATTTATATAAAAGCAAGAGGTTAAAGTAGTTCCAACAAGAGAAAAGCGTGTTTAATAAAAAGAAGAGAGAAACCGCAAACGTTTTTGGTTGTAATGTGGATTTCTTTTAAAATTATGCTTTATTTTTGCATATTTTGCTACACGTGTTTCCGGTCTCGTAACCTTCATCAGGCAAAGCGTGGTGATTTCCACATATTATTAAAAAAAAATAATTTTTTCTTATGTTTTTCGATGTTAAATATTCTCGATATGAGACATTCTCTTTTTTGTGTATTAGAGACCCAAATGTCCTTTTTGAACTGGCAATGAAAAGTTAGATAGATAGATAGATAGAGAGAAAGAGAGAGAGCAACAGTTAAGTTACATAATAAAATTTTATAGCATCAAATAAGTTGTAAATATTTATAATAAAAAGACTTAAAGTGACGTTGACATGGTATATTCATTGTATCTTGAAGATGCTATTAATATCATTTAGTTAGAATCAATTGTTATATGGAAACCGTGACTTACATAATAAAAGTCTTAATTGGAACCCGTAACACCGTAAATCTTCCATTCCAAGAGCTTACAATAATTCTCTGTATTTGTCTTGGCACTGTCATCAATTTTGAAGAGAGCTATAGGTTTATTACCTACAATAACACCTGAAAAGTTTCTAGCTATAGTCGTCGTAAATATTTTTACCATAGGAAAACTCGCCTCGTGAATTTTCGCCGTATAAATCTTTGCCGTGTAGGATTTTTGCCGTAAGACACTTTCGCGGCATTTGTTTTTTAATATGCGAAGTACCTTATCAAGTATATCTGGCTCACACTATTGTTACTTCGGTTTAAACATTGTAATATGCCAAGTTATAGGATCCACTCAAATGTTTGGAAACTAATTGCGTATTTGAAAAAGGAAGAGACATTAGCAAAAAAGAAAAAGTGTTATTTACATCGAGGAGATGCAGTACAAATAAAGAAAATATATATTGATTCAAAACTTCAGCAGAAAATGATTCATTACAGTCCAACACAATAAACACATTATTTACGAAGTATTGCTTGGAATGTGCACACATTTTAAATTCGCTAATTTGGTATATCTTCAGTCTTTTATATTTTAAATAAATATTTACTTTTTAATTTCTTTTCTGTTTTTTTGACCCTGTAAAAAAGACATCCATATACACTTGAAAACAAGGTACTTCGTATATTAAATTGGACATTACTCCAAAAGGGACATTCAAGATAAGAGTATCGAAAAAAAATTGCGACTAAATTGTCTTAAGGCAAAAATCATATACGGCGAAGTTTCCTACGGCGAAAATTCCTGAAGCGACTTTTCCTAGGGGAAACATGTTTACGGTGAAGGTTCCGGATACGACCTCAAAATATTACTTCATCTCCCGCATTGTCTTCAGAGTCTTGTTGGTCAACAATTTCCATGAAGAACTCAAACATCAGATCCATCAATAAAGTTTCACATTCATCAGTAAAAATTACTCTTCATTTTTCCTGTATGTCTTTGCCTAACGTAAACATTTCGCTTTGTAATGTTTATCTACTTAAAGGCGGTAATTTCATTTCTTTCATGTCTTTAGCCAATGTTTTTCATATTCTGTATCTCCGCAATTTTTATACCAACTTCTCTAAATATTTTCTGGTTGGTCAATTCACTTTTTTTGTTTATTTTTTTCCTACATCTCTGTAACTTTCTTAAAGCATTTTTTTCCTTCTTCCTATCTTGGCGTCATTTTTAATTTCCTTTGATCTCTGAAGAACTTTTGGATATTCTCAACATTTGTTTCACTCAATAATTTGACAATATCTTGTTTTCTTTTGAACTTAAGTCTTTCTTATAACCCAAGGCATCTTTACATATCCGAAATTAAATATTTATATATATATATATATATATATATATATATATATATATATATATATATATACATATACATATATATATATATATATATATATATATATACATATATATATATATATATACATATATATATATATACATATATATATATACATATATATATATATGTATACGTGTATATATATATATATATATTTATATATATATATATGTATATATATGTATACGTGCAGATATATATATATGTATACGTG
This sequence comes from Acanthosepion esculentum, assembly GCA_964036315.1. Lineage (NCBI taxonomy): Eukaryota > Metazoa > Mollusca > Cephalopoda > Sepiida > Sepiidae > Acanthosepion > Acanthosepion esculentum. The sequence continues at coordinate 45,737,358 of OZ038488.1, forward strand.
CAGATATATATATATATATATATATATATATACGTGCATATATATATATATATATATGTAACTATTATATATACATTTATATAAAACAAAGACAAAAACGATCGACCATTGTATTTGTGTAAGTAACGATTTTAAATCAATTTTTGTTCTTCAAATTATATACACCGACTTATGATGAAGTCTAATGCAATATTAATTTCTATTGATATATATATATTTCATATATATATATCTATATATATATTATTTATCATATAAATATATATATATATATATATATGTGTGAGTGTGTGTGTGTGTGTGTGTGTGTGTGTGTGTGCTTTTGTGCGTGTGTGTACGGTGTGAAATATACCGAAGAAAATTATTTTTAATGTTTTATATACCAAAATATTATTTGAAAAATCAATGCAAAATGGGAAATATTTTTCTTGTCAAGTTTTGTCCTTTACGACTTCATCTGAATAAAAAGAACCAAAAATTAAATGTAAAAAAAAATGACGTCACACATTATGAAATGGACAATAATATATATATATATATATATATATATATATAAATATATATATATATATATATATATTGCTTATACATAAATGAATAGTGTTCAATCCCAGACATAGATTAAATAGGCAGGTTAATAGATTTAAGTATTATATACAAGAAAATGATACAAATATTGTCAATAAAATTTGATATTTATTTCTTATGAATTTTCAGTCAAATGATTTATATGAAATAAATATCAATTTTATTGACAATATTGGTATCATTTTGTTGAGAATATCATTTTTTATTCTTCAATTTTCATTAACCGGTCTGTTCATTCTACATATGTATAAGGAGCACACGTGGGCCACATTTCATTTCATCATATATTTAACATTTCATGATAAATGATTGATAGGAAATATGCGAACAATTTATGCAAATTTAAATTCTTAACGAAATTAAATTTTATCGGTTTCTTCTATCGTACTTCTCACGTGTGGAAATCTCTTCCGGCTTCATGCTTCCCAGTCTACTTTGTTCTACAAAAATTTAGATTAAGTGTCGATCGTTATCTTCCGTTTTCTTAATTCGTGTTCTGTTATTGTCCTATCTCCTTAATAGTAGTTTTTTCTCATATTCTCTAACACTCAGTAACCATTTGAATGCCTAGTAACTGTAATGCCTTGCTTGGGGTGAAATGATTAAAACAAATTCGTCAAAGACATTTAGATATTTTAAAATTTATTTTTTCATGACGTTTTGCACCGTCACAAAGCAACTTTTAAAACCCTTATGAAATAAACAGTTAACAGGGCAACGGTGTACTTAAAAACATTTCGAACTAAATAACAAGCATTATTTTTTTTGTAGAAAAGGTGGGCGGTGAACAAACTTTGAAGTATCTCATCATATATTCAGACCGTAATCTTGAATTTATCTGTTCCAGTTTTGCTATCGCATAAACCGTTAGAGGAATCATTTATTTTTTAAATATTTGCTGCAATAACTTCAGAAGAAACTTCTTAGCTGCAGATAAGAGTGACGCAACGAAGGACACAAGAGATTACAACCTCCCAGGAAGCAATTAAACAGTGGCACATTGATCTGATTCAAGCAAATTCTATAGATTAGGCGGAAAACTTACGACAGCTCAACTTTACCTCCTCAGAGACTCATTGTACAAATTATCTAACGTATATTTAATTAAAACTAAACTCGGCGAATCACGTTAAATTATGAATAAGCCGTTTCCTTGAATTGCATATATCTGAAACCAAACTTCAGCATCGTAATCTCAAACTGAACATACCTAGACATATTTAATAAAAAATGACTCTTTAAGCAGAGTTTCTGTTATGGTAGAGTTCAAAGTCTATTAAGCAGACGTGTGAGGGGGATTTATCTTCTACTTTATATCCTCTTTCCGTACAAGATCAATATCGCAGGCGTGTCATTGGTCTATCGTTATTTCCATAGCATATCTTTAGTCAGGCTCAACTTTTTAGTTCTTAGTTTACAGCTGACCTACCATACCATCCTTGTAATTTAACCATCCTAATCCCTCCCCTCATATTCGAAAAGTATAAAAGTCCCACTCAGACAGATTGTCCCCGAGAAGCGCTTCATTGTGGAAAAGACTCCCCCGTAAATGATTTCCAAAAGCTACAATCGTAGCTTCTTCAAATAAAAAGGCAATCTTTACTTAATCTTTTTTTTTTTGCGCTTTCATTTAATATCTTCTGTAGATGTTACTGCGTTCTCCTTTCTGTGTCTACTATCTACACTGTGTTATCTGCATATCTTTTGTGTTTCTTGTTGAGATTGTAACTGACAACAATGAATCCTTTTTGAATTTCTAATTTTGCTAGGATCGCCTCACTATAAAATATAAAAAATATCCGGCGAGCGATACATCTTTGTCATACACCTTCATCAAGACACCCATTAAATACTGAACCGCCTTTTATTTTGTCATATTTTTGGTACATCAAGTGATTCTGAAATTTGTTTGGTCATCTTTTCTCATTATGTTTCTCTTTTGGATTGCACAGGTAATTTTTTGTTTTCCTTAAGGCCTCTTTGTTGCTTATAAGTTCTGTCCATATTATTCATAGTATTCATCGATACAATCATATCTTTTGTCTCTTTTGCATCTGTCTCTTTTTAAGATATTAGATATTCCAGAGTTGTTCAGCCCCTTTTTCTTTCTAACAATATTTTTATGCCTTAATACTTTGCTGAGTTTCTTGAATGCATTTTGGTGTAAAATAAATAATAATAATAATAATAATAATAATAATAATAATAATAATAATAATAATAATAATAATAATAATAAGTCCATCAGAATAAATGCAGTCAAGTCCAGGATATGCAAATTACAAAATGAAAGCAAAGGAAGGATATATGTGTGAATTAATAAGAGAACCGCATCTTCGCTGAATGTCCCGTGTTGCTACGGATGGAGTATAAACGACGATATGATTGGTTTAGTAAGAGAATTAATTGCGAAATGTACCGCAAATTTGACTTCAGGGTAAAAGAAATGTGGCAGTGAATGACATTCACAAAATATTGTGAAATTTCTCAGTCCTGACAAATCATGTCATTGAAGCAGGAAGGTCCAACCTTGTTCTAGATAAAGAGAATGACAAATGCCAATGTAGAACTATAGGAATGCGTCCACTTGGAACATACAATCTAACAAACTGAAAAAGAGCTTTCGGAGAATTGGATTTGAAACCAAGATTGTAGACCTTCAAAAAAAATACATCATTTTCTCTGTGAGGGTTTTCCAAAGTATTTTGAGCTGTGAGCTGTTGACACCATAACTCAAGAACAGAATTTCTATAGATTATGTCAATGTGCAATAATAACAACAATTTCACAGTTTTCGACATTGAAGATAGTGTTGAATCTTAATTCTTCAGATAATGATTGAATAAGCTCATGGCGAATTATATGACAACAAAATACCGTTAGAAAGTCCCCTAGCACATCCTAAAATATTGGAACTTAACAATTGTAAGAAAATATTGTGATAAAAATAATAAATCTGAATGCTGGTCGTTATTTTAAGAAGTGGATACAAATGAAAAGATTTAAAATTGACAACTTTATTTTCCCACTGTAACATAATTAAATAGTTCTACCTGCTTTTCTTTATTTCTTTCTTTCTTTCTTTCATTTTCTCACTGTCATGAAGTTGTGACATTCCTCTCTTTCCATGCGATCAAAACGGAATAGTCCATTATTTTTAGGCTTTGACAAGACGTAATGGTCGTTCAAACCAACGAAGGGGGACTTTGAACAATAATAATAATGATAACAATAATAATAATAATAACTTAAAACAGTTCATAATAAGGAAAATAAATAAGAAAGAAAGACGGAATAAAAAGCAAATACATATATATATATATATATATATATATATATATATATATATATATATATATATATATATATATGTATGTATGTATGTATGTATGTATGTATTTGCCTTTTTATATATATATATATATATATATATATATATATATATATATATATATATATGCGTGAAGGAATGGGAGAAGAAAGAAAATAAGTGCTAAAGTATAGGGAAAAGAGCATTCTAAGGACAATTTATAACTTTACCGTCAGTCCAGAGGGATATGGAACACAGATGTTAATTGGCTAAGATGAACCAATCAGGACCCATGGGACATAGCCCACGAAAGTTCGAGATTCAAGAGAACTGTGGGAAATCGCTCTCTTGATTCTGCAGGACGGCGCCAAGTAAGGATACCAGAGAAGGAAGCCGCGACTATGATCGCAGCTAGCGCCAAAAAAATGAAGCTTTTCACAGCATACCACAGAGAGAGAAATAGTGTAACCCTTAAGGAAAATAAATGGATTCGAGCCTAAAAAAGACACAGGGAGAGTGCACAGGAATTATAAGTGACGCGTAAGAGTATTAATAAATAATTTTATTCTAAACAATCTTCATATGCGTTGGTTTTTATTTAATTCAAAAAGGAAAAAGAAAAACCCAAATCAGAGCTTCGGCAGAATCTTTCATTATTTGCTGTAGATATAATGGTGCATATTTGTAGGCAGGGGGAATATGGGATCTTATGTCAAGGAGGAGATCCCATAAAGTCTTTGTTAAATTATCATATATCGTGAAATAATGTCGCAGAATTCAATTGCTTTCACAAGAAAAAAGTACCACTTGAACTATAATCTCGAAAAAGCAATCCGTAAATGCAATAATTACAGAAACGTTATCATCAGGAAGTAATCATTATGAAAATTTAACGAAAGAGGCCTATGAAATTTGCCACCTACATACGTACTGCTTACAGACATATGTGAAACCTATGCATATATATATATATATATATATATTCTATATATATAGATATGCAAGTATGCCTGTATGTGTGTACACACACACACACACACACACACACACACACATATATATATATATATATATATATACACACAGATATATCAAGATAATGGTCAGAGTTGAATCAGACCAGGAAACAGTTGAATTAAAAAGTGCTCAATACACCTGTAAAAAAATAAAATAATAATATTATTATTATTATTATTATTATTATTATTATAAATGTATCGAGGGAATGTAAAAAGATGTAAAAATATTTTAAAAATAATATCAAATTCTTTAATTTGAAAAAAAAAAGAAGCTGTTCAGAAGTCATTTGATAAAAATCGCCTGATGATACTGTAAGGATGAAAGCAAGGGAGCGGATTCAACTATCCTCCTTATTTTTAAGATATATATATATATATATATATATATATATATATATATATATATAGAGAGAGAGAGAGAGAGAGAGAGAGAGAGAGAGAGAGAGATAGATAGATAGATAGATAGATAGATAGATAGATAGATAGATAGATAGATAGTTTTTGTTAAAGACGACTGACAATCTACTACAATTACTGTCCTTGTTGGCGGACGGCTCGTGTAATTTGATAATTGTGTATTTGGGCAGCAATCCCTCTTTTATACAGGTTTCGTTGAAGACGACTAACATTCAATTATCAAATTACATGACCCTGCACTCAACATGGAAAGTGATTGCAATACCTTGTCAATCTTCTTAACAAAACCTGTATAAAAGAGTGATTGCTGCCCAAACACATAATGCACACGCACACACACACACACACACACACACACACACACACATGTGTGTGGCAAGTTATTGATTAGCGAGTGATTAGGGAGCTTAATGTGATATCTGCCTCCTTCGTGATTCAGAGATAAGAAAGTGAAATGGTAATATCAGCATTTGTATATGTAGAATGTGATTATTTCTATCGCGATATCAGGAATGCCAGCCTCTCTGCTAGCGTTGCATTTCCCTTTGGCATAGCTCGGTGATAGAGATAAGGTCGAAATCAATATATTGAATGACAATTCGCCCGCCATTTCGCCACCTTCCTTTATTTACAAAACATTTAGAACATTCATTAACGAATCATATATCGACACTTACTCATCTCTTCACAATATTCTTCTTCAGCAGAATCTTAGGAATCGATCAACGAATCTTTCCTCGTTGCGTTCTTAAGTAAAAAGTACACTGTTCTTGCTTTTACCTTTTAAGCACAGTATAAACTAACCGTTACTCACATAAGATATTTTTTCTTTCATTATTTTTTGTCCAATTTCATATACATTCTGGTTATGGACGGGTATGTCAAAACTTACCCGCACCTTTGCCATTCTTTCTTTTTATGTGCCGTGTCCCTTCAGGACATAAGCGATCATGGTTCTCCATTTCCCCCTATCCTTTGTAGCTCTCAATAAGTTTTGTTCATTTGCTACTCCCTACAGGCCATGTTTCTTTCATCCACTTGCTTAAGACCGCTAGGTATGTCATGCGTTGCTTTCCCTTATCTATCTTTTCCTCTATTCGACCTGTGAGTATCAGATTCTCCAAGCCCTGCTTTCTCAAAACGTGTCCAAGAAATTTCAGCTGCCTCTTCCTGGTGTTAAGTATAAGCTTCCTCCTTGTTTGCATTCTTTCATTTTGTCATTACATATCTTTATAAAAGAGTGCGGATAATTTTTGACTTTCCTTCGTATATTCATAAATTTGTTTTTTTACTGCTTATCAAGCGGGTTATTTACAGGCAAGAAAAGTAGGGGGAAAAATCAAGTAAAACTCGATGGCAGCACAGTGAGTAGGAAGGAGAGCTACACAACAAATAATGAGAAATTCTGATTCTCACGGCGCATAAAGGAAGAATTTGAGTGATTGTTTTATTTTTTACGTCATATCAACATTTTGCGGGTTATTTATAGGCAAGAATATCAATGGCAGGACATTGAGTAGGAGGAATAGCAAAAAGATAAGTTATTAAGACCTATGAAGAATGAAAAGTTCTGAAAGGACAAAGTGCATAAATGAAGAATTCGATGTAGGTATTTGTTCTTTTTTACGGTTTATCAACTTTTTGCAGGTTATTTACAGGCAAGCAAGCAGAAGGGAACATCATGTAACCTAGATACTGATTTTGTAAAGATTAAGTAGCATGAATAGCAATGAGCTGCGAAGGATGAAAAGATCTGAAGAGCCACGGTGCATAAATGAAGAATTTGATTGATTGATAGATATTTTTACGGCTTATCAACCTTTTTAAAGTTATTAAAAGCCAGAAAGTATTCCCTAGATTGTAAGAAGTTTTTTGAGATAATGATTTACTATATTGAAGTCCAACTAATTAACTGATAGCCAGAGGATAGTAGAATATTTGAATCCATACCTTTCCCAAGGGTATTTGCGTATAAGTGAATATAACGAACCCGACTGGAATTGGAACTCGGCTCTCCGACTTCCATTTCTGCGCCGTTATACACCAGCTCCACATCCATCTAGTATTGCCAATCGACCACCAATCTAGGTAATAACCAGACCTTCCTTGCTTAACTTCTGTAATCTTACGAGAATCGGTGCTTCAACATATCTCTGTAATCTTTTCGCGATATATAAATTAAATGCTTCGTGAATAAGGCTATCTACCAACTTTTTGTTCAAATTCGAAGATTTTACAAGTGTTTCTGTTTCAGCTTAAAATACAAATTATTTACTATCATTATTAATTTTTGGCTTACAACAATTTTAATATCTGAGAAGTGTTTTGACAGAGTTTTACGGAAAGTATGACACTGAAATGCGAAGGCGCATTGGGATAGTGAAACGTGAGTTACAAAACCTAAGCAAAGTATTAAAAGTAGTAGGTTTCTTGAGAAACGTAGAAAAGACTACTGAACTACTGAACTCTTACGTAATACCAGTATATGGTAGTGAATACTGGACAATCTCTTCATAGATGAAGAAGAGATTTGAAACAACAGAAATGTGGCTTTACAGAAGGATGCTGAGAATAGCATAAAGCGAACATGTGAGCAACGATGAAAACAAAATGGTGACTCAAAATTAACATCAGACCGAGATAGTTGAAATATCTAGGTCATATTACTAAGGAAAGAGGGCTTGGAAAATTTGATACTGACAAGACAGGTTGAAGGCAAAAGTGACAAAGCAAAACAACGTATTATCTACCTAGTGCGACTGTGTAAATGGAAAACAGATCACGGTTTAAGATAGATAACAAAAATTATAATTTAAGAGCTACAAATAATAGGAAATTGTGGAGAGTCATGATCGCCAAGTACCTGTAGAAACACGACACATAAAATAAGATATACTTTCATTGCACTTTTTGTTGAATTTTGTTTTTTAGGAAAGATAGTGGAGTAGTTTCTGATTGCTTTCTCGGCGGTTTGGAATTCAGATTTTTGCTTCTCTTAAACTAGTTACCGTCCAGGGCTGGAGAATCCATTTTGCTTTGTTATTTAATCCGTAAATGAGAGGGGAAAAAATTCATACATCTTTTAAGTGCGCTGTCACTGGTGTATAAATCCTGTGTGTTTTTGTATTAATATTTATACTATAAAAACCTTGATGATAAAGAATATTGAAAATTAAATTTTATGTTGAATAAAAATACAGACAACATTTTGAGGAACAGTGTAAAATCTTCTTCATAAAAGTTGTTAGTAATTTTAGGTTGGAAACAAAGCACATGTGCATGAGTGTTGACTGTTGTGCATAAAACAAGTTGCAACCTACTAGCGAAGTGTACCCTGTCATGCATAAATATCTTTTCAAAGAATCATATCTTTGATACAATATGAAGCCAGAAGCTATGAATCTATAAAGAAACTTGCGATTGTTCGCCTGCGCATGCGTCACAAAGATATGAATAAGAGAAAAAATGAGATATTTTTTGACAAACACATATCCAGATTTTTAGGTTTAGAAAATTATAATTATTTTCCATAATTTCAATTAGATTTATATTTAAAACATATTTTCAACTTTTGCCGTTTTTTCCTTCACTCTCGCATTAATTAATATTCGAGATGTTTAAAAAAAACTTTCAATATTCCTAGATATTTATTTACCTAGGTATAATAATTAATAATAACAATGGAAAACAAAATATGTAAAATTGATGTATTTACCTTCAAATATATATTTTTCTAATACATTCAAATTTTTCAGTTGTCTTCATCAGTTATAACTAATTTAGTATAGGCAATTTCTGTTTACCTTTTCTCTAAAAGTTCATCTTTATCAGGAAGAGAGTAGAATTTTCTAGGGCACATCATGAGGAAAGAGGTCTTGAAAAACTTGATACTCACAGGACAGATTGAAGGCGAGATAGACAGAGGAAAACAACGTATAACCTACATACTGTATTCAGTATATAGCATGTTTATTATATAATATATTGCTAATAGTTTTATTCTTTATTTTTTTATATATAGTATTTTTATTTTTAATGTATATTACTTTTATTATGTATTAATCTACTGTTGGTGTTTCCCCTTGAGACTTTAGTTGTAAAATTCTATATCATAAAAAGATTAAGAGTAGCAACAGAAATTGCAATCCATGTATGTAGGAAAACAAAAACCATAGAGCTATAGACTTTATATTTTCAACCGACATCAATGCTAACTTTTCGTTAATGTCTGCCGAAAGTTTCCCTTATGGGAAAGACTAATTTCTCCATTATTTTTGCCAATATACACTTTAAGGATTCTTACTTTTCTATCTATAAATTTTTCATTAGTATTTCTTTCTTTTTAGATTTATATAAATTTAGTATTTAACGTTTTGTTTTGTTTTTTAACATTGATCTACTAATAGCCTGAAGCCTCGTTCTCGTTTGTCCATGTGATCACTTATTCAATATTGATTTTACATTTATTTTATTTTATTTTATTTGATGTTTATTCTACAAAGCGTTCATTATTTTAAGACTTTGAGACTTTTTGTCGATAACTTCCCCTTCTTTTTCGAATAGTAGAAATTTTCATATTTATTTATGACTCATATCACTTGTAATATGGCTTATAGCCCGTATCACGTTGAAACACTAGTTCTCGTACGATCACCGAAGTTAAGCAAACGTCGAGTCTAGTCAGTACCGAAACGAGTGACCGTTTAGGAATACCAGACGACGCGCGGGTGGTGTAATGGGTAACGGTTCGGAATTGAAAAAGCAGAGCCGAGTTCCAATTCCAGTCGGGTTCGTTATATTCCTTTATGCAGTACAGAGTTTGAAGAAATACGTTGGCATAATTCCAAAATTTGAATATCTAATTTGTCGAAAAAGAAATTATTATAGAAATTATTTTCTGAAACAATTTCCAGATTTTTTTTTCTTCAGTTTATCTTTAATGGAAAATGCGCAAATTTCTGTCTGTTTCCAGCTGGCCTTGTGTCTTTCTACCGCTAACTCACGAAGCTTGATTAAAGACGATGTCTTTGTAAAATATCTTCTGGTTTTAATGCAACCAACTTAAATATTTGTCAAACATAAAAAACTGTTTCCTTCTTTAAAGTGAAATGTTGAACATGGTTGTCTAATTTCTCAAAACACTTGTTTAAGATGTTATATTAGGATGGCTTTGGTTAGAATAACTGAAAAATGTTCGGATGCATCCAATGTTTATATTTATTTAACGTTGGAACAATTGAAGTGACGAAAATTGATGAACTGTACTAAACCTAGCTCTCACTGACACCACATTCAAGAAGCGCCCAGAGGAGATAGATCTCACTACCAATCTATACTGCTAACCAGTATGAAACTACTTATGCCCAAATACTCTTGGTAAAGGTATAACTCCGCCTCTTCTCACCATCAGCTATGGCTTAATTAGTAGGACTTTTATCGTAATTCATTATCTCTATTTTTTTTTACATCCTAAAAATATATATTATATGGCTTTAAAAAACAAAAAAGATCGATATACTATAAAAAAACAAAACAAATCAATTAATCTTGGCTTATTGTGCTCAATACTTGAGAGCTTTTTCTTCCGGGTTGTCCGAGAGCTTATCCGTCCATTAACATAATATAGTCTTAAATGTTTTTATATTTTATTATTTTTTCTCTTTATTTATTTCAGAATTTGAATATTTGAGGTCAGTAGCTATAATTATTTGGTGCAGACATAGTTGTATCGTTCATTACAAGAGCCAGTCTTCTTCGAATATATGTCGTTTCTCTTCAGGACAAGATCGACCATGGCTCTCCCGGACTCCCTATTCCTGTAGCTCTGAGCAACACTTGACACATTGCCACCTATTTGTCGATTCTGGCAACATTCAGAGAATGTTGAACTGAACCTTTTGCTTAATCTACGGGAATGGATTGTTCTCGAGCCGACGTTCATGTCTAGACAAAGCGCCTCTTGTTTTGTTTTTTTATTTAGTACTGCTCAGTTATTACTAGTCGTGTTCTCACCGACTCTACTCAGTCCAGGCAGTGAACCCACAGTTACTATATCCTCAGATTTACGAACCAACAGTTTAATCTATCATGCAGTTATCTCGTTGGGACGATCTTGTGTCTAGAACTTGGAGACTTAAACCTAAACTGGCCGTTGTTGACACGGTTTTTGCTACTTGTCAAGCTTGACTTCATTCACCAAGGCTTTTATTTACTTACTTCTGTTACTCCAGCCTGCGTGATTTTTGTTGTTGTTTCTCTTTCTTTTCAAATTTAAAATAACATCTCGACAACTTTCTTTTACAGCAGAACTGGTTTCAACTAAGGACATTGAGTTTTTAACATCGAGCGTTTCTCTAATTGTTAATATGAAATTCCATTTAAGCTTATATTTTTCTCTCTATTTGTGATGCCTGCATTTTAGGAGTTCCATTTTCTTTTCAAAAACGAAACCTAATCTCCATCCCTCTTTCTTTATTTCTTGTATCTTCAATTCTCTTTTTCTTCTTTTTTTTCTTCTTTTGGCTTCGTTTTTATTTTTAATCTTCTTGTCTCATATTCCTTCATCTTTTGCTGTTTTTTTTTTCACTTCACTACCTTCCGTGACAGTGATCCCTTTAAAGCCTTCCTCGTTCGATCATATTGATGCATTTTCCAATTGCCTTTACATTCTTCTCTTGAATCTGTTTGAATTCTCACGACCAATCGCCAGCTTTTATGTTTGTTACGTTTTCAAAAGAGGTTTTCAAAAGAGACATAAAGTATTGATATTTGGAAACTATTAAAATATTCTTCTACGCCTAATGATTGGTTACAAAATGAATCTAACCTATTTTTGACGGCATTCAATTGGCTCGAATCAATATTGGCTTCGTAATTTGATTACAGAATGACATCTGTAATAAAGAAATTGTTTTTAAGCCTATTTCGTTCGTCTTCTTTTTCTTTCCTTTACAACGAAAATTACTTACGAATGCGGAAATAATCCTAAGAGTTTTCGATTTGATGGATTTATATTTACTGATAAAGATTTCGGAGAAAACGGAAGTCTACAGTGGCAATTTTTGATTAAATACAATGTTATTGACGATATTATTTGTACAGACTATTTTTCTAAGTAAAAGGAACACCATTATGCAACTGATTTGATGCTCTAATACTCACTTGAAATATTATAGTAATAAAAATCCCTGCAGTCCTTTTTTAGAAAAAGAATCAAAGTTTAAAATAAATAAATTGAAAGTTATTTCAGTTGATTAGTAAGTTAGAATAAGATAAAAATAAAAACTAACATTTTACCCATAGCTGGATGGAGGAGAAGAGGAGTCATACCTTGCACAATGATATTAGCACGTAAGTCTTTTGTAATGGATTCGAATTCTGGTCTCCGATTCCTCAATCCAAACCGCTATCCATTATTCCACCGTGTTTCGTATATATGTAAATATACATTACAACCAAAAAATGTTTGCGCTTTATATATTTATTTATATATTTATTTATATATTTATTTATATATATATATATATATATATATATATATATATATAAGGGAGATTATAGTGGTTCCAACGAGAGAAATGTATATTTTAAAGAGAAAAGAAAAACCGCAAACATTTTTGGTTATAATGTATATATATATATATGTGTGTGTGTGTGTGTGTGTGTGTGTGTGTGTGTGTGTGTGTGTGCGTGCGTGCGTGTGTGTGTGTGTGTGTGTGTGTGTGTGAGAGAGAGAGAGAGAGAGAAAGAGAACCGAAAGGAGTGGCGTAAGACATGTTTCATTAAGTTAAAGGGTTTTGAAGACAGTAGACTGAAACACCGTGATCAGCTTCGTCAAGCTCTGAAGCAGAGACACCATCAAAATCCTGCTTTAACAAATTTCATCTGTCAGTGTGGCTTTGTCACCCACACCAAGTCTGGGCTAGTATCACACTTAAGAAAGCACAAAGAAAATATGGGATTTAATAAAACTGACGAATTTCGTTGGTTGAAATAAGGTTATTCCCCCATATATGTGGTGATTTTGGATTTTATTGTGTATTAATTATTTGCTCTGTAGTAATAAATATATTGAGCTGACTTTATGGATCAGTTTTCATATTTTATGCTACTAAGATAAACTTGGATTATATACAAACGGATTTATTGCCTTTACTATTATAGATATTTACATATGTGTGTGTTTATACACCTAAATCAACACCGCACACATATACGAACACATACATACGCATATGTATATATGTATGTGTGTGTATACAGAGATATGTATACAAACACATATATAGTCTAGACTGCAGTGTTGATGTATTTCTATATCTACGTAAGCCCTTATCTCTAATACCGCGCGTACCACTCCCCCATAAATATTGCAACAATTAAACAATATAATTATATAATTAAATTAACGGTTTATCAATGACGACAGTACAGAAAATAACTTTGCCAGATAAGTATACAGTGGTATTATCTCTCTTTGTCTCTCTATATATATGTGTGTGTGTGTCGGCGTGTGTGTGTGTGTGTGTGTGTGTGTGTGTGTGTGTGTTTAAAACAATTTGATTTTATGACAGAATCGTTTTTCATACAAACAAAAATAGGTTTATCTATAAATTTGCGAAGTGCCATTGACATTGCAAATTTTCTTCAGGCATCTAGAACTTTTCAATTCAGGTGTTAATATGGTGACGTTTCTGTCGTTCATGTTAAGAGAAGATACTTGAAAAACAGACTGACATGACAGTCAACGACGCATAGAAATACCACACTAGAAAATACCAACGAAAACATAAAAGTTACTCATAAACACAGTCAGGTTAACAAAAAATTAAATATTTTTCCTTTTCTGTAAATATTTTCCCGGTAATTGTTCTGATTAGTATTCTTCTTTGTTACCTCGGCTTCACTACCTGTCATCTAGGCTTCATAATTTCACTGTTAAAATTGCTAGTTGAAACCGCAAGTTCTATGCTAATATTTTCTTCCGCCACACTTCCGTAATTTTTTAGAATAGAATGTTTTTCATATTACAGTTATTGGTAATCTTTGTAATAGGCGAATATAGTTTCCCAAATGCGTTTCTTGTAGACGTAAAAATAGCTAAAAGTTTTCTTAGGTCCAATCTTTAGGACTTACATGAGTTATCCTCAGGAAAGTGAGTAAGAAAAAAAAATTAAATTTATTTCAAGCTACGCATTGTTTTAATAAATGGCGTTATTTTTTGTTTGAAAACTAAATGAAATCTCGTAGAACGCAGTAATCCATAGAAACAACGTGTAGTGGCAACATCTAATGAGAACGTTTTATGTTATATATTAAGACATGGCTGAACACAAAATTGTGGCCAAAATATGAATTTTAAAAATTCAATGTAAGCTTTATATAGCCATCTTAGGTGCAATACATTTAAAATATAATTGCTTACACTTTTCCGATGAAGCCTCTGTGAATGTTATTAAAATATACACTGCTCTTATAAGAATTTTTCTAATGTGACATGCAAACAACATAGATTTTCCATGGCAATGTTTCGTAGGTTATTGCGGATAAAAGTTTCCCTATTTTTTATATTTGCCAGCAACCATATTAATTAAACTCATTGAAGAGTGAATGCCATTATTCCTCGGCGTATACACGTTCTATGATTTAATACTGTCATTTGGCTTGTTCATGGACAAGCTGCCAAAGTAGAACACGCGATGCTTATTACCGTTGGCAAACAATTCAATCCATAACGGCTCTGCTTGGTTCCATATTGGGTTCTTTGTATCAACAATCACAGAGGCCATTTCTTTGCCAAATAACCGTATTCTTTATTCACATAGATTTTTGTTTATATTTGCATTCGACAAAGTTAGTATGTAATTTCTATATATGTTAGAAAGATAACGACATTTAATGTACGTATATATATATATATATATATGTATATATATATATATATATATATATATATATATTCGTAGCATCTATAGGCATATTTCAATACAAAAAAATGTTATAGTTTTTGAAGCATGAAGAATGATTTTGTTTTTTGTAAATACATTTGCTCGGAAAACTGCTATAAAGAAAAGAAAAAAAAACTTCCCGTAATATTACTTTCGATCTTGTAGTTTATTGATCTCCAGTTGTTGTTGTTGTTTTTTCTATAAGTTTGTGTTTTCTCCGTTGAAAAGTACTCTGTATACTTCGATGTACCGTTAGGTTGTATGCATACATATATGTGTCCATCATTTCCCAAGTGATTTTGTTTGATTTTCGATTCCTTGCCAAATCTTTCAGATTGAAATAGATATGAATATTTCTTTAAACATTACACCACCCATACAAACAAACATATATATATATATATATATATATATATATATATATATATATATATGTGTGTGTGTGTGTGTGTGTGTGTGTGTGTGTGTGTGTGTGTTTCCGTGTGTGGCACATATACCTGACGGTCTTTATCAAGACATTTGTCTCGATAAAGTCCATCAGAGGACGAAACTTGCCGACTAAGATAAGTTTTGGCCTTATTCATATTGTCCTTTTACAGATATATCTTTAGTCATTTTGGAAATTTTACACACACTCACACATACTTACACACAGATACATACACACACACGCATACGCATACACTCCCATATAAACACACGTTGACACACACACACACACACATATATTTAGTGTTTTGGGGCAGCAGATCATTATTCAAACATATATTGTTAAATATAGGAGACAACCAATGTCTATTATGTTTGATCATGAGCCGTTCTAAACTTCTTATCGCTGCTTTAATTTCGGAAAAAATATGATGGCTCATGTGAACCGAAAGCTTAGATCAAGAAACAGCATAATAAAGAATATCCAAATGTTGGAGAATTTTTATCTGGCGAAATTTAGGCGACAGTCTTTTTCATGCTAGACGCAATCGTCAAGCAACTGATATTGAGTACTTTATCCCATAAATATAGCACACCTTAAAACTATATTTCTTCATATATTTCTATCTATCTATCTATCTATCTATCTATCTATCTATCTATCTATCTATCTATCTATATCTCTCTCTCTCTGTCTCTCTCTCTGTCTCTCTCTGTCTCTCTCTCTTTCTCTCTCTCTCTCTCTCTCTCTATATATATATATATATATATATATAGACAGCATATATTCATTCGAGCATATTTCATTAAATAATATAGATATATATTATACTATTTTTTTTTTAATTCCCTTGTTTTCTAATCAGGTGTGTTTTTAAAAATCACCGTCACAATGATCATAGTTAAAATTAGTTTGTTGTTGCAATTCACCCCTGAGGATGATCTTCGTAGGAGATCGAAAGTACTTGGGTAAGAAAAAAACTTGGGCTCCTTCTTTGATGAATTTCAATTTGAAATCAAGAAGTTGATTAGAGAAATAGTATAAAGGATTATTATAAAAATAAGTAAACGTAATATATCTATATTAATTAATGAAACACATTTGACTGAATATATATATATGTATATACAGAGGGAGAGGGAGAGAGAGAGAGAGACATTCAACATCATCACTTGATAAGACACCGGAGGTGTTGAAACAAAATGGCTATTTTTGTAGTGATTTTATAACATATTTATGTTATAATTTTTAAATAAACAATTATATATATATATATATATATATATATATATATATATATATATATATATATATATATATATATAAATTTCCAAGAGGATAGAATCCAGATAGAACTCAATGTCCAGGACAGAGTAAGAATATAATAAAAAAGGCTCAAACACTAATATTCCAAGGTTATAATTTATTACAATGGTATCGTAATCGTATATTTATGTATGTGTGAGTAAATATAGATATGTTGAGGTGTATGTGTGAGTAAATATAGATATGTTGAGGTGTATGTGTGTATTTACGTATGCGTTTTTGGGCATAAAAATAATAGTTCCTTACTAGATTATGTATCCGTTAATTTTATATGTTGATGATAAATCTGTAACCTGTAGGTTATATTACTTGCTTTGTCAAATTTTCTTGATTAAACATCGGTTCTCTTATAAACGGCCTTCGTTTTTAGTTCGCCCCGCCCACCTTTTTCCTCCCTCCCTCCCCCTCTCTCTCACACACACACACACACACACATCTTCTGGATTTTAAGTTTAGATCATATCGTTTTTTATTGTGTGTTGTGTCACTACAAAGGTATCCGCACGTTTCCGGTGTCTGTTTTTTAATTTTAATTTTAGGTCAGCGAATCGGTAGTGAATTAAGCATCGAAAAATAATTTATTTATCTGTATCTCTCTCAATTAAACCGTTATTTAACTCCTCCCTTTAAAACTTCTCTCTATTAAATTTTAATCCCCACCTTCACCTTTAGGCCTTCCTGTTCTTCTTTCTTCTGTTACACCCCTCTCAAGAGCTTTCATATATTTCCCTCTCACACGTGTTTCCCACTCCCACACGGACACTCGCACAAAAATTTGATTTTTTATACTCGGAGTTATATTTTCCGATTTCTTTTTGAATTTGTAGGTCTGATGAATTGGAACGTGATTACGATTCCAATGTAATAAATTATAACCTTGGAATATTAGTGTCTGAGCATTTTTTATTATATATATATATATATATATATATATATATATATATATATATATATATATATATATATATATATATAATATCTGGATAAAATAAATGAAACAAAATTGGGTGCTTTTTTTATGAAAGTATTTATTTCTGTGTTTTTGTATATATTTATTTATTTATTTATTTAATCTGAGGAAAGACCTAGGTGGTCTGAAATATTAAATAAATAAATATATACAAAAACACAGAAATAAATACTTTCATAAAAAAACACCCAATTTTGTTTCATTTATTTTATCCAGATATTATATACATATCAAGAAAGTATACGTGGCCTCTCATTATGCTATATATATATATATATATATATATATATATATATATATATATATATATATATATATGTGTGTGTGTGTGTGTGTGTGTGTGTGTGTGTATATATATATATATATTATCGTTCCGAGATATGAATTGCCAACAGCTAATTTGGCTTTATTCCTGTAGCGAAATTGTTTTGAACCAAGTAACCTTTTCTTAAGAATCGATAACAGATATATAGTTCGGTATGACATGAAATCCCCAAACAACCGTCCTCGCGTTTTAAATAATAGTTTTCCTTCTCCTAGGTGGTGTGCTACTCAAGGCAAAAGAACCTAGTTTGAATATTTGCATATACGGAAACCTCTCATAATATTACCATTAACAATTCTTAATCTATAGAGCTTATCGCTTTTTGCTTATATATAGAGATATAGCGCTTATCGTATTTTTATTTTATTGTAATTATTAATTAAACTTTATTTTTATACTTTATTTATTCATTTTAAACCTTTTTGTTCTAAAGTTTGGCATTTGAAATAAAGCTTATTAGATTGATGCTATGGGTTACAGTCTTTATGATATTTTAAGTTTTGATACGGTTTTAGCTAACGTGTTAGGAATTTGTTTTCGTGTCCTCATTTAGACTTGAGTCTGTTTTTATATTGGCACACAGGTTTTGTCAATGACATGACATAAACTAATAATTTTACTAAGGAACTCTACCGTACGTTTATATAATTGTAGAAAAATTTGTATTTAATACAGAATCGCTTTCGGTATGGAAGGAAAAATATGCGTATCTATATATATGTGAAATGTAATTAACGGTCAAATTTTTCTACGAAAAACAGACATTGTATTTGTCTTGCTAGCACAATGTTTTTGTCGCCATTTTTTAGAAAGTTAGAATAATACAATTGTCTGAAATGTTGTACCTCCATCAAAATCGATGAGAAGTTCAACAGACTGAACACAATACTTTTAATCATTTTATTCGACCTGATTCTTTAAGAAAGTTTATCAGAAAAGAAAAAGAAATCTTATAATAACGTTAACTTCAGCCTGTTATTATGTCGAATGTTCATTTATTCAGAATGTAAACTTTTATTTTTCAGCTTAAGCTTTTTGGTAGCTTTTTGGTATAGCTGGCCACTCGTATTCGAGGATACCCGTCTACTAGTGCGCCTAGCCAATCCCTATTGCAGACGCTTGCTCAGGCACATTTGTGTTTATTCAACATTCACATAGCCCACCTGTGGTTTATACTGCAACTATGCTGAGCAGACCTTAGATACAGTTTCTGGGAAAGAGTTTGTAATCTAGCGTGATCAGCAATTTAAACAAGGCCAGCAAGCTCAAGCCCTCGGTCACGATGACTTGTGACTTCGTGCGAGCACAGCTGTCGACGTGGTACCCTCTAAGCAACTTCACTCACAAGGCTTGGGTCACCCCTTGGTATAGTTTTCAAGCACTTTCCAAAGGTGCCGCACGCTGGAATCAACCCCTCCAGTCCGATAACATCAGGAAGTCTTCTTCCTGAGAAATCGACCCTGGTGAGATTCGAACTCAGGTCTCATGATCAGATTGAAAACGTTCATTTATTTTTTGATCTTTTCTAATATTTCATTGATAGATTTTCAGGCCTTATAGTTTTAAGAACCTAGCATTTTTTTAAAAGATTCTCGTCACGTATTATCAGAATTTACCCTTTTATTATAGCAATACAGTATTTTATTTTCAGAAATCAGACTTTTATTTAATGACATTGTCAGAATGTAGCCATTATTGTCAAATATATAATAACGTCATCCGAATTCAAACTTTTATTTTAATAATATAACCATAATTGACCGAGTAATACAAGTTTGCTAACTAGCACACTACGTCGGTGTTTGTTTATAGTAGTTTTCTCGGGCTAACATTTTCCACTGACATGAAGTGGGGAGATAATGATTTACTTGCGAGATCTGCTGCTAGGAAAGTTGATTCCCTGTGTCATACTAGAAAATCTATCTCTCCATGCCATCTTCCTTTGAATATTGCTGCCACATTTTTTATAAATACGTTCATGGTAATAGTTCTGATGAAGTTTCCGCTATGTTAATTTAGAAAATGCCCAAGGATATTACATTATGGCGGTGGGAAAAATGACTGAAGGCGAGATGCCAAGTCAGGACAAATAACATTGCAGATTCTTCTTTGGATTTTATCAAGAATTTCTAAATATATAGCAGCAACACTAGACCATATGTGACAGCAATATGAATTTAAGCGCAGTATTAAATTAGTGAAAAGATTCCCCCCATTTACATTTGCATTGGCTAGATCTAACCGTAAGTTCTATGCTAACAGTATCTTTTATCGCCCTTCATGTTTGTGGAATTCTCTTCCAGATTCTTACTTCCCAGTTAACTTTGGTCTTCGAAACTTTAAATGCAATATCAACCGTTATCTTCTGTCCTCTTAATTCTTCTGTTAGTGTTCTCGCTCCTTAATAGTATTTTACCATTTCCTCTAGAACTCAATAATCCCTTACGTCTTAGTGGCTTTATTATTTTTTGTTGGGTGAAATGCAAGTATTTACTATTCTTAGGGCGTCTAACGCAGCCATTTAATCAATAATCTTTTGGATCTAACAAATAACTATTCTATAATAATTTACAACCTCACTAAGTGACCCATATTTCTATCTGTTATGGTCCAATATCCTCAGACCACTGTTATGGTCCAAGGTTAAGACCAAGGAAGAACAACACGAACACAAGAGTAGGAATAACAAAGATATATTAAACAGAAGAATAATAATACAAGAAGTTGAAGGTGTTATTATGACTGTCAGTCTGGTTTAGAGTGAACTACTATTTTCTCGACTCGTTCCACTTCCGTTCCCTTCCATCGTCTCTCTTGAGAGGCGCAGTCTTTATAGTGTCAGGAAGAGTTCGTTGTCGTTACAGGTAAGATCCCATAACACTATCGTTACTAAGCTTAGTAAATATCTATAGTTAGCAAAATTATATTGCAAAGTGATCCGTTAGTTTATTGAATCAGATTCTCATTAAATACCACACTTCTTAGGTTAAGCCGAATGTTCCCCGTCTCGCCGTGTAGTAATTGAATCGCACTGCTTCCCCGTCTTTTAATCAGGTGTAGAGGTTTATCCCATATTTCATGTTTAGGACATGGTTTCCCGTCCCTTCTAAAGTCTCATCACTTTCTATCACACCCAACCTTCCAAGCCGTTACTGGAAGTGATAAAGGTTACTAAGATAATACCCCTTGTGTCATTATCGCCTTGCTCGTGGTGGAATGATTAAAATAAATCTATAGTTAGTCGGCGTTCTTGTAAAAATCGTTATTTGTGAAAAGAAATAGAAATTAGAAAAAAGAGTACGATTAACTTTTTTAAATTACAGCCTTATTTCGCAAGAAGTCTTTGTATCCGAATAATGTCTATGTCATTCTACGAAATAACAAATTACTCAATTCAAAAATGAAATAAAAATGGCGTAATTTGAGAAACGCCTTTTTAGAAATACACCAACGATTTGTGGCCTTCTGCTCAGTAAAAATCACATTCTTATTCTTAGACTACCGACATCTTCTTAATCGAGTATTCAGTGATTGTTATATACCGGTAATCTTATATTCGTCTATGTCTGTATTCCTTTATTCTCATTGGAAAATGTAATTTTCATGTACGAAACAAAATTCAAGCAGTCATTGTTCCAGAAGCTTAATCTTTGTTACCTCATGAATTTAAGCGTAGTACTAGATTGGTAACCAGGTTTCATCATTTTTCTGTTGAAATAGCTTAGATATAACCCTAAGATCAAGTCTAATTTTTCTTCATTCGTATTTATCGTCTGTGGAGCTCTCTTCGGATTTTCTGCTCTCCTATCAACTACTATCTTTAAAAATTTAAATCGTAATTTTCTCTCTTTGTGAAACTCGTTCTTTTAATGTCCTTTCTCCTCCCTAAAGCTTTCTTATTTTCTTTCACTCTCAGTAGCCACTTGAATTATCGTGTCATTATCGCCTGCTATGGGGAGAAAAGTATTAAAAATACTAAAATATGTAATGGAAACACTTGAATAATGAGATAGTGGTGATATCATTCGTTTTCCTTGAATAAACAACTTTGAATCAAATTATGTTCGCCTTATCTAAAATGCTAGCCAATACTTCATTCTCTTTACATTGTCACTTCTGGTCGTACGCGATCATTACTCTCCACAACATTCTATCCAATCTAGCTCAAAGAAATATGTTTCCATTTCTGTTATAATAGTCTTAAGCCGTCTGACTTTTTTAAATTACTGTTTCATTTACATTTGATATTATTATCTAATCCTGTCCTGGGTATGACGAGAAACTATATCTGGCAGCAAAGGCTCTGAACCGGAGGTTTTTGAGGAACGTAGATCCACCACTTAATTGCTGTTGTTCCCAATTCTAATCTGACCCGGGTTTGTGGCACTTGTTAAGCTCAGATTTATGGGAAAATAGTGAACCTCTTAAATGGGATCAAAACATGAAAATATAAAAATAAACTAGAAAAAATTACCAGCATTATATTATTGGAAAAAATAAATTACTGGTAATGCGTTTTTTTCAAAATAATAAAAATCACCAAAGCTCACAAGAAAATCAAATTTCGTCATTAAATGACCCATAAGGAGTTGATATGGTGTTAAACAAACAAACCACGCCAAACCATTACTACTATTTCAAATTTATCTTCATCCTTTACATTCTCCTATTTTAAGTGGTATGTCTCTTCATAAGATAGGCGATATGATCCCCCCTAACTTCCTTTTTTTCTATTATAATATCTATAATCTGTGTACAGACAAGATTCCTTCTGAAATAAAATATTGATGTTTTTTCGTGATGCCTATGGGATCTACCTTTGGAACAATCATAGAAATTCAGCATGTGGAATTATTAATTACTAAACAAATCAAATACCTATGGGTAAGTCATAAAAAAATTAGTATAGGAGAAAAGGAAACTAAACATAGAATAGACTGCGCTATAGATTGTCTTGTTCCGTACCGCAAATTGCTGCAAAACCCAAACTCAAAAGTTCATGTTCTGAAATAAATTCTTCAAATCAAGACTTTCACATGGATGATATGCTTCGTGCCAAACCCGTTCAGAAATATAAATACTGTCAGTTATATACAACCGATTTCTAAGACAAATGGTTAAAATGGCTTTGAGCGTGCGAGGCCTGTGAGCCCTGGCAAAGACCATACTTCTTTGAATGTTGTGGACTGGCATTACACAATCAAAAACAAAGAATTGTAGCAGATAAGAGAAACGCCATAACATGAAGAGTTTCAATAGCAGCAACAATTAAAATGAATAGCACTGGTAATTCAAAGAGAAAATAATGACATAATCAAGATATTGGCGTTCCACACTTCTGCAAATAAAAGGTTAAGAAGGAAAACCCCATCAAAAAATAGAAAGACATATAACAGCTACTGGACATGAGAAAACTATTTTCCTGAAAAATTGTTTCATGGCTAAGAACTTTCACCCGACAGTATTAGTGGCTGCTTGGTCCATGAAAGCCAATTTTTTCCTGGGAAGAAAACGGTTAATATTAGCATCACATTTAGGATAATAAAAGCCTTTAAATTAAAGATGTTTAAAAAAAGAATACAAACGGCATTTTTGTCGTTGCAATTCTCGGGGAACGTCCTTTAGTTATTTGAAAATATCTTAGCATTCCTTTTTATCCAGAATAAACAATTCAGGCAGCAGAATTTATGTTTGCCTTTGAGGTAATCATGCTCATATATCACTGGTTCTTTTGTTTTTTTTATTCTGCAAATAGAAATGACTGAAAGAAAATTGTAGCAATTCGTTTTCTTCTAGAAATCTTTAACGTTCGTAGTTAACAAAGATTATTCTGACATGATATGAAAGTTGCAGAAAAATGCCCTTTCGTGAAATGGAGTTAAGAATATCAACGATTTCGAGAATTCCCCTTTTGGTTAGAATGTGTTATGAACTTTTATTTTATTCTATCTCGCAAAACATAAGTGGATTTGACGAGATATACACAAATCCAACTTTTAATCGCTTTATTTTTCATTCAAGATAAAAATATGAAATGACTTTTTCAAAGAGAATTATAAGCCTTTATTTACTGAATAAATTTAGCAAACAAAATACAAAACGTTAGCGGTGTATTTATTTCAAGCTAGTACGGCACAAGGTCACCCGTGCGAAAACTACAGACGGAAGGATGTATTGCGCCAATCTTCAAATTAAGAAGGATCTGCCAACCTTGAAAATCAGCATTCAAAATGCTAATCTTTTTATTAGGTTTGAACTACATTTGTGAGAAGTATGCAATTGTCTAAATAAACAATAAATTGCAAATACAAATCCCCTTGCAATTCTTCTTCAGTGTACCGGATCCCTTCAGTACATAGGCGATCATGGCTCTCCACAACGGCCTATATTTCTAGCTCTTAATAAAATTTGCCTTTTCGTTATCTCCCGCAACTACAGTTCTGCAATATATTTCCACATGCTAGTTAGGTAGGTTAATTGCTGCTTATCTCCTTTCCTATTGCCTTCAGTAAGTCCTAGGAGTGTCGGATTCTCTAGGTCCACCTTTCTCATGCTAAGTATAAGCGCTATTTTTGTTTCCATTTCCATTTCGTCGTTAGGTACATGTTCCATAAAACCACATCATTGTTGCATCAAATCTCTTCTTCATCTGCTAGAAATTACCCGCATTCACTGGACTGATATTTCATAGCAGTTTTGTACTCAAAAGACATCATGTCCTGGGAGCTGGTCCGCCCTACACTACGTTTCAAGGTCGTTTGCAAGAGTGACCGGAAACGCACAAGCGTCGACTCTGGTAGCTGACAATAACTAACAGACGATCGCAGCGGTTAGCGCCATGCTGCTCAAGGGTGTGTTACGAAGGCCTGAATAGAACATCGAAACCGAGTGTTCAAAATCAGAAGAGAACGAAGGAAACAGAGAGAGAAAGAGAGAGAGAAATAGAGAGAGAGAAAGAGAGAGAAAGAAAGAGTCATGCTAGCCGTCCATCCCATATTCCACCTTTATCTGTCACACCTGAAACACTCAGAAATCGCCCCTGTTCCCCGGGAACAGCTAGCAGATAATCGTTGCTGCTGAAGATCAAAGGACAACGAAGAAAGACGAGAGACCAATATCAGACCTTCATTCTCTGATCTTCATCTCTCACACCTTCAAAAAAAAGTATCATACAAAGATTGTCCTGTTAAATTACTTATTAATATTATTTATAATCCAGCCATAATTTACCGACTATTTAGTGCCAGGAAGAATAATGCTTTAGCTTTATACTGTACACCAAGTACTAATATTAGCATTAATGTAGCCATTGATACAGTAACACTGAATGTGTATATCGACGAGATACACGCCCGTAACAAACAAAACATTTGATAAGGAGAATACAACTTACATACACATTAAAAAGATTTACACATGTCCAAAAACAAATGATGGTCCATACTGTCCAAAGGAAAATATGTTTAACAGAAGAACAAACAAAGGAATAACATACCAGCCTTATGGCCTTTGACCGTCCGTAGCTAGGTGAATCAAAATTATTTTTTCTCCACGTTAGGCTGTGCACATGTTATCCATTTACCACGTGTGTGGACGTCCTGGTGGTTCGGAAGGTAATAATCGTTCGTCTACGGAAGCAAAGAAAAAGGAAGAAAGTTAAGTCACTCCAAATGCTGCTCGCAAAAGGATAATGTTTGAACAAAGATGGCGCTACCGTTATCGCACGTGATAAATAGACGCCTACTATTGTACTCTATTCTTTGTTTGCAACGAAATTTTAATATGTTTAATACATTGCTTAGCTTTTGGGAGACATCTTTCTCTGGTTATAATAAGCCTTCCGATTTCTCTGTCTCATTTTCCGTCCCCCCTTAAAATACTTCCAAGATAGTTTTATTGTCGTACTTGCTAGATTTCGACATCTCTGATTTGAAGTTCGTATCTTGGGTTGTTCCTCTTGATGACAACCATAGATTCTGCCTTCTTACAATCAATCCTTAGTCCTTTCTTCTTGCTTATCTTTACTACAATCCGTGGCAAATGCTGCAGGTTTTTTCTGTGTCTGCTATCAGCATTATGGCAGCTATATATCTTATATAGATAGGAGAAAAAAGAATCTTTGAAACAGGGTTCCGTATGTAGAGTGCTGTATTACCCTAAATAGAATAATTCTTGTTCTCTTTTTTTCTTTAAATAATGGCCTACTGATGTAATGTTGTCAGATAAAGCATACTCGTTGCTATGGCAGTATAATCGGACAAAAATATATTTGTTAAACAAGATAAAGTAATAATTATCTGGAAAATGAAACTGAGAATGAACACCTTAAATGTACAGCTGTGCCTAATGTAATTGGAATACTCGGTATAATAAGAAAAAGTACAGACAAGAACATTAATAAAAATATTGGAGAAGTGCTCGTCTATTCGGGAGAATATATTCAATTTAAATGAAATATAAACATTCTATATGCTACATCATAATTTTTGCAGGGCTCGCACACGCACACACACACACACACACACACATATATGTTATATATATATATATATATATATATATATATATATATATATATATATATATACACGTTAGAGTTCAAAATTCACCCCAGAATTAGCATGGGATGAATCTGACAGAAGAGTGAAAAAAAATGAAAAATCTCTTCATTGAAAAAAGAATGGAATCAATTATGAAACATATACTTTAAGAAATTTTGCAACGAATGCTAAGAAATTGTGCCGCATTAATCAAGGCTAAAGGAGGATATTTTGCGGAGAGAAATATTTAATCATAAAATGCTTTTTTTCTTTTAGTCTTAATAAAATCTCTAATAAAAATCATGCCTCACGTTTTTTAACCAAGGATAATAATTTTCTCTTATTAAAGTATAAAACAACTACTTTGGGGGCCAATTTAAAAAATTACTAGGGGTGGCGTCAAACTTTTGAACTCTAGTATATATATTAGGACCTTGAATAAGTTCTCGCTGTTTTCCAACAGATTGCATTCCTAGAATTGCATGCATGCAGTTTCAGATACTAACGTCTCTATAAGGAAGTACTATAAGGAAGATTAAAATTCTGTGTATGTCATTTCGCTGAAGTGTAAACAACTTCGATTTCATAGCGTTAAACATGTCGGATTTCCTGCCAAGGAAAGTGTATTTGTAGGGAAATTTACTGCACTACTTCATTCAAAAGAAATCTGCAGCTGAAGCACACAATTCTTTTTGAGACTTATGGCGACCATGTTCTGTCGGAAACAACATGCAGAAATTGGTTTAGATGCTTCAAAAATAATGATTTTGATGTTGAAGATAAAGAACGCTCCGGCGTATCGAAAAAGCTTTAAGATGAAGAATTGAAGGCATTACTTCATGAAGACTCATGTCAGGCACAAGATGAACTTTCGGAATCATTAGGAGTTGAGCACATAACAGTTTCGAAACGTTTGAAAGCATTAGGAATGTTTCAAAAGCAAGAACATTGGGTGTTGTACGAGTTGAAGCCAAAAGAAAACTACTTTGAAAGGCTTAAATAGGAAGCCGTATTCATCAGATTTTGCCCCATCCGATTATCACTTGTTCCGGTCGATGGAAAATTGCTAAGCAGCACTTTCATTCTTATGAAGATACTAAACAATGGGTCTACTCGTGGTTAACCTCAAAAGATGTGTCGTTTTTCCGACGTGGAATTCAAATGGTGGCAGAAAGATGTAAAAAATAGTGGCTAGCAATGGACAATAGGTTCAGTGATATGTTCTTACTAATTTCTGTAAATGCAACATTACTTTTCATGGAAAATAAGCGAGAATTCAAGGTCCTAATATATATATATATATATATATATATATATATATATGTGTGTGTGTGTGTGTGTGTGTGTGTGTGATGTGCGCGCGCGCGCACGCGCCACGTTGCTTTTCCTCAGATCACGTGCAATTACCCGGTAATTAAAGTAAAAAGCAATGGTAAACTATCGCCCGGTTTATATTCCGCTCCGGTCTTTTGAACAGGAGTAGATTGCATAGTCCTTGTTTCTTGTTTAGGATCGGGTTTATGGTTACTTGTATAGTCTACTCCAATTCTATACTTCTAAAGTTTACACCTAAACTCTGAAATTTTATTTACTATTTTTCCTCAATAGGAGTAGATAGGTAGATCTATTGTCCGGTTCGTACACCTCCCCGGTCTTTTGAATAGGAATAGAGGTTTATCCCTTGTTTCCTTTTCTGGTTCCTTATAAACTTTTCTCCTATTCATTCAATTCTAGTATCCTCTTGCGTCTTAGTGGCATTATAACCTTACTTGGTGTGAGTTGATTCAAATAATAATAATAATAATGAATTGAAAGGTCACTATTACACTGCGTGCTGAAAAAATCGTATGAACCAATCAGAGAAAGGCTATGAAACGAGTCTTTTGAGGACTCATCAAATGAGAGTCATACTGACATATACATATAAAAGCTCATAGAATGGACAAAGGGATTTAAGACTACAAACTCAAAAATGCTTTCTTATAGCTTTGACAGTGTCATGAAATAAAAAAATCTGTTAAAGAGAAAATAAATAAAAGAATAACAAGAAAAATATAAGCATTTTGATTGGTTTGATTTGTTTGGTTTTGTTTGATGGCCTACCAACCTCAATGGGTTATTTAATGCCGACAAAAGTTTTATTGCTGGTAATATTTTTTCCTCAAAATATATTGCTGGTAATAATTTTATTTCCAAAAATATATTGCTGGTAATAATTTTTTTTCCAAAAATATATTGCTGGTAATAATTTTTTTTCCAAAAATATATTGCTGGTAATAATTTTTTTTCCGAAAATATATTGCTGGTAATAATTTTATTTCCAAAAATATATTGCTGGTAATAATTTTATTTCCAAAAATATATTGCTGGTAATAATTTTATTTCCAAAAATATATTGCTGGTAATAATTTTTTTTCCGAAAATATATTGCTGGTAATAATTTTATTTCCAAAAATATATTGCTGGTAATAATTTTATTTCCAAAAATATATTGCTGGTAATAATTTTATTTCCAAAAATATATTGCTGGTAATAATTTTTTTTCCGAAAATATATTGCTGGTAATAATTTAAAAAATGTATTGCTAGTAATATTTTTCTTTTTGAAAAAAGTACTACTGGTAATATTTTTCCCCCAAAAAAGTATTGCTGGTATTAAAACCTATTTTTATACTTTCAGAAGTGTTTTGACTCCTATTGGAGGTTAATTATTTGGCCATAGTTGGGACCCTAACAGAGTGTATCTGGGAATACCAGTAATTAAGAGGTGGTTCCGCACTCCTCAAAATCTCATGATCAGAGGCCTTGCTGTTGGACGTAGTTTATCGTCTCACTCAGGACGCGGATATAGTTTATTCTTTTACCCAGGGCGCCTCATTTGAGGTGGGGTTTCACCCCTCTGTAGAGGTGCAGTGGCATATTCTGAAGCTTCGGCCGACAGGGTGAAAAAGTCTCTTTACACTTAAAACAAATTATTACAAAAGCAAGTGAACAGACAAATATGTGGAAATTGTTACAAAATGAGTAATAGATATAGAAGTTTTTTTTAAAACTAATACACCTATTGATGAGCATTATTAGCTGCAAGAAGCAAATGAAGACGATACTCGATTTCTTGTCATGTTCTCTGTAGCATTGCCTCACCAATGATGACAATGGCATCAGTGATATTTTGCTTTACATCAACCATGTCCCATATCTTTGTTTGATACACAATATCTTTAACATATCCCCATAAAAAGAGGTCCAGGGGAGTGATATCTGGTGAACGAGGTGGCTAGGGAATTGGACCATCGGTCTGGAAATGTTTGATTTAGGAACCCACAATGTAATTGTGCGCCATCTTGTTGGAAAATGATGGTTGGTTGAATGTCATCTAATTGCGGTACCACACCAATTGCCTTTATAATTTATTTCTTAAATTGTAAAGAGACTTTATGGACACCCTGTATTTGGTCAGATTTGGTGAGCTAGGTCTTGCTGGGACCTATTCATTTCTCTTGCGTATATTTGACACTGACAAGAAAGGTTCTAAAGACCGAGGCTATCGCCGAGACTCGAAGAAGTCATCTTCATTCAAGTTTAGCGTCTACAATGCCTTAATATAAAAGTGAAAATCGATTTAACTTAAAGTGAAAATCGCTTGTGCGATTTTATGGCTATCATCTTCGAAAGTTAATGTGGGTAAAATTATATTAGTGGGCGTTAACATTGAATAACAGGCACATTGATTGGCACGTTGTTGAATGGGGTAACTAGATCTATCCATCAGAGGACCAGCGGGTGTCTGAAAAAGATTTGATGTGGCGCTATTCACCCCACAGAAGATGTGGGTGCTTTGTAAACAATCTATTCAAAAGGTTTGTCGATGTGGACAACGATAATCCTAAGTCTTTATATATACACACGCACGCACACATGAACTTAACATCCGTATTGGCACGAGGAAGTCGTCAGGTGTAGATAGGAAAATTAATAGTGTAAAATTAAAATATTAATTAATTAACTTAAATATTAATATTAATATGGATAACCTACAGTTAAGGTAATGGTTCAGCTCATTTTATGGGGTATATATATATATATATATATATATATATATATATATATATATATATATATATATATATATATATGTATGTATGTGTGTGTGTGTGTGCGTGTGTGTGTTTTATTTTTATACCTATACTATAAATGCTGCGATGTAAAAAAAATAGATGATGCAATTTTAAATAAAAAAATATTACAGAAACTGAAATCTGGGAGAAGCATTCAATAAAAAAGAAAAGATTAAAACATCCGAACTGCTTAAAAATAATCAATCAGCACTGCAATGTCTAGCCAAAAGAAAAAAAAAACACCGATAGAATTACCTAAGTCGATACGTAAAAGTGCTCAATACACTAAACAGAGCTAAATTAGAATACCTAAAGAGCCAGTACCTATCTACCAAGTTTTCACCTACTGGATCATCAGGATAACTAAAGAGGTTTGGCTCAAACGACATTTTATTGATAAAGTGGCCCCCAGAAATAATAAAAAATACCATTAAAAACAACTCACATTCTATTTGGATTTTTTTTGCCTACAATCATTAAGTATTTCAGATCTCTTTCATTGGGGTTATTATAAGAAGCTATAGCTAATTTTTCCTCCATACATAGGAGGCAATATTTATCAGCAGACTGATATTTACCCTAATGAATTAATAAAGCAGACATCAGAAATACATAATGGTTGTAAGTATAAAAAGCCTGGAAACTTGGCAAATAGTACGTGAGTTTTTTTCTCTTTTGTGTGTTTTTCTTATGCTATTTTTTTTAATTCTTTCGGGTGGCCGCTTTATCAATACAATGTCGTTTGGGCCAACTCTCTTTAGTCAGAATTATCCTGATTATCCGCTGGGTGAACCCCAGGTAGAGAGGTTTTGGCTCTTTAGGTATTCTCTCACTCTCTCTCTCTCTCTCTCTCTATATATATATATATATATATATATATATATATATATATATATATATATATATATCGGTGTGGTGTGGTGTAATATATATATATGAGACGATGGGTAAATTGTCGCCATATTATAATTTTAATTTTGCGCATGCGCCTTGTTTGTTTTTGATTTTGTCCACTGCACAGTATACTAGGGTCAGGTGGGCAAGTTCTGTCCGAAAAAGACCACCATGACGCAATTGACTCCGCCAGAAATTTGGAAACCATATGCAGTACTGCTTGGCATTCGCGTCGAAAGCTCCAATACGAACATTTCAGGGTGCTTGGGTGCTAATCAGTGGACAGTACAGAGGATTTAGGAAAAGTTGGATGAGTCTAATGGTGATTACTAAGGTGATGGCGACGTTATAACTCCATTCATTTTCCCACAGAGTCTCAGACTCAACTCATAAAGTGCATTTAGGAGCTAATGCTGCCTTAGGTCAAGAGTCTCGCAGATGGAAGACCCTATGTGTGACAACAGGACTCTGCTCCATACCACACAAGCAGGAGAACTCAGTCATGGCTGTCAGAAAATTTCTACGAACATATCTGGCCACCTCATTTCAGTGCTATTTTCATTTTTACGCAATTTAGGCGACAATTTATCCAGCGCACCATATATATATATATATATATATATATATATATATATATATATATATATATATATCTATATATATATATATATATATATATATATATATATATATATATATCAGTTCAGTTATGTGCCATGTATGATACACTTAGGCAATCATGTATCTTTCGACGAGGCAGATTTTTCATCTTACACCTATCATAGTCATTTTCTTTTCATGTCTCTGCCTCTTTCTATGTATATAGGGAGAGACAGAGAGATACTGGCAATATTTGAAGAATATATATATATATATATATATATATATATATATATATATATATATATATATATATATATATATATGTCTCTCCCTCTCTCTCTCTCTCTCTCTTTATATATATATATATACACTTCCCATGAAAAGAAAACGACTATGATAGTTGTAAGATGATTTTGTCTCTTTTGAAATTTAGCACTAGGAACTTTTTTAACTTAGGTTCCACATCTCTACCAACGTTGGTATGTACGCAACTATTTCAACCACAGGTCCTGATTTATGTAGTTAGTTTGCCTATTCTGTCATAGAAGCACGAAGAAGGAACAGCCTGAGAACAACTACAGCAGTAATTAACACTTATTTGACTAACTTCCCTTTTAAATGTTCGACAATTGGAGATGTATGTGGATCATTTCGTCCCAAGATGTTTGCTGCAAACTGAACGTGTCAAAATCAACCAATTACAAAAATTTTAATCTTTGGGAAGTGTTATATTAGACGACAGAAATGTGTCACCGATATCCGAAGGCGTATAAGGATATATAAAGATGGCTTCCAAAATGCCAAGCAAATTACTAGAAACCGGGTAAATTTTGTTAAAGTGCTCATGTAATATCAATTCTCAATTACAGAACGATGTCCAATTTCTCCCGCAAAATGAACAGTCGACTTGAGGCAAAAGATCTGTGGTTCTACAGAAATAATATCATGGACGGAGGTTTGGGGGGGGGGGCTTTTTTAACATTGTTCACCACTCGGACTAGGTGGTTATAGAGTAAGCGACAGTTTATGTGGGAAGATAACGAGTGATGCTTGACTTTAACAGGTTAAGAGTGAAGTGACTGGGAATGCATAGTTTTGGCAGTTGGTTCTACATAGCAATGGTTTGTGGGAAGGTGTGAGACTTACATCTCACTAATGTATAAGAGCTGAACAAGATTTTGTTTTTAAGTAATGTTCAGGAATGAGTGTGGTTCGCTACAAGGTGCGTGTCATGGCGGGTCTTAGCCTTGAAGGTTAGAATTGGTGAAAATAAGGAAGGTAGTTTGTCTGAACACTTTCCATAGCGATAGAGCAGCGAGTGGCTTGCGACGTTTCCTCTGTGGGAAAAAAGAGTTTTGGGTGGTGTTAACATTAAAAGAATTCATCACCCACAAAAACGCGGAGATTTTTTGTACTCTATTGAGACTAGGAAGTGAAGAGTAGAAACCTCTACCCATATATGGCATCATTACTCCATTTTCGACCTTATCTGGTTCTTGCAAAGGTAGATAATAGCCATAGGTACTTAATAGACGAATACAAAGAGGTGAACATTTTTCTAAAAAATCTTTAGGAATGGATCGTATTTACGTGTTCCACTTGAGGTCCGGGTTCCGTTTAAGTTCCGACAGGCTCTCAAGCCACGGACCCTCCCTCAGAGAACAACCGTTCATGGCGATAGGTAAAAACTCAGGGTCCCCTCGGTTTTGATAACGAGAAAGTTTTCATGAAAAATAGGACACATAATACTCAGAATCAAAAACAAACAAATGAAATTTCTAGGACACAGAATGATGAAAGAGGAATTGGAGAATTTAAAACTCACAGGATAGACAAAAGGAAAGAGGAACAAGGAAGCGACGACTGACACACCTCAGGATGTTAGCTGTCAGAACAAGTAGTGGGAGGAACATTAAAAAAAACAATCCTCACTAAACGCTACAAAAGGCAGGTAGTTGTGGAAGAGCCGTGATAAGTTTCTTTATCTGTATGTTGCTATACATTTCAGAGAAATATAGTAGAATGGTTACTCTCTGCAGAGTCTTTCTTATTTTTGACTGAATGTCAACCAAGGCGAGATAGCCTTGTCTACCTTTCTATTTAACGCAAACGTGGTTACGAAGAGACGGATTCATGTCTCTCACAATGGCCTTTCAGTAAAAATGAACGCAACTGAAAAACCCGGACTTTGAACTCTGCTCGATGACTCAATTAAGCCATCTGATATCTGTTACACGAGAAAGAAATCATAAATGGTTATTTACTTCTGTTAATATGGTATACAGTATTCCAAGCATTCAGTCCTCTCACGGTTTATTAGGCAAACAGGAATTGATAAGGCTTATCTGCATTTAAGCTACACTTTACCGCATCACGTGAGGACTTTCAAAAACGGCAAACAACTAAATTGGATATAACATGTAACTCAAAGAGAAAATAACAACATAATTTATATACAGATATTACACACTATTTCAAACAAAAAGTTAGGTAGGAAACCCACACCAGTACTATAAAGAGTGATAACAGCTATTGTACTGGAAAAACTATTTTCTTGAGAAATCGTTTTAAGAGAAAGATTTTATAAATTTCAACCGACAATATTACTAGCAGCTCATATTTATTTCGATAGTGATTTTAAAGCCTAAATTTTTGAATACTTCTATCATACTGCCTCTTTTAGGCTGGAGAGCCATAGAAAATGATACAAAATTGGCAAATTGTGTAGGAGATTAAAAGAAGTTAATGGTAGAGTCCCACAAATAAAGTAAAAAATCATCAAAAAAATAAAGCCGGTCAGAGTCCGAGGAAACTACTGTAAGCTATGCCAAGAGGAAAAATTGACGATCGCTAGAGAGCCAAACAAGGACGAACTGCCAAATGAAAGAACGGGGGTGTGCAGATACCTTAGTAAATATTTGTTGTGTATGTACGAACCTGGATGAAAATATTTTGTTGTTTGTTTATTTATTAATTCTTCTTCTGATCTCCCCAAACTACGGATGTTCGTATATAAAGGTGGTGGAGTAAGCTAAAATCTTTCGTCCTACCAGCTTGAGGAGACCTAACGGTCGAAACCTGGGTAGAATGGTAGCTTGAATTTTGGGGTCCCTAATTACATTTTTTAAAAGTGCTCAATACAATGTCGAGCAATATATTATTATTATATTTTTCTTATAAGAGATTAAAATACAAATATTTTGAAATCAGTAAAAAAACTTTCATGTCTCAATACTATGATTATACGGATTCAGATTCATAGTATTGAAACATGAAAGCCTTTGTGTTTCAAAATGTTTTTTATTATAATCTCTTATAATATATAGTTTATTATAATATATATATATATATATATATATATATATATATATATATATATATATATATATATATTATATATATATTATATATATATATATTATAATATATAATTTATTATAATATATATATATACATATATACATATATATATATTATAAGAGATTATTATAAAAAAATGTTTTTATTATAATCTCTTATAATATATAATTTATTATAATATATATATATATATTATATATATATATTATATATATATATATACATATATATTATAATATATAATTTATTATAATATATATATATATATATATATTATAAGAGATTATTATAAAAAAATTTTGAAACACAAAGGCTTTCATGTTTCAATACTATGAAACTGAATGCGTACAATCATAGTATTGAAACATGAAAGTTTTTTTTACCGATTTCAAAATGTTTCTATTATAATCTCTTATAATATATATATATATATATATATATATATATATATATATATATATATATACGGATTGGGTGTATTTTGATTGCCATTTTACATTTATAAAAATTTTGGTAAAAGAAGATTTTCACACTATTTCCATTTTTCAGACTGTTTTCCTCATCTTTGTTGTAATATTCCAATCTCCAGAAAAAGGCCGGAGCGTACAACGACTGAAACTTCGTGAATATCGCAATAAAGATGAGGACAACAGTCCTAACAATGTAAGTAGTCTAAATACTTACAATCACTCATCTCAGAAATATAGACAGATATAGGAATTCTTTGTATATTACTCGGATCGATATACACTTGATGATGGGCGGATGGTACAACGACCGAAATATCGTGAATATGACAGACTCATCTCAGAAGTATAGACAGATATTAAGGATATTGTTTTGTTCTTCTGTTTCAGTTTTCTAATTTCCGGCTGTAAGTTAAATAGTAGGACCTGTATCTGAAAAATATCATTGTTATCTTTCGAATAGTTGCTAATGCAATATTCACTTGCAAAATTAGATTTATTCTTACGATCTGACATCTGGTTCGGTTTTAAATTACTAACAAAGGTTGATAAGCTGTAAAATCAAAATTAATTAAGCAGTCAATACTGCTTTCCGGTGAAAATTTAAGTATGGATTTTTTCTACCATCTTTCATGTTTTTCTGTTTTGAGCTTTGTCGCATTTATATTTTCTTAACAAATGTCGCGTTCTCCCAAGTCATGTTGATTTTTATTTTAATTATTACGTCGTCACGTGTTGTTTTCATGTCGTTTTAATCTTTACTTACGAAAGTCGTGTTCCTAAATTCGATAAAACATTATTGATGCTGCGTTTGTTTGTTTGTTGTTGTTGATTTTTTACATCTTGATACTTCTTCTATTTTTCTTCTTGCTTTTCTAGTTCATATTATGTAGTATGCTTTGTCACTGATGCGTATTTGTCGCATTTCTTTGCTTTTATGCTGTGGTTGGCAATACTGACACGACAACACGAACTGACGCGTAAAGACGTGATGTGAAAATCTATGAGAATGACTTAGCAATGCAGAAATGTTCTCATATATTAGAACAATTTATAGATAGTTTTTCATCTGCAGCAACAACAATGGTCCGAAATAGAGAAATTATATATTTGAAAAGTCCTTAACAAAGAACCTTCAACAAAGAAAGTGGAAAACAGTTTTTGTATGATGCGTTTCCTCCCGTAGGACATGCGAATTCTTTTACACTATGTTATAAATCTTACTTCCAAAGCTGTTCTCGATATATAAAAAATGATATATCGTTATCCCATATATATATATATATATATATATATATATATATATATATATATATATATATATATATATATATATATATATATGTCTGAGTGTGTGTCAGAGAGAGGCAGCAAGGTATATCTGATTGAATAAATTACCAACATTACGTCTTCTTATTTTTATTATAATCCTTTCATATTCACGAATATTTTTACCTGTATCACAATTAAATAACGCATGAAATACACTGTAACAGTGAGAATCACTTTTATTTCCTAAGTACTTGCCATCTCTTTCTGAGATCATCATCAGGAGTGCAATTGGCAAGGCAAAAACTGCGTCGTTATTCATTACTGATTTTTCTTTTTTGCGTTTAATTGTTATGGTTGACAGTTACGCTTTAGCGTTCATTAAAACGTGAATAGATATCCATAATGGAATTTTTGCAGGTGGTAGAAAGAAATGTTGCCATCTTGAATCGTAGGTCCAATGTTAAAATTCCCAGTACATGTAAACGGTTAGAGATCCACCGCATTGTTCAACAATCACATCGAAAACAACCAAGCCTCAAAACCACCCGATCAGGAACGCCGCGTTCCCTGTTAAATACAAAAGCCAACCGCTTTTGTTTACAGAACCGTTTCTTTTTATTGGTCGTCGTTTGTATAAACAAGATTCAATGCACGCTTTCGCTCTTTTCCGAAGTAGAATACACGTGACGCGCTGTTGCTTGGTTTTGACGAGGTAACACACCATTTTCTTCGGTACTGTATGTGTGTGTGTGTGTGTGTGTGTGTGTGTGTGTGTGTGTGTGTGTGTGTGTGCGTTCGTGTGTACGTGAGAGAGAGAAAGAGAGTTTGAATTAAATGTAGATGACATATGGTTCGGAATCCGACAGAATGATAAGATAAAGAACAAATAAACGTTTATCAATCTAACATGTTTCAATTTTAATAAAGCTTCATCAGAGAAGTAGATATGGAGGAAAAAGAATAAAGAAATTCTGGAAAATATATATATATATATATATATATATATATATATATATATAGATATATATATAGATATATATATAGATATATATATATATATATATATATATATATATATATGTGGTCTTAAATTTAGATTTGATACACGAGGGGATATTTGTAATTGGGTTGGCATTTTTTAATTTTATATAGCATACTATCAGTTTCACACGTTTAATTGGGTCAAAGGGAAATGTATAGTTTAATGTTGTGGCGAATTCACCTTGTTTTGTTTTGTTTTTTTTGTTTT
Organism: Acanthosepion esculentum; assembly: GCA_964036315.1. NCBI lineage: Eukaryota > Metazoa > Mollusca > Cephalopoda > Sepiida > Sepiidae > Acanthosepion > Acanthosepion esculentum. The sequence goes on from OZ038488.1 coordinate 45,776,192, forward strand.
TTTTTGTTTTTTTGTTTTTTTTTGTGTTTTTTGTATTTTTTTGTGTTTTTTTGGGGGGGGGGTCACCTGGTGGCAATAAAAGAGAGAAATGTGAATTTAATTCATTTCGAGTCATCTTCTTACAGTTTTCTCATTTATGAGCATCAAGGGATTGTAGAAACTGGACATAGTGATTATTTCCAACCAGCTCGTTGACCATTTCGTTTAACATTTTAAATCCCGACGTCAGTGTCGACATTCACTTGAACTCATAAAAGAAAAACTGCAAGAATATTAGAAAAATGAATAAAAAGTTCTTAAAGTTTTATGTTCGCTATATTCAATGAAACATTTATGAAAGAAAGATTGCTATCAATATATATATATATATATATATATATATATATATATATATATATATATATATATATATATAATATAAACATATATATATATTAAGTCATATGGATATGAGTTTGTAAACATGGCTTCACACTTTTGCGATCATCAGAGAAAAAGTGTTACAAACGTATATCCATACGACTGAATATGTTAGCTGTATCACTGATATTGAGCCCTTTTCATTAAGTACCGCGCATATATAATATATATATACATATATATATATATATATATATATATATATATATATATATGGAAATTATTTATATATATATATATATATATATATATATATAAATATAAAAGTGGACATGGAAGTCAGCACTTAGAGGCGACAGTCTGTTTCATGCTAGTGCAATCGTCAGGCGCCTGACGATTGCACTAGCATGAAACAGACTGTCGCCTCTAAGTGCTGACTTCCATGTCCACTTTTATATTTACACACGCTCTATCTCTGATATTGAGCACTTTACCCAATAAATATAGCACACTTTAAGACTATATTTCTGTATATATATATATATATATATATATAAATAATTTCCATATATATATATATATATATTGGCTAGGAGAATAGCCGAAAGTGCTCGTAAATGCAAAATGTTTGGACAGTTTTCCACACTTTATGTCCAGAAAAAACTCTTGTGCGAACACAAGAAAAAGTAAATAAAACGCTTAATCGCAGTACCTTGTCAGTCGTCTTTAACGAGACAGCTATAAAAGAGGGATTGCTGCTTAAATACATAATCATATATATATATATATATATATATGTGTGTGTGTGTGTGTGTGTGTGTGTGTGTGTGTGTGTGTGTGTGTGTGTGTGTGTAGTAAATTTAAGTTCTGTGCTACCAGTTTGCTCCTGCCCTTCTCGCTTGTGAAACTCTATTTCGGCTTCTTGGTTCGCAGTCAGCGTTGATTTTCTATGTTTTAAATTGTAATCTCAATCGTTATCTTCTGTATTTTTCATTCCTGCTGTTTTATTGTTCTTTCTCCTTAATAGTGTTTTCTGTTCTCTTACGCTCAGTAACCCCTTGTCGCTTAGTGATTTTATTGGCTTGCTTTGGGCGAAATGATGAAAAAACATTTAAAAAAAATAAGAATTAAAACTAACGAAACCCCAACAGAGCTACAGCTTATAAAACTCTAGCTAGAGTCCAATTAATTATTTAACCGGACACAGACGCGTCCATTTCGCAATACAACAATATTTATAAAGAAGTCTAAGTTCAAAGAACCTGTTGATCCGGTGAAGAGTTCAATTTTTCTCTCGACTCTTTGCAGCCGACAACGATTTTCATTACGCCATTTTCTATTTCGTGGTGGCGTTTACTATAAATAATTTTTCATTGATTTTAATGAATTCCACTGTCGCTTTTCAGATCGCCATTATCATTAACAATGTTTCCCAGATTCCTTTTCTTATTTAGAAACAGGAGTATTTTTCATTCATATTATTGTTTAGAATTGTTTTCGAAATGATCTTTCATCTTTGGCCCACCTTAATTTATCAGATTTAGTTATTACTTATTTATAAGTATACAACTAAAATGGTTAGAGAATGTACATAATTTTGTTCTTTGTTCATATGTACCTATATCGGAGGCAATCTAATGAAATTGTGATATCTCTGATCTCTTTCTCTTAACATTGTGAGGGGCGTTGTTTTGGGCGCTCAAGCACGACAGCAACACCTTCCACGTCGCTTTTGAGAGTGTAGGTTAGTGAATACCGACGTCAGCGTAGCCCTGTCCGCAGTGACACACTAATTTTTCTTCTTGGTCCCGCTTACGGTCGAATCACGCTGAAACAATTAGTTCCCATTCGATGTATCGAGCATGCTCAATACTTAGATGGTTGACCGCTTGCGAACACCCGGTACAGTAAGCAACTTCCTACAATCCTAAATATGTTTCAATTGTCCTTGAGCAATATCTGGGTACGCGTACCCTATATTAAAAACATACTCGTTTTATAAATTGCCCTCATGTGATGGTAGGTAAATACAGCTTTCTGACTAGTATCATGGTGTTCTCCTCCTTTTGTATGTATATTACCTTGTCCCAGAGGTTCTAACTATGCAGCAACACCACCCCATTGCACTATAGTGTGGATACTAATGCCAGTGTGACAATGGTTGTGAGGAATCCGTTTTTGTCCTTTGGCCTGTATCTACGCTACCCTACATTAAGCCGGCAGTGTTTAAAGCGCTGCCATCGTTTGTAGGTAATTAAATGTTGGATAATATTGCAGTATCTGTCATACTCCTCTCTGCTTTGTTTCTACCTTCGGGCATTTGAAGGTTTTAGAAAGAGGGAAGCCGAGAAACGGTGGTTCTTACTCTAGGGTTCCGGCTAAAGATATAAAAAGCATCACAAATGACTTTAGAATAAACGAACCTGCGACCATGACAGTGGTCTCCGAGACGTTCTATCTGCGCTTCAGCGACAAGGCTTCCAAATTCAGGGAATATGTTTGCACGATTCTCGAGCCTCAAGCAGAAGGCTAAGGAATGAGAAAAAAACTAATTTTGTAGTGAAGAATAATGCGCGAAGAATCATGTCCCCAAACCTATTGCTACTTCCGGTACTGCAGCTATAGCAGAAGTGTTGTATCTTGAGCAAGATAGCCTGATGGAGCGCAACCCTCACTAGGTTGGCTTTAATTTTAGCGTTTCTTTTTCCTAAACAGGTTGCCAACTAAGGCTTTAGCGCCCAATCTCCCCTATTATTTAGCCATAGCTTGGGGGGAAAGATATCACACCATATCTTTCCCAAGATTATTTACAGGTAAGTGAATGTAACGAACTCGATTGGAATTGGAACTCATCTCGCCGATTTCTCTGAGCTACTATACATTACACCATGTGGAGAATAGTGGTGAAAGCCTCCACTGGACAAGAAGTGTAACTACATAGTTCAGCATCGCCATTGCTGATACAACAATTTTACCGTAAGAAATTCCAAGAAATTTCACAATGTCACCAAAACTTCTATGCATAAATATTCGAGCTGGAATAGTGGTAATAATACGGCACCTGAACTTCCCCCTGTTTTGTATGCCTTCCTATACGCAGTAACACTATGAAAATGCCTTCAAGAAATTCTTTCTCGCTTTTGCAAGGAACCCAAGTAAAGGTCAGATGAGATTAAATTTAAAGAGGTTGTACTTAAAGGTTCTTGTGGCATTTTGGTAGCTTGGAAGAAATGCTCGTTTAGATAACTCTTTATGTATTGAAACGTTCGGTTGACCTCATACGAAATTGCACTAACATTTTCGGAACATATAACTAAAAAGGGAAGATTACAATCATTCATAAATATTAACAATTAATAACACCATATATTTTATATACTCGCTGTTTAAGATCAGTGATATCCTGGGTAGGTTTTACAAGACACTATATCAAACTCTTCCTTCGCTCTCATGGTGATTTTCTAAGCGTAGTTTAGATGTGGCACAAGGCTGATAGATTTGGGGCACCCAGGGACGATTGAACTCGCTACTCAGTCGTAATTGTTCTAACGAGACAAGCTTTCTAACGATGACACCACAGCGAAGTTTCCAAATGGAAAAGTAACGAAAATAAAACACCTGTTCTGACAATGGGGGCGAAGAAACAATAAAATACCGATTCTGGGGGCATCTGGGGAAATAAAACTTCGGGTTTTGGTAATAAGATGGAAATGAAACAATAATTCTAGCAATAGGAGATAAATGAAGCATCAGATTCTGGCAATAGATGGAAATGAAGCATCAGATTCTGGCACTAGGGGAAAATGAAACATCAGCTACTGGCAATGGTATATAAGGAAATGAAACGACAATTTTGGCAAGAGACGCGAAATGAAACATCAAATTCTAGCAATTGCAGAAAACGAATTCTGATTTAAAAATTGTTGGTGATATGCAACACCAAAATTCTGTAAATAGGGGAAAATGAAACATAAAATTGTGGCAATATGGGAAAATTTTATAAAAAATTGTTTGCCAAACGAAAATTCGATTCTGGCAATAGGGTTGAAATTAAACATTCACTTATGCAAATAGTTGAAAAGTAATCATCATATTCTGACAGCAGGCGAAAGTGAAAGACCAATTTTGGCAACAGAGGAAATTGGAGAACCAATTATGTCAATGGGGGAGGGAATAAAACATCAAATTCTAAGAAGAGAGTGAAAAATGAAACACCAGATTCTGACAGGAGAAAAATGAAATAATCAGAATTCTATTTTAACACCGTCTGTAATGTTGTATCATGCGTATTGTAGAAAGGGAAAAGTCGAACACCGTAGTGATGTTGAATATATATTTTGAGAAAAAAAAGCAAGGAAATTATATACACAATGATAACCAGAAGTTAATGCAGAAATGGGAACCGTTTGATAAAAATTCTGTGGTTTGTGGTTGAAGTTTGTACAAAAGAAAAATTGGAGCGAGAAGATGGTAGAATGAAAGTCAAGTTTTGGTTTCGTGTGTGGTGCAGATGGGAAGTATGGTCTTAGTTGTGGTAGGCGGTAGGTCAGCCTGGCTGACAAGGGGATATCTTCTTGCGGGACATGGTGAGCGAAGAAACCGCTGACGCGGTGAAACTGTCTCGTTTTGTGATAAGCGGGGCTAGATTTATGCCACTTCGCTGAGTGGAGAAGGCATATGCGTTTTGCGGTGCCTTCCAATTGACTGAAAAAAAGTTTAATCGCTTGTCACATGAGTGCTTTCCACTACGTCTGCCAATCAGTGACCACGAGATGACCTGCAGGCCGTTCTAGTTTCTGACGTGGAAGTAGGGTTCGGGAATCGCAGCAAGATTTGGCTTGGAATATAACAGTAACTACACTGGTAATACCCGTTATATAGTCAACGTTTCTGCTACAGTTACTTTACACTATTTCTTTGCTGTCTTCTTGTTGCTTCCTGGGATAAATAAATATAAGTTACGGCTCCTGGCCAGTGGTTATCAACTTTTGTTTTAGACATGAGCCACTTTTTCTTTTCTTTTTTTTGTGGGCCCCAATAACCATTCAATGAAAAAAAAAGCTTATTTTATTTTTACTATTAGATAACTTTAGGAATTATATTATAAAAATAGTAAAATGTATATGATTTATTTTGAAGTAAAACTAATTTAATGAAAATAAACTTGTATTTGACAATTAAATTCTATAGGACATTTATGTCACTAGTAAAATAACTGATAATGAGACATTTTAAAATATGTGAGTAATTAATAAATTTTAAAAAAATGGAGATTTATTCAATGAGGTCCCAGAGGTTGAAGTTTTTCAGCGAGTTTTTCATGTCAATGATAGTCAAAGAACACCCCTTTTCACAATGTCGAGTCTATTACTGTAATAATTAATTTATATTAATATTTTATATTGTTCATATTTAAAATTAATATTATTTCGTAAAATAAATCTATTGGAAGCTTTAGTACACATCATCAGTGATGTTTCTAGCCAAAATTCATTTGGGGTTTCTGGTCTTTCAACATCATACCCACTCTCAACGGTGAACCAGCTGATACTGATCAGGTATCGACTTGTTTACCTTCTGTTAGCTAATTTTTTTTCTATCTTTAAAACTACACACCCCGACTCCCCTTATCACTTTAAAGCCCACTCCCAGATAGCTTATTATTTATTATTAATATAATAAATTTTAATCTTTATATAATTCTTCCTTTATATATATAATTCTTCCTTTATATATCCTTCTCAGTTTTTAATTTAACTTTTACAATCAACATAACCAGTAGAGCGAAAGGAACGCTAAATTATATCTCATGATCTCGTTTATCTGCTAGTTTTTCTACTTTTAGTATTTTAATATGTCATAGATAGAAATTCTAATTCTCAGTTTAACAACCTTTCCAAAGTGAAATTGCTCTATAAACCACGAAAATATTACCATGAACTCCAACTTGCTACGTTTTTGTGTATGGACGCTTTGTAATGTTACATGGACCCCCAGGATCTATGTGCACCCCGTTTGAGAAACAATGCTATTGCCGGTAGAAAAATCTTTTGATAATTAAATAATGTATTTTACATTTTGGAGTCTAAAGATAATTAGAACGAATATCAACATTTAATCTGAAGATAAGATATTATAATCAGAAAGAAAGGAATTGTCGGAGGTCAGGACTTAATACAAACCATTATTATAAGTGTGATAAGTAAATCATATGTAACTGAGCTTCACCAATAGCTTACATGATCAGAAATAAATATTTACACAATTCTCTCATATTTGAAAGTGCTGCTAACATGTTTTTAGCCGAACCCCGTTATCAACATCACTATCTTTTATGATCAAACATCAAAATACAGATTTTACGATGTTGACTGGCGGAAGTACTTTTCAGCACCTCCTTGAATATATTTCTCAATTATGCAATTTTTGAATTATCATTTAAGGAATTGTCTTCAGGTTGTGCTCGGAAATAACTCGAAAAGAATAATTGTTTTTTTCTTTGGAGAAATAGCATTCCGACAAATGATCAAAATAAATAATTTGAATGATAAATAAAATGCTTGAGGATATATATATATATATATATATATATATATATATATATATATATATATATATATATATATATATATATATATGTATGTATATATGTATGTATGTATTTGTGTGTTTGTGTGTGTGTGTGTATTCCATCAGTTCTGTTTCCGGGATAAAACTATCAAAATATAGTGTGTTGTTAGAGCGATTTAGCAATATATCAACAAGCAGATGTTAGAAGTTAACATGTTTTCTTGAATTATATACTTACACAGAAACATCTTCATCCTAGAACGGCTTGCGAGATATATCAGGAGAAATTTCTTAGTTCCAGCAGGGCTGACAAGATATCTTGCGAGATAATTTTTTAACCCAGAACGGATCACGACACATCTCGAGAAAAATCTCGTTGTTTCAGCGTAGCTGACGAGATATCACACGATAGGATTCTTCATCCAAGAACGGCTTGCAAGATATCTCGAAATAAGTTTTGTTGTTCCAGCGTAGCTGACGAAATATCACTCGAGAGGATTCTTCACGCCAGAACGGTTTGCGAGATAGCTCAAGTGAAATTACTTGTCCTAGCTTGGCTGGCGTGATTTCTAGCGCGATGTTTCTTCATCCCAGAGAGACTTACAAGATATCCCGAGAAAAATTTCGTTGTTCCAACGTGGCTAATGGAATATCGCAAGAGAGTTTTCTTCATCACAGAACGGCTTACGAGATATTTCGTGATAAATTTCTTAAACCTTGACCATCTGACAAGATAATCTTGCGAAAAACTCTTCTCCCCTGCCACAGCGAGCGATATATGCCGTCAGAAATTTTTTTTTTCTCAAGACGAAATATCTTGCTAGAAATTTCATCCTCGAGTGGCTGAAAAATTCCGTATGAAACAAAGAAAACGGAACTGAATTGCTATGTGATAGCAATCCGACTATATTACAATGAAAGCTAGACAATTACTCCCCAGATGAAGAAACTTTCGCTAATGTAATACACCTGGGGATTTCGGTTTTTCATTCTTCCTCTTCTGAAATAACAATTCCTGTTTCTTTAAGTGCTTTATTTTAACGTCCCCAATTTGTAGGATTCATCTTGAACTGTCTTTCTGGCTGCAGGCGATAGTTGGAAGTATTCCCCTTGAGAAATCGGGTCATTCGCAAAGAACACGTAGGAAGATTCTACACTGTTGTTATTAAATAGCTATTTCGATCTTAAATTTCGATCAGTTTAAGAGATTTTCTCCTGCAAAAATCCTGCTAGGAAATGCGATTGGTTTAGCTAAAATGTTCGTACGGTTTATTATTTTATTTCCACAGAGCAGCAGTTCGCACAGGAAGGAGCTACTCGAGCGGGACTTACATCTCACAAGAAAAGGAACCTTATACCCAGCCTAATATATATATATATATATATATATATATATATGTATATATATATATATATATATATATATATATATGTGTGTGTGTGTGTGTGTGTGTGTGTGTGTGTGTGTGTGTGTGTGTGTGTGTGTGTGTGTGCGCGAAAGAAAGAAAGAAAGAAAGAAACAATTTATACAAATTATGCTATTTATTGACAGTTAAATATATGTTTTGGAGCGTGCGATGCTGCAACGCTAGAGTTTTTGCTCGAATTGATCAAGGGAGAATTTTGTTTAAATTTTGAAAAGTTATAAATCCACGAAATGTTCTTGTTATATGCATTTATCTGCTAAAGTGAAATGGACTTGGTATAATCCAAATAGTAGAGTCAAAATGTCTTAGTAGTTTTGCACAGAATTTAAAAAAGTATCATTCGGTCTACACATATTTAGTCTTAGTGTTTGCCAATATATGGGAAAATTGCGCCCTGATGATGACAATTTGAAATTGCCGAAAGTACTTGGTATGCGTCTTCTCTATGACAACAACTAAATATAAGGATCATATTATTCACGGAATTGATAGTAAGGTAATGTCTAATTAAGTCTTGTTATCGAAGTGATTTCGCCATTAATCACAGTAACATTGCTATTTAATTCTTAAGTTTCTTTGTATATAAAATATAAGCTGCATAGTCTAATATATATATATATATATATATATATATATATATATATATATATATATATATATATATATATATATATATATGAGAGAGATTATAGTTGTTCCAACGAGAAAAATATAATATACTATATGAAAAATAAAGTATAATATATATATATAAAATATATCCACGGTGTAACAAAAAACCGTTTTCGCTTTATGTTTTGCCGATTACGTAAAAATATTTTTTCACGAAATAAAATTTAAAAAAGTTCTTTGCAGGTGTCAATATTTTATGCAGCAATTATCCATCGTTTTATTTTTTTACCTCTCCATATATTTTAGATTTACTTTCCAACATGTAAAAATTTAAAAAATCATATCATTATAATCGTGATGAGCGTAAATGCAGCCCCCCCCCACATCTTTGCTGCGTTTAGGTAAGAAAACACATCCACAAACATAAAAGTGTATTATTATTGTTGTGGGGCTCTCCCCTTTTACACAAGATGGATTCGTCTAAAGTATACTTATACTGACAGAGTTGGAAATACGGGGAGATAAGGCTGAGATACGTATAATCCACAGAGAGAGAGATAATTACGGCTTCACTTACAGAGACTTGTACATATACTTTCTACTAACCCGCATTCCTGGATTACTAATCTTCATTTCAAGTTTGTATTCTTATTTTCAATACACTTATTTTCCTATTTCAGTTACTGCCGTTGTTTATTTATTTGTGCAGGATTCCATCCCCGGAATCCACAACAATTATAATAAATTATATTAATTTTCGCTAAATGTAAGGCTCGAGAGAAACCCAAAGTAGAGTTCTATAGTAAAAATGGAATTATGAATGAGGCGCATGATATGAATGGAAAAGAGGGTGCTAGGAAATTAGGAAAAAAAAGATGAAGTTTGATTCTTGCCTTAAATATTGATTGATTGATTTCTTTTTTTACGGTTTATCAACCATTATATGTTATTTAAAGCTGAAATATACTTTTGGATTATAAAAATAATTCATTTTTTGCGAGTGAATATTGCATTAATAATCTTTTGGATATAATAACGATTTTTAAGATGCATGTCTTACTATTGAACCCATAGCTGGAGTTGGAGATGATATGGATTCCTATATTCCCCAAAGATATTTACACGTAAGTAAATGTTATGAACCAGACTGGAATTTCAAATCCGTTCTCTGATTACTTATTCCTAGCCTTTACATTACCGGCACATCTAAACTTACAGCACCTGGCATTCCCAAACGGTCACCCGTCTAGGTAATGACCAGGCCCAATTTTGCTTAACTTCCGAAAACCGATGTTTGAACGTGATATGGCCGTAAGACTTGACATGAAGTAGTTAATATTGAACTGGAACGGTAAAATAAGGCGACTACTTTTACAAGGTTTTAGCAATATAAATTGGAAAGTGTCTGGGAATAGAATCTCGATCTGTGATTAAATTGTTGCATTTCTTTGCGTAATTCTGAGAACGCGAAGAAAATAGATAAGACCGGAGCATCGGGATAAAAAAATCATTTATATTACACAACAAATATTTATTTTGAACCTATAATCTCCTTTCTTGGCAATGCACTTGATTTAGTGGTTGATATTAACGAAACTGATCGAAACTTAAACACAAAAATATGTCGGCTCAAAAATTAACTATTTATTAGATTAGGCTATAAACTTATTGATCCACCCTTGTACATATAACGCTGTTGTTATATCAATAATTCTAAGCCGTATCATGAAAAAAAGGATATGTATTTTTTCGACATACTCTCTTTTATTTCCAATAAACTTTATCCTCTGGTGAATATCGATCACATAGGTCGAACATTATCCAGGAAACATTTCAAATCGAAATTCAGTTATTTTCATGTTTATTAACGTACCCTTGTAAAAAAACTATTTTTTAAGACGATCATGTATTTCACGCATTTTGTGTTCCAGCCTAGATAAAAGTCCAAATTATAAATACTAATTGTCTTGATCATGCAATTCAAACCACATGAAAGATTGGCGCAATAGAATCTTTCCATCTCTATTCCCCATAGGCTCCTACTAATCTAAGACTGAATAAATATAGATTCATCGAACAAGGCCGACATTGACGGAAGTGTGTAGCCCTGAAGTCCACTTGCCGTAAGCGTGGATGTGCGGACGATGTAATGAAGTAAAGGAATATGAAATCGAAGAGCCGCATTCGAATAGCAGTCGGCTTCGTCATATTAACTTCGGCAAATACCCTTGCGTTCATCATAAATAGAAAAGAAAAATGCTCGACCAAGCGTGTCACATCCGCCCCTACCAACACACATTGGACCAGCTCAGTAGGTTAAGAACCATTCCTCCAAACAAGGACCTACAGAAACTGAGAAAGGAAGAAGATAAGTGAGCCTCTCGTTCTGGGTTAGCCAGTAAAATTAAACTTCCCTCGAAATAGATTACATATCTACAAGTCAACCATTCGTCAAGGCTTAGAATATTGCGGCCCCATCTGGTTTGCTGCTCCTTCTCTATATTTAGAGATTCTTGGTAAAATCTCAAGAAGAATCTGCAATGTCACTGCTCCTGATCTGGCATCTCGGCTTCAGTGACTTTACCATCGACGTAATTCAGCTTCCCTGTGTCATTTTTATAAATATTTTCATGGTAAATGTTCTGATGATCTCTCCTCTATGGTACCAAGACTTTATAAATTTAAGCGCAGTATTAGATTGGCGGCAAAGTCTCATCATTTTACAGTGGAAAGGGTTAAATGTAACCGTAAGTTCTATGCTAACAGTTTATTTCCTCACTTTCCGAATTCTCTTCCGTTTCAGTGATTACCAGCCAAATTTGATCTTCAAAAATTTAAATGCAATGCCAATCGGTATCTTGTATTCTTAATTTCTGTTCTTTTATTGTTCTTGCTCCTTAAAATGTTTTTGTTTTTCTTATATATTTCACCCCCAACCCCGTGTCTTAGTGGCTTTGTTGCCTTGCTTGGGGGTGAAATGTTTAAAGAAAACGCTAATGCGAAGATCTGTGGAACCAATACTTCACGACAAGGACGCTTAGAAATATTTTAATAAAACTTTTGAATATTCGAATATTTTGTTCTATCCTCTTGTGAGTTCTTTGTTTGCTTCTCCATGTTCTATTTAGCGAAACTTCCATCGAGTAATGTACGATCGTAAACAGAAAAATGTTTTCGATTATTACTAAACGGCTGATTTCGGAAAGTGGATGAAACGAGAAAATGTAATGCAAAAGAGATCGATTATCATTAAATTGGTCGAAAGAGTTGTTCAAATAACCAGTATATTTGGAATATTTCATAGAGCTATCATACCGTATCGATATATATTGAGGAAAAATAAGTTACTTACTCTTAATGTTCGTCATTTTTGTAGCGGAATTACAAGTCTGCGTATTCTACAGAAACGCTCGCCAAAACCAGACATGGAAAGAATATATGTAAAAATTTTTGTACCTATTCATTCTTTCATTTATCAGAGGCGGGGGATTCATCACTCTAGTATCGAGGACATAATATCTAGACATAATATGAGATTAAAGAGTAATCAGTCAGGCATCCTGATCTCTCTTTCTTAGTAATGATATATTCCGTTGTTAGGAAATGTTAGTCGTTGCTTCCGGAAATATAAACAGGTGCTCGAACAAGCTGCACTTTGATTATGCACACGTGGTCCACCGGATAGCGGAGAAATATACAAGAGTTCGAACAGAAATACAAATGTCATAAAGTCCCTTAAATCCTTGCAAGAAGAAGAATCTACGTTCGACGAAAACTGTAAAAGCCACACACCCACTCGTTCACACAATAAATAAAAAAATAATTTTACGTATAAATCATTTAGTATTCTCTGCTCGCTAGTTAGTACAGCCTTAACGTTTCTAAGAAATTAACGGATTTTATTATATTTTTGTGGATACCCGTGTTTGAGAGGACGTCCCATTTTACACATACTGCATGTGTAAAATGGGACGTTACGCCTAACAACCTGCACATTCAAGAGACTTAACAAAGACAATTTACTCTCCAAAAGATTTCGAACGTCTCACTTTGTAGGGGATTCCAACATCTGATCACGCGTTATGCCGAGCGGTCTAAAATATTATGGATCAAAAGGTGGTTTCTCCCTACAAAGAGGTACACATGGTTGGACTCTGCCGGAGAGTACTTTTTTTTTTCGTTAAGTCTCACGAATTCACAGGTCGGTAGAAGAATTCACACCGTTAAAAAAACAAGGACGTCTATTCAAATACAGGCATCCACTAAAGTAATGTTTAGAATTATTGAGGAACAATAACTCTACGCACGCTAGTAAACTCAGAGCAGTATTTAGATTAATAATAAAAAAATCGTTCCATTAGACTCAGTATGTCTAAACTTTCAGCTGTGTACAACCGCTTTCTCATAACAATAGTTAATAATTAGCTTCGCGCCAATGAAACCCATAGGTCTTAGGGATGATCATCTTTTTTGAAAACCAGTGAAGCTCCTGACTTACCTCGTGTCAAACATTGACCAGTAACTATGCTAGTAAATAGTCGAGTGATAAACAGAAGGATAGCTGGCTGTCTTGAAAACGTGTCTGTATATCTCAATCTGCCTATATCTACCTACTTTGGTGAGCTTTGATAGTGGAGCACATCGGGTGTGAGTTGTACCGAAGAGAGACGGGCTCCACCAAGTCTAACTGTGCAAGATACGCTACACACGTATGAATACCTCTCGGGCTTTATACATCGATATGTGAAAGGAACTGGCTGGTTGTTCACCTGCGCAGAGACCCTCCGACCGCACATGTTCATGCAATTGCTGTTAATAATAATAATGTTCATGAGCTGGATAAAGAGGAAATATAGAATACGATCAACTTTATTTGCCCAAACACTAGATATTGTAATTTTCTGGGTTTTTTTTTAGCATTTCATAACATTCGACTGCTGTCAGCAATAAACATCCCATGATGCCGTTGCCAGTCTCGGCGTCATAACGGTCATTATGTAAATTGCCCTTCCGAACATGACATTGTCAATCATGTCTTATTAAAAGGTTATCTGCTGTCACATAATCGAAACTGTGTGAAGATATTTTTCAAATAAGAGATAGCGAAACCAAAATGGCGGAGAGAGTTTTCGACACTGTAAACATAGATTGGTGAACAGTTTAATTAATTAATTTAGGATTTCAAAGCTGATTTAGCCAAGGCGTCGTTCATGAAAGCCGAGCTCTCAAGGTGCAAGTTCATATCTCGTGAGACATACATTTGTTTTCAATTTCAAGTCGAAGAGTGTATTAGTTGTCCTAACAGATGCTATAATATAAGGGGCTTCTTCTTCTTCTTCTTCTTCTTCTTCTACTACTACTACTACTACTACTACTACTACTACTACTACTACTACAGTAATAATAATAATAATAATAATAATAATAATAATAATAATAATAATAATCATGAAAATCATAACCACCGATGTCGAGAAAAGGCAACACAATTACGCAAAACCGTAAGAAATTATTAAATACGGTAAAGAGAGTATCGATCCCATCTGCTTTGATAAAAGCAAAAATAATAAGATCGAAATACGTTTTTGTTTGTTTGTTTAACATATCAACTCCTGCCGGGTCCCGTCCTGGGTATGACAATAAACTACATCCGCGTCCTGGGTAAGACGAAAAACTACTTCCAACAGCAACGCCTCTGATCAGGAGGTTTTGAGGAGCGTGGAACCACCTCTTAATTGCTGATGCTCCCAGGTCCACCGTGACTCGGGGTGGTAGCACCTGTTAGGGTCTCAGCTCTGGGCAAATAGTTAGCCCCCAAATTCTGGTCAAAATACTATGAAAATGTAAAAATAGGTTTTAATACCAGAAATACTTTGTGAAAAAAATTATTACCAACAATACATTTTTGAAAAACAAATATTACCAGCAATACATTTTTTGAAAAAATATCACCAGTGAAGGAAAATTCTTACCAGAAATAGATTTTCGAAGGAAAAAATATTACCAGAAATAAATTTTTGGAAAAAAATATTACCAACAATGAAAATTTTGTTGGCATTAAATAACCCATTGAGGTTGATATGCCATAAACCAAACCAAACCAAACCAAAACTTCGGGGTCATTTAATCCCGAAATTTTCTTTTCTTTGAAGCATTAGTAATATCTTTGACAAAAATGTATTGCTGGTAATTTTTACTATAAAACTATATAGCTGGTATTTTGTACTATAAAAATGTATTTTTTATACGTTCATAGTTTTTTTTTACTCCAGTTTGGGCGTTAGCTATTTGCCCGTAGCTGGAACCCTAACTGGGACTACCACAGGTTAGGATGGACCTGGGAACAACAGCAATTAAGGGGCGGTTACATGCTTCTCAAAACCTCCGAATGAGAGGCATTGCAGCTGGATGTAGTTTATCGTCATACCCAGGATGATTCGAGAAACGTCGCAGTAAAATAATATAATATTCAAGTACGTATAGATACGAAATTTTTGTGAGTAAAAAAAAAAGAGATATAAATAACTAGTAATAATGAAGAGTGAATAGAGCCAAAGTTTTGTTATAGAATTCAACAACAATAAGATATAGAAAAACTAGTTTCTAATTAATAGGAAAATATTTTTCTTGTACCATTTTAAAGTACTATTCATACAGCTTAATGACAACTCTCCAAATCCATTGTTTCGTATTTTGTATTCCTCATCTAACGCACAGTATCTTTTACAAAACATTGGCATCACATTCATTTGTTTGCTATTATTCTTCTGATGTTTCTACGTATCTTGTTGAAGGTTTTAAAATAGTCTGATGCACGCCTTTGTTATATGGTAGCGAATTTCCGAAGGCATTGTGTTACATGGTGAATTAAAGTTCCTCCAGGCACCGCTATTGATCTGTTTTGGAGATGCATTATAAACTAACCCTTACCTCATTTGTACGAGGATATATTGCCAGACGTACTATCATAACTGTTATTTTTCCAGTATGCAAAACATAATATATATATATCTTTGCAGAACA
This sequence comes from Acanthosepion esculentum, assembly GCA_964036315.1. Lineage (NCBI taxonomy): Eukaryota > Metazoa > Mollusca > Cephalopoda > Sepiida > Sepiidae > Acanthosepion > Acanthosepion esculentum. The sequence continues at coordinate 45,792,184 of OZ038488.1, forward strand.
ATGCAAATCAGTATTCATTCTCGATAGCCTACAAAAAATGTCCATTCTGTCAACGTTAATCTATCACAATGGCCCACGCTCATAACTAAATTACTAAATTAGGTTTGTACCTGGGAATTGGTTATATTTAGACCCTATCTTCTTGTAATGTATTTTGAACAGCAAGCAGGATCGTTCGTTTGTTTCTTTTTATTTCTACTTATTACTTGATATCATGGTGATTTTCTAAGCGTAGCTTAGATGTGTCACAAGGGCGAAAAATATAGAGTACACAGCGAGGATCGAACTCACTAAAATCTTGCCCTTGTGACACAATGCCGAAAGTATGAAGCACTCAGTGAGGATCTTACTCACTACTCATTTGTAATTGTTCTAACAAGAAAAGCTTGCTAACCATTACACCACGTCGAGGTGCCCTAGTGATTTACTAAGAGTAGCTTAGTTGTGGCACGAGGGCGAAAGTATGGGGCTTCCAGTGAGGATCTAACTCACTACTCAGTTCGTATTAATGTAACGATACAAGCTTGTTAATCATGACACCACGTCGAAGTTCCCATATTACTTGGTATAATGTTCCGCAGAGGAAGGTCATGAAATGAACTGTGTGGGTCACTTCCTGTCAAGTTGAGGTCCACTTTAAACAAATTCCCGCCATCGACACTTTCTTCTACTCTGATTTTCTTTCACCTTCAACCAATTCTTGCAAAGCCAAACGGCGATATGTGATGGATAACAAGAGCAGGTTTTGGTTACACTGGAATCTTCTCATCCTGAACTTGAATGTTGGCGGTGAATTTAGTCATCAACATAAAGGAAGCAAGAGCAAAAAAGAAATTAAGTTCTTGAATACGAGATAAAGCCGACGACAACTTGCTATTAGGCAGTACAATAATTGTAGAAAAAAGGTGGGTGAAGGTGGAAGACTTTTATAATGAATGGATTACACCCTTATATATACGTTTATACGTTCTTTTAGAATATCTTGGCCTTTTTTGTTAGGCTTCACCTGCTACTGTTATATTTTATAACGGAGACATGTCACTATAGATTCTGGCTTCTACAAGGGGGAATTCTGCAGTGTGCGTGTGTCTGCTTTTTTTCCTTAAGAAAATAATTGTAGTGAAAATCATTTACAAAATCAGAGTAAAAACATTTCTCTGTGTGTCGGGAATGTCTAGAAGGAAAAAAATCCTGCCAGTTCTCGAAGTACTGCGAAGATGAATTTCATTATTTAGCTAAGAAAACATCAGGTGACATTGTATTTATTTCATTGATACACATTCAAATATTTTTAGATAATAAAATTAAAGAAATAAAATAAAATTCAAATTAAATTAAGATGAAAATAAGTACGAATCAATATAAATAATAAAGGTTGACAATTCTAAATCTAATCTATAATACTAAAATTATAATATTGTATGTGTGCCCGCATGTGTATTACCGATATAAAGCTTAAACGATATGTAATACCTCAACCAATTTAGGAACATACTGTACTTTGAAAAGCAAATCTTAATGCAATTAGATATGGGGTTCTTTAGCAAGGGTCGTTTTTTCTGTTCTACAGCATTTAAATAGGAAATTCAGTATTTGTTTTCAATACACATTTTTATATTAATCCACGTATATAAACACATACTTGGATATTATATTCTAACTATTATGTGAAAATCTATAAATATTCATATTACCTCATAATAACATTATTAAAAAATAAATATGCATAAACCAACATATATTCTGACAAATAACTCCACTACATTAGAATCTTTTATATAAAAAAGACTACTTGAAAAGGTAAGAGGCTACAATGTGTCAATTATGTGGTAAACCAATAAATAGATGCAGGCTGATTTGCTGCCGTTACGAATTTTAGATAAATCCAAGTAAGAAACATTTATGTATAATAAAATATAATCTACGCCTTTTTGAGCTATTACTCTAATTTTACACGCAATGTGTTAACTATGACGCCCCGTGGAACAATAAAAACCTCTTTTACAGACTTTAAATACAAATTAAAATGTGTAATTAATAATAAAATTGATAATATTCTTACCTCATTATTTGATTTATTTTACTTTTAAAAGAAACCCAACAGGTTTATGGGTGATCTAGTACAAAATAAAAGTTAAGATTAATGGTAATAGCAAATACTGTTTCATCTAATACAAAATAGAAATAACAAGAAAGTAATTGCGGTATCAAAATTAATAAGAACTGATAATGTTTTATCAAATAAAAAATTAAAAAAAACATAAGTGTTACTACATATACTTATATTAGAAAAAACAAAATGAAATATGCCGTCGAACGAAACAGAGAGGCGAGTTATGGGTCAGAGTAGCTTTTTCTGTAAATTCTGTTAGCTCAGAGTTAAAAGCAGCTAGACGTTTAGCAGGCCTCTCAGAGGTAAAATGAATGAGAGTTCCAATCTGATTGGGAACTTATGCTTTCGATCCTTAGCTGTTGACTCATTCCGTCGATCTGTGAATAAATTAGTGATCCAATCTAATAATTATAAAGAAAGTAAATATTAGTAAAATATTAATAACAATGCTACTTTTAATTAAGGATCATTCGTGGGCACAAATTGAGTTTCGAATCCTCTTTTAACGATTTTTATACGGCCTTCTTCATAGATTACTCAACTCTAGCATTTTCTCGAAATTATTTGCAGATACCTCTAATCCACACTGGCTTTCTCTTTATAATAGACCGGCGCAATGCCTGGCTCGAGTACAGGACACCTTCTACAATGTTATATCTTTGCAAGAGTTAGATAAAGCTAAAGAAAATGGAATGATGCTGACTCTTTTGGCTGAAGCAGCCCAATCCTCACTTTCAGCCATGATATCAAAACTCGCAGTCTTGTAGGTGATGAGTTATTTTCTACTCAACAGCGTGAAAAGTATTTAGAAGAACTCCATTTTTTGTTCTCTTCTAGGTGACGACACACTACATCCACGGAACTGAATCGCGATTATTTCTTCCGTGGCCAAAAGTTAAGTAGAGTTTCACTATGATAGCTTTTACACCAAACTTGCCACTCTGTCTATAGACTCCCTCGTAGGTGCTTCCGTATTAACCTCTTCATGTAAAGCATCAATCGTTATCTGTACTCCTTATCATAAACCCCACATCCAACTAACTTTTTATTCAACCATTTCACAGACTTCACTAATTTCGACTGTAATCCTCTATCTAAAAAAGATGACTGCATGCCTCTGTAGATTTCTTTCTAAAAGCAATGCTGAAGAACTACGTCCATCTGTGTATGTTTCAAAAGATCTACTACTATCCTAGAGTAAGCTTCTGATGTGTACTGCAACAAATAATGAAAAAGATTAATTTTCGTACCATACTAAGTGTTGTCAGTGAGAATATTTTCCTATAAGTGCGGACTCAGCCGTAAGACTAAAGACATAAAAATACTCCTACATCAAGAGGAGTAGCAGGAGGAGCAGTAGCCTTTGCTGAAAACAGTCATTCACAGCTAAACATTCTTTTCCCTTGTTTCTATTCTACATCTATGTTTCCCTGTATCAAAAGGTAATACACTTGTTAAACCAATTCCTGTTTTCTGCTATTGTTTTTGATAACTTAGTTACAACATTTAAGTAGTGTGTTTGGAGCCTTAAACCTAATCACCTTTTCTTTACTACTTAAAGGGTTTCGTATGTCCATGCTAGGCCAACTAAGTGGATAGTTTTAAAAGAATATAATACAAATATTAATAGATTTCATGGACTCTCTCTTCTGTTCGACACCTTTTATACCGAAAGAAAAGTTGTTACTTACAAGTAATTTTAATTACGTCAAATAATGTTCTTCACGCCGTTCACTTTTATATTCTATGCTTTAATTAATTCGGAGATGGCATTAAAGAAAGAAAATAAGAAATCTAAAAATTACTCATTTAATGACATCATTAGGCAAGTATTACGCCATTTGTTATGTAAGTTCAGTGTTAAATTAATTCCTTTTTTCAGGCTCACGGCCGCCTCACGTTCAAACATTGATTCCCGTACGATGACATAAGTTAAGTAACGTCGAGTCTAGTCCCGAAAGATCTACTACTAATGGGTGACCGTTTGTGAATACCAGGTGCTGTAAACGCGGATGTGCGGTTAGTGTAATGGATAATGGCTCGATATTGTTAATCGGAGAGCCGAGTTCTAATTCCTATTGAGGTCGTTATATTCACTTACGCGCAAATACGCTTGAGAATGGTATGAATCCACCCCTTTTCCCCAGCTATGGGTTAATTAATAAGATTTGTATAATTAAATCAAAGGATTAATAAACCGTAGAAAATGAATCAATCATTCCTTTATTCGTAGTACATATTCCCTACCGCAATCACGCGTCCCGTAAGTCTTCCGAGTCGGAGAGGCACCACATATACAGCTTCCACAGTAGTAGTGTGTTTTGGGAAAGAAAGCCTGACGGAGCCCAACTCTCTCCGGGCTGGAAACGAAGGTAGTTAAATTGGCATATACAAGAACGCCTTTTTTATTGACATATGTCACTGCCATCTTTACTTTCTCTTTCAAAAGAACTTGTCAAGACATTTATTCACCCAATACAAGGACGACACTGAACGTAGCTGGTTACAGAATGAGGTGGTTGAATTTATGTAAGACGGGGAAGTAAGTGCAAATTATGAGGATATGTAGGATGTATACTGTTTGATACTAGAAGAGGTTCAGATTGTCATAGTTGGGGAAGCATTCATTCGCGTGACTGTACCCTGTTTCTTGGGAAAAGGCTTTCTGAGCAGTAGAATTTCCTTCGGGGCATCACGCTGAAACACCAGTTCTCATCGTAGTTAAGCAGCGTGGTCAATACCTGGATGGGTGCCCGTTTGGGAAGACCAAGTTGTAAGCTTGGATATTCGATTGGTGTAATGGATGATGGCTCAGAATTGCTAATCGGAGAACCGGTGTTCCAAATTCATTTGGGTCCATTATATTCACTTATGCGCAAATACCCTTGGGAAAGACATGAATCCACCTCTTCTCTCCTCAGCTATGGGTTATTTAATGAGACTTGTATCACTGAATAATTACCCAAAAAAATAAAAATACTCACAATCTAAAAATTATTTTCCGGGATAATAAGCCATAAAAAACAAATCGATCAAAATAACTTCCTCCTTACTAATGGAATCCGAAAGAAATGGGGTGATTCGTCCCAGTGGACGTGGCAAAACGGATCCCAATTTTAAGGGTCTGAACTGGTGTAAGACATGAACATAGTTCTTCAGAATATTTACAGTGGAAATGGCGATTGAGTAGTGAGACGCTTTTGACGTGCTGCATGTGAGAAGATGAAACTGTGAACTAGAACGACACTATTACAGTTGGGTATGTTATATTCGTTTATTCGCAATGCTATTGGGAAAGGTAAAAATCAATCCATTCTCTTCCAGCTATGGGTTAAATAGTAGGATGTGTCAGTATAGCCTTATTATTTTCTACCTCAATTCTTGCAATCCAAAGCTATTTTCTGGCTTTAAAATAAACTTCAAAAGTCAAGCAATCAATCTACACGATTTTGAATTAAGAGTTGTCCTTCACATAACTTACTAAGGTTAAAGAGCACTAGTTTTAACCCGTGAAGATTTCACGGTTCTTTTTATTCGTTAGCGATTTCTATATTTTTTCTTTCTTTTTTTTTCACCAAGAGCAGGGAGCGTCTGTGATATGTCTTTTATTTTCTCACGCCACCAAAATGGAATAGTTGATTATTTATGAAGTATTAGCAGGCTTATGAACAGTCTAAGCAGTCTTACGAACCAACGAGGGGAGAGATAAGCACGATTATAATATGATGGTTTATTCAACTATTTATACATGGCTGAGGTGAGGGGAGAACGGATGGTTACATGCTTTTCTTAGATCATCAGCGCGTATTACATCACGATCACGAATCCCGTGACACATGAGGATCGTAGGGACACACCACATATGATGTAGCTGCAGTAGAAGTGGTGTTTCTTGGTCAAGATAGACTGACGGAGCCCAACCTTCCAAGGCCGGTTTTTGAGTTACCTTTTCCTAGGCCGGTTGCCACGCAAGGCTGTAGAACCCTGTCATTTATCCATAGATGGGGGGAGGAGAGGATGTAATAAATCCGAATGGAATTCTTCAATCCGAGCTGCTATCCATTACTCCACCGTGCTTCCAGAATTCAAATTGAATTTGCACTTTCGACTTTATTTTGTAGGTTTCAAAGGGAAAGAACTCATCAGAAAAGTTGCCATGAAAATATTTGTATAAAAGATAAATGCCAACCACGCCAGGTCGGATCGATTAGATAATAGACCTTGCTTTGAATTAAGTCAAGAATCTTGATATATACAACAGGCGCATCATACCAGATATAGCAGCAGTATTTAATGTATGAACGAATAATATATAACTCTTTCTTAATTTTTTTTCTTTTCTGCTTAATTTGGATCGAACGTAGGTCATATTTGATTGGTTGATCAGGGTAAAGCCTTCAAGCCTTATAATTTTTTTTTAATAAAAAGATTATGTATTTTCTTTTGAAACCAAATTAATCTTTCACTTGCCAGTAATTTACAATCACCTGAGGAGACGGATTGGTATACGTCGAAACAAGACTGCAATTGTGTAGCGATTTTTACACGTTGTTTTAATATCGTAAAATAAATAATATTGTTCTTCTCTGTAATGATCCCTCTATTAAATTAAATGTATGAACGTTGGAATTTTACTCTATCCGTTCTCATCTTATATATATATATATATATATATATATATATATATATATATATATATATATATATATAATTTATTTATTATAATTTTATCATATAGACAAAACTATTTTACTCACTACAAAGATGCAACTTGATTTCAGTGCATTTCAACTGCATATATTTTTCTTCTCGAACAAATGGATAAAAGGAAGTGACGTTTCACATACGGTTTCCCTACAAGCAGGATTGTTCATAACCATTTTCGACTCTCACCTGTCGAAGTGCATTTGAAGTGCACTGAAACCAAGTTGCATCTTTGTAGTGAGAAAAATGGTTTGTCTATATGATAAAATTATAATAAATAAATAATTATCGCTCTACTATCGGTATCGAGCCCTCTTTCGAATTAATGCTGTGAACGTTGGAATTTATATATTACTTTCGTTTTCATCGCATCGGATATATATATATATATATATACATATATATATATATATATATATATATATATATATATATATATATATATATATATATATATATACTTATTTTCGTGAGCATGATCATTGGAAATTCGACTTTTCAGCGCTAAATCAACTCTTCTTAGTTTGTCTATATATTATAAAAGTCACGATGTCTGAAATATTACTCATCAATTTCAGTCCTCATTTCACTCCTGTATTTCTCAAATAAGATCAACTTGTCAGGGATCGTAGAGCATTTCTTAAAGAAATTGAATTAATTTCTTTGCCTAAACAAAGTTGTTTCAACTTGAAAGCACATTTTTCTTATCTTCAGCATAGCAGTACGTTTCCAAACAGGCCCATTTTTGTTCCTCCAACACCCACAGGGACAAGTTAGAGTTTATATTTTATAAGTAGACCTTTGTGACTGTTTAAGTATGCGCTCCACCAGGCCACATGCGGTTTTCTCTTAGACTGCCAACTACGGATATAAAAAATCTAGAAATGTTCATTTATTTAACGAAGCTGTTGAGGAGTAGAATAGCTTGGTTCGTATTCATAAGAAATGGATTCATGTGTATTTGTACGAAAGTGAAGGCAACTATATTTACCGGGATTCGAACATGGCTCGCCGATTTCCTCGTACCGAAACTCTAAACACCACTTTCACACCATTTTCGCCCAAGATTATTTGAAAACAGACGCCTTTAAATGGAAAAAAAAATGAAAAAAAAAACAGAATATCCTAACAGAAAACCTCTGAGACTTTTAGATTCGCATGTATTATATCCCTTGTTTTGCCTCGCTTTCAATTCTCATCTATCTCTGAATATCACAAAATCAATGAACGCATTGCACAGGTTTAATCTGAGAAACCTTTTAAGTTATTTTTGTTTGTTTTCTAACGTAAGATCCGATCTATGCCGAGTAAATAATTCGAAACTTTAAGAAGGTATACAAGTGAATAAAATTTGTGTCAGTTGTAGATAAGTCGAAGGCGTTCCGAGCTATTATTGGGCCCAGAAAAACAGTTGCCATGGTTACAAATCATCTAGCAGAAAGTTGTGTAAATACAATCAATACTGAACTTGAATGGAACAAACTCAAAGATTAAAAAAATGAAAGTTCAAATTTTATTCATATTATATACATCTCTAATGTTGTCCGTCCTGGGTAAGACGATAAACTACATCCGACAGCAAAGTCTCTAATCTGGTTTTGAGGAGCGTGGAACCACCTCTTAATTGCTGGTGTTCCCAGGTCCATCCTGACCTTGGGTGGTAGCACCTGTTAGGGTCCCAACTATGGGCAAATAGTTAACTCCCAAACTAGGGTCAAAACACTAGGAAAGTGTAAAAATAGGATTTAATACAAGAAATACTTTGTAAAAAATTATTACCAGCAATAAATGTTTGAAGAAAAATTATTACCAGCAATACATTTTTGAAAAAAAATATTACCAGCTATAAATTTTAAAAAAATTACGCGCTATACATTTTTTAAAAAATATTACCAGGAATTAAAAAAATTGTTGGCATTAAATAACCCTTTGAGATTGATATACCGTAAAACTAACCAATCTAAAGTTGTGTTATATATATCCCCGCGCCCAACTGTAGAGAACGCAATACATGATGCATATTTTATATGATACATGCTTTAAATTATGCATGTTTTAAATGATACATGTTTTGCAAGATACATATTTTACAAGATACATGATACATGAAACGTGATATATGATTAAGATTAAAGTGGGATTTGGTAAAAGTACACAATTTACTAGAATCCATTTGGCACTTCCAACTTTAGGATTCGACTCAAGAAGCGAATAATGATGCCCCCACCCACCGTCAAGGGAGAGATAATGTCTTCATGGATGGTCGTCTGTGGATCTAGCTTATTAATCAAGACGAAATAACAAATACAGATTTATAGGGAGTTAACCATGCTCCCATTCGTAGATATTGTAGGAGAACCTTGTCTTCAATCGTAGAGAATATAAGACAAGGTAGAGTTTAAAAGGCGTGAAAAAATTGATCTTTCCTTCTAGGCACTTCCGTTTAATAATGACTCCAGCTCCCTCCCAACGTTTACCCTGACCCAGGGTTGTTTGGTTTAGCGGTATATCAACTCATTATGGGTCATTTAATTTTCTTGGGAGCAATAATAATATATTTACACAAATGTATTGCTGATAATTTTTCTTACTATGAAAATATATTTCTGGTATTTTTACTATAAAAATCTATTTTATATTTTCATAGTGTTTTGACACAAGTTTGGGGGTTAACTATTTGCTCATAGTTGGGACCCAAACTGGTTCTAACATCCAAAGCCAGGGTAGACCTGGGAACAACAGCAATTAAAAGATGGTTCTACGCTTCTGAAAACCTTGGGTCAGAGACCTTGCTGCCGGATGTAGTTTATCGTCATACCCAGGAGGCAAACAGGGTAGCAGCATCTGTTAGGGTCCCAGATATAGGCAAACGGTGAACCCTCAAACAAAAATCAACCGTTCATTTTTGTAGTGAAATTACCAACTATAGAAATTTTTTTTAAAGAAAAAGCCAACAATATATTTTATGTACAAACTATATAAGTAAAAAAAACATGCGTTTAATGTAAAAACATAAAATTACGTAAAAACTTCTGTAGTTGAAGCCATAAAATTACTTACAAATATTTATATTTCTGCATTAAATAACCTATAGAGGTTGACAGATCGCTAAACTAAATCAAGCAACCAATCAGCATTCACCTTTCACTTGAAGAAAGTTAATGCATTGGTGATGGTGGGGGGCATTCCAAAAGTTATTTTTGGTACGGTGTTTGCAGGTAAATTGCATGAGAGAATTCTTTTTTTTAAATATAAACTTTTTATATTTAAAAAATAAGAAAATGTCAGGTGTTTCCGAATCCATAAGTTCATAAGATTAAACTAGAAATGTGACAATTCACTGTCTGATATTCAACTATTCATTTTCAAAAATGTGAAAAAAAAAGTTCTTGTTGAATATGAGAGAAAAGTTCGGTCGTTTTGCCTTTGATCTATCTTTTTCACAGGAGAAAAAAGAGTTTCATCTGGCTAAGAGTGCTGCTTTGCAAGGGAATATCTAAATGTCGTCTACGCTTCCAGTTGCTAAAGATTTTCTTTTTTTACAGAATTCAGCTGAATTAAATAAAAGTTTTCCAATTTTTTTTTAACTGCTTATAGCTACAGGGGAAAATATTATTTGTAATCACGTGGTATGTTTGCAACAACCCCTGCACCGAATATATCACGCATGCAAATTTCCTACGTTTATTTTGCGTGGTTTTTTTCCTGGAGCCTGGTTTATTGATATTTAAGGCGTGATCCACGCTTTTTTCTTCACACGTTTTATTTAAGACTCAACACTGTTCATCTCCTGGACGTTATAGATCAATTACAGGCCAGTAAACAATTGTTTGTTTAAATTTAGAGGCATTAAGGCAGCATAAAGTGTTGAGAGATTGAGTGAATGGAAGATTAGTTCGAGAAAATATTTTACAAGTCTAGACGTACTTCAACGCGAACTGTCGTCGACCATGATCTTCCGTTCCCATCTTGGCGTACCATCGACAGGTAATGCCATGGTTGTATGCGAAATAATGCACAATATTTAGACAAATTAAGATTAAAATAATAACTATTTCTTCTCTTTTCCTATCTCCCTTTCTCTCTTTCTCTAACCTATCTATTTCACTCTCCTCTTTTGACTACAAATCACTCACTAATACCAAAATGTGTTCCGGATTACTCTAATATTCTTCCCATATATGCCAATGTTTCCTAGAAGTCTCAGCAGTTCTTTGTGACTATAAAACAGAAGTATACATCCTTTTGCCTTTGTATTGCTTTTCTTCTATCAATCAGATCATAAATATTTTTTATTTCGTTTCTTAATACTTTGCTTAGCTTTTGAAAGGCATCTTTTGCTATGCACTTTCGGATTTTCAGTGTTTTCTGTTAAAAAAACTTTTCATATATTTAAAGTGTCGTACGTTGGCGGTACGGTTGAGTAATGGATAGCAGCTCGGATAAAAAAATTGGAGAACTGTGTTCGAATTCCAGTTGGATTTATTATATTCACCACTTACGTGCTAATACCCTTGGGAAAGTTATGAATCATCTTCTCCCCGGCTATGGATAAAATAGCAGGACTGACTTGATGGCAACCGGTCTAGGAGAAGGAAACTCTGAAACGGTTGGGCTTCATCAGACTATCTTACCCAAGAAACACAACTTTTACTGGTAACGGGATTCGCAATCGACTTGCTTATGTATTCGAATGAAGCCGATCATTAAAAGTACAACTTCGGAATAAACTTAAGTTTTGTATTTAAAGAAGTAAAAAAAATATTCTATTTTAACACCAATGCAATAAACAAATAATAATGACTTAAAGGCATTGAAAAGACTTAACCCTATAAAACTAACCATCAATTAAAGTTACACCACCACTAACCATGGGTATATCATACCCGATTTTCAAAATATCAACAAAAAAATATTAAATATAAATCTTTATTGAAATATTTTATATGCAGGCACTTCAAACTTTGTACTTTGAGTTAACATTAACAGGAACTGAAAAATATTATTAGGTAAGAAAATCAGGTACTGTACATTTGTAATTAAAAATAGGAAAATTTCCGCTGGGTACTATATACCCGTGGTTAGTGTTCTACGGTTATTAACGAAAATTTCAGCAATGGCATTTTGCAGTATTAACATTAAAAGATAATTATATGTACTTATAGAAATTAATCAGCACGCAATTCTAATGATAAGGAACAGTCTAGAAAAATAAAGAATTCTTCCCTAAATTATCTATTTCTTATTTTTCTATTTCTATTCTAAAATAACTCTTGCATCCACTAATTTATTTTTTTCTCAAAGCTCACATTTAGACAACAAATATTTCGTATGTCTGTTTTGAAATCCAGTAACAAATAAAATATGTTAAGCATTCTGTCTGTCCATTTGCTTTTCTACGCGTAAAAACTTTAAATAAAATTGTGAAATCAAATATCTTATATCTATAAGTTTCTGTTTTATATCTTGTCCAACGTTTTTTTTTTAAGCTGTGACCGACCGCCTGACGCGCGTGGCCTTTGTGTAAGAAAGTACAACGCTCAAAAATTTATTTGCACTATTAATATAAGAGATATTTCATATAGCATGAACACATAAGACTGTGGGTGACAGCAGTTTGAAGAATTTTACCGGGTTTTCAAAGTTTTACTTTAAATCCGCTTATTTGAAATCGAAGAAATATGCTGTAAATAAAATTGTCATGACAGAATGTGCGTAGAATTTATAAAGATAAATGTTTTAAACAAATCATTAAAAGAAAAAAAGTGTCGTTATAATAACGCCAATGTTAAAAACAGTATTGTGAAACGTATGTTTCATGTTCCGAGATTTGGATTTAAGAGTTCTTAAGCCATCTCTATTTGGGAACTGTCTTATTTCTCATGACACATTACAAGCAAGTCTGCATAAATAGTCACTTTGCTTTTGTTTGTTTTAACTTCCGATAGCAGAAATTCCAGTCATTGCAGTTCTGTGACTCAACAGAGACTGACGAAAATTTCCATCATTCTCTCTCCTTCTCTCCCTCTCTCTCGTGCACACACACATATATATATATATATATATATATATATATATATATATATATATATATATATATATATATATATATATATATATATATATTATGAAATGGACAAAGTCCGACAGTTATTTAAAGACATTTTTATGTTTAACATTGTTTTTATAGATACAAATATTTAAGTAAATGCTCTGTTTATAATGAATAATAAACAGTAATAAATAACATTTAATGTCCGAGAAATTTTCTATGAAAAATGTATAAAAAATAATTCCAAGAGGATAGAATCCAGGTAGAACTCAATGTCCAGGACAGAGTAAGTCTTAAACAGTAATATTCCATGGTCATAATTTATTCCATTGGAATCGTAAATACGATCCAATTCATCAGACCTACAAATTCAAACAGAAAACATATATAACGGGTGACTGATAATTAAGTTTTCCAATACTATAAAAAGATATTTAGGAATACGATAATGAAAATTTTCTCGAAATGAAATTAATTTATAAATTAACCAGAAAAGTCCAATTCGTTTTTAACGTGGTATGGGAAGAAATGATCCTTGATACACTGCGTCAAGTTTCGGAAAAGCAGCCGATGTGGGGCGGGGAGGTTGTGGTCGCATTGCTCTTGACCAATGCGGGTGCGTTGCGCACACACATCAGTCATAGCTTGAGCAGCGGCGAGGAGACATGACGGTGTCAAATCAGCTCCATCTGGGTTGCCTTATGACTTTAAGGTAGGCTTGTACGCAGCCGCATCAAGTCGCCGAATACGTCATGTCTCTAGGGATAATGCTGTGAGTGAACGCACCGCCAGTCATGGCCCTAGATATTCTGTCCGCCATGTCCTGAATGATGAGGCTCTGAAGACGTCCATAGAGGAGGACAACAGCTAAACCTGTGATGAGTTTGCTGTACGCTTCCAGGTTTCACATATAGGGAAGTCGTAAACGTTTAACAAGTGAGTATGCCGCTCGGTAGCCAAGAAGCAACTCGTTGCTTTCCCGACACCGCAACGTACCTATGTTTGTCGAATGTTCACCAGTGGCGAAAAGTGTGTCCTGTATGACACTCCCAAGTGTGCAAGACATTCGTTGCGTCACGCTACAAGATCATCTCTACACGCACGCAAGACCACGCTATGTGTCTAGTGAACTAGTCGACAAGTCGTGCACCAACGGTCTAAACCATCTCTGCAGACATGTAATCGCTGCAGTTCGAACGTGTGCAACAGGCACTGAAGCAGAAGGAATAAGCATTGGTTAAAAGCAAGGATGTACTGTTTTTTTTTTTCATGACAATACCAGACCTCATGTGATGCTGCTGGATTGGGATACCATACGGCTGTTTCGGCTGGGGGACGTTGTGCAAGCCACGTTTCCCCGGACCTTGCGCCAACAGATTACAACCTCTTCCATTCCCTGGTCAACCACCGTGAGAAATCATTCCTAAATGAGGCAGATTCGTGGTAGGCACTAAAAGACATCTTTACGTCCAAGTCACACGATTTTTGCCGCTAGAGCATTGTGCAGCTCGAGGCCCGATGTCAAATGTGTCTTGATGCAGATGGGAATTACTTTGATTACTAACGATATGTTAAATTTGCTGTATACATTTATTTTTTAATAAATCAAAACCAGCAAGGACTTTTTTGGTTACAATATATTGTATAGAAAGAAGGAAACAATTTAAACGGACTAGGAAAAATATTTATTAAATTCTATTATACAATAAGTAGATTTTTCTACAGTAAGGTTCACACTCTAGAAGAACTGGGGGCCACTCTAGGTAGAGAGTTACTTTAAGTGGTAGTTTATATGGATAGGAAGGAAAGATAACGGTTGACTCTAGACTTGAACAGGTTAAGATTGAAGTGATCGGGGAAATATCCTCTTGGGAATCTGTTCCATAGAGTAATGGTTCGTGGGAAGGAGCTATTTGAGTGGAACTTCTTGCCGATCAAATACGGAGAGAATGAGGGTTTTGTTTCTATGGGACTAACCGTGAAGGTCATACCCGATGGAAGCAGGAGTTACTCTGTTTGTCCAAGCACTTTCAACGGTAGTACAGGTACAGCGTTGACAGGCTCGTCACCTCCCCCCCTCTTGAGAGAGAGAATTTGGAGTATAGAAAATAATTCTTCTCCAACAAGGACTCGGAGACTCGTCTTAACTCTATCAAGACTGTAAAGTGAGGACTGGGTAACTCCTACCCAAATATGGTAGCAGTACTTATAACTGATCTGACTCTTATAATGATAGAGGATATCATGAGTCAGGAACTTACTGGAGCGGTACAGAGAACCGACTATTTTACCTGCATATTTAACGATGGGTCGTATTTAGGAATTCTACTTGAGGTCGTGTGTGAAGCCTAATATTCCCTCAAGGTACAGTGCTACATCAAGGGGACATTTGTACATCGTGATTGGTGGTAGTTGGGGATTTGATCATTGGTGATGGAATGCAACCATTTTGGTTAGTTTCTACCAAAACCATTAAAATATTATTTTTTATTAACACTAAAATCATATTCAAGTAAGAATAATTAAAAAACTCAAAATTTGGTTGTCTATATTTAGAGAAAATATCTGAACTCTTCTTGCCGGCAAAAATATATTTTCTTAATCCAAGTAAATATTTAAAGACAATAAATATTATATTACAAAAAGGAATATAAAAATCTCTAACCTGAAATAATTGTTTCTCGTTTTCATAAGGTCCGGTGTCTAAATACAGACTTTTCGAAAACACCGTTTGTAAATTCTGTGAAATCGTCTTTTGCCTTACTCGCTCTAAGTAAAACTAACTTATTCAGGTTGCCTTTACATATTTCAGTTCTTAAAAATGATTTTTACGACGCTCTGTTTTGAAATATTCTTCATTATGTTTTGAAAGGATTTCTTTTTGAAATTTATCTTTGATGAGCTACTCTTTTCCTATTACCCGTTGGGCAAATATAACTAATTACCCTATCATTTCCTCGAATGCCGGCGCAGACGAGAATTGATGCTCGATTCAGAAAGAATAGGCCTGCTTATCAACTCTTTTCCATTTTTATGTGAACAAATATTCTATTTTTTAATTCTCATATTGAACTTATTTGAAAACTGTCGCGATTGAATTTCATTTAAGCGCCTTTAGTTTGATAAAAAATATGCTTCTGACTTGCGCAGTCTTTTTTTAATATCTAAACATCTGTCTTAGCTAATATCTAAAAATAGTCGACATAATGTATTGAATATTCTTCTATTAATCAAAGAAAGGCTTCTTTGTTGTAGCCATATTTTTTCTGTCTGCATCGACCGATACATCCCTAAAATCTTACCGTATTTGATATTAATATTGAGGTCGATGATGAAAAAGGCGAATTTTGCAGCCTTTATCGCTCAAAAAGCAACAATTCTTTTAGGCAGATCGAAAGGACTTAATAATTCAAATATTTTAAAATTACCTTTTTAAATAAATTTTACTTTTTTGGTATTTCCAAGAATTCTTTAAAAGATTCCAATTACACTATTTACACTATTCGGACTATTGTCCTCATCTTTGTCGCCATATTTATTACAGCGTATCGGCCGTTGTACGTTCCGGCCTTCTTCAGGTGATTGGAATGTCGAACAGTTCAGTTCGACATTCCAACCACCTGAAGAAGGCCGGAGCGTACAACGGCCGATACGTTGTAATAAATATGGCGACAAAGAGGAGGACAACAGTTTGAATAATGTAAATAGTGTACATAATACCTCATCTCAGAAATATAGACAGATACTGAAGATTCTATTTATCTGGCTATAATAATCTTCACAAGCATGGAGGTCGTTACCCGCTAAGTATTCAATTCAATTCTTAATAATATACATACAAATGATGAAGAAATTATATATTTATTTACTTATAATCAATTCACCCCCACAAAAGTTATAACGCCACTAAAATGCAAAGTGTTACTGAGAGTGAAACAGAATGAAAAGACTTTAGAAGATGAAACCGGAAACGCAATCCTAAACAGAAATCAAGGGATAAACCTCTTGACTGATCGACCTTGAAACTTCACTAGAAGATGTACCATTGGCTGAATCCCACTATTCCCAATGAGAACAGCATATATATATATATATATATATATATATATATATATATATATATATATATATATATATATTCATCCACAGACAGACTGTTTCACATAGCTCATCAGTGTGTCTAGACATGCGATCGAATCCCGACCGATTTGACAGTCGGAGTCTCTCACCCTTAGGCTATCAGTGCACGCAGCGGAGAAAGGAAAATTTTAACGCATTATATACGGGATATAAGCATTACCAGCTACCAGAGTGCTCAGTTCATAGCGAAGAGCTTTTAGCGTTAATTAGCAGCAGTCGACGAATTCCCTTTCTTCCAAAGTGCTCAACACATATGGTTTTCCAGAAGCCAACCCCTTGGCCCAAGGCAGCACTACCTCCTCAAGGCACTTGATGTAATCCTCCGTGTTGTGTTTGAGGCCCTGTGGGAAGATGAATGACAGTATAACGTCGACATCGCTAGCGATCACTCCAAACAACTTGGTAATCACCATTAGACCCATCCAACACTTTCCCAATCCTCTGCATGAAATTGAAAAACTTGTAATGCCAGTATAATATATAACTGTGCTAAATATTTAAGTAAATGCTCTGTTTATAATAAACAGTATTAACAATATTTACCGGCCTAAATATCTGAGAAAATGTCATAGAAAATATGCGTTCGCCGATTATTATAAAAGAGCATTTAATTAAAATATTTGTGTCTATATGAATAATGCATGACAATAAAACATATTAAAATAATTGTTGGACTTTGTCCATTTCATAATATATGACGTCATTTGTTTACGTTAAGATACGCTTCAAGCAGATATGAACGTTCGAGGCAAATCATGAGAAATTTGTATTTTAAAAGCAGTAAATCGACCTTGCTAACCAGATGCTTGCTTTGTAGCTAAACTGGTATAGCACGTAAGGCTATATGACAGTTCTGTGTAGGACATGAGTTCGATTCCTGTCGAAGGACATATTTTCTATGCAATTTTTTCTCGGACATTCAGGCCGGTTAATATGGTTTTCTATAAACAGAGCGTTTTTAAAAATATTTTGTCTATATAAATAACGTATATATATATATATATATATATATATATATATATATATATATATATATATATATATATATATATATATATATATATATATATATATATATATATAAAAACACAATCAGAGAAAAGGATAAACAGCTCCAAAAAGAGTTTGCCTAAAATTGCACACTGGCAAAAAGGAGAGCTCATTTCTACAAGAAATGACAGCTTTAGTATATGTAAGTCAAAATTCATTGCCTACCTGGACTTTTGAGATTAGCATAGAGAATAGTGACGGTTATTAAAGTTCATAAAATAAAGCTATTTGTTGATTAGAAGAAAAAAGACAAGTTTTATTGAAATCACGTAAACTTGCGAGGTACCTGCATTTTCTTTTGAAGTTTACCTTCAGTGTGGCTGAATAATTTATATATTGTCGTTCTCAGGTGTTTATAATTTTATCTTAAAAGCAAAGTCCTTGAATTATTAGAATTAAAACAAGTTTTGAAAATTACTGTGTTATGAGCGATTGTCCCTTAAGGCAGCTTTCGCACGATCTCGTTTCAACTTTGGGAAGATGGCGTCTTCACGAATGTAGTGCAAAGAATGTTCGATGAAGAAGAGTAGCAAAGTAATAATGGAAATGCATGTCGTTACTATAAACAAAAAGAATTCGAGAAATGCTCTTGAAGGAAGAAAATCATTTTAACAATTGTCCTCGTCGTAGCTAGTGGGAAATTTTATAAATTATAAAACTGATTACGTATCTCCATATTATTTCAAAGAGGCTACGAGATTTCTCCAGAATTCGTTATTACAAGAAATATCATTCTTACTGATACAAGTAGGAAAATCTAAAAGCCTTTTTTACTTTTTTTTGGTGGGGGGAGAGACAAAGAGCAAGTACAGACTAGTTACACTTTCACGACATTATAGAAAATAATACAGTGTAACCCGGATATAAGAGAAACCCGGATATAAGAGAGATTGTATCTGGTCCCAAATTAGAGCCTGTGTTAATGTATATATAATAGACCAAAACCGGATATAAGAGAAACCCGGATATAAGAGACTTCTTCTCCGGTGCCGACAACTCTCTCATATCCGGGTTACACTGTAGGACGAACGGGACACCTTTACAATTGATTAGGATATCAAAGTGTTTATGCTTCAGGGCCAATTATTTAGTCATGGTCTTAAGAAGCTACAGACACAAAGCATTGGACTATAATATTTTTGTAACATAACGAAGTGCTGGAACTCTTCCTAATGATACAAAAAAGTTATAGTGTAATATATTAGGTTTGGTGCCCGGAGCTGATTAAAACCATGCCAATCTAGTTGAGTCTCATGCATGAATAGCTTAAATGAAGTCTTGTAAATTCGTCCATTCTTAAAATATTTCTATTGCTTTTATTATCGTAATATTGAACATTTGCATGAAACAGTCCCAGGGGAACACTATAAACCTAATTTAAACTCTCGGTGAGACGGCAATAAAACATCTCTAATTGTTTATTTCTTTGTTACTAGCGCCAGCAAAATAAATATTTAATGCTCTTATCTGCAACCAAGTTGCACTTTTCGTTCAATACGACAAAGTACGATAAAGTTATTTGCTTGTTTTGTTTCATTTTTTTTTATCCAAGAGCCTTTTTTCTGTTCTTCAGATCCTCGACATTCCTGTTAGCGAATCAAGTTCAACCGTAGTGCATTTTGCCGCTAGTGAGAGAAGGTCGAAGATACTGTCGTATTTCTACCACTCCAACTAGCAGGAATTTGAACAAATCGCTATATTTCTGTTACAAATGAGCTTCAAGCATTCACTATTTTTTTGCTTTTCTTTGTGAAAGTCCTTTTGTTCCAAGGTAATCGAAATTCGACTTGTTTTAATAATGAAATAACAAACAAACATAGCGCTCTACAGAAGAAATGAGATTTCGCAAAGAAAATTCAATGAATGTTTGGCGAAAAGAAGACGTCGGGTAGCTGAGCTGCAGTTATATATATATATATATATATATATATATATACATATATATATATATATATATACACACACATATATATATATATATATATATATACATATATATATATACACACATATATATATATATATATATATATATATATATATATATATATTAGAGAAACACGGATGATAAGTGTATTATTTTCATTTTTCAGTAGAGATTCAATGACAAATGTCTTTACGAAAGAAAGTCGGATTGTATCAAAAGAAGAAGCCATTGATTACAAAGCCAGCATGCTTGCACGATCGATTGTGTGTCTCAGAAATATGTAAAGGCAAGATTTTGTTTCTGTGCACGAATAAGGCAGCAAAGAGATAGGAAAAACAATTTATTGTTTGTTGGCCCCGTTTGACAACAATAAAGGGCCATGGGCTGGTAGCGTGTATATCATATTGCGTCATATTTTCCTTTTCTCTTTGTTAAGGACCTATCCTTTTTTGGACAGGAATTCATTTGCCTTACATGAACTAGAACAGGCATGACCTTCACAATGTTTTCAGATAACGCAATACAGAAGTTATGTATAAAAGGAATGGCGACAAAATAATACATAATACCATACATCAACTGAGACCTATCGTGCCACGGCCACAAGAGTGAAACCTCCCCCATTGTCCTCGTATTCCATTAGTAAGAAAGAAGTTCCACATGAAGGGCTTCTGTCGGTTTAGGTTTGTTTTACGGCATATCAACACCTTATAAAATTATTTATTGAATGCCGACATCATTTTTAGGGTCGGTTCGGTTGAATAAAATATCTATTCTTTGTAAGAAATCATTTTGTAGATCAGGGTTTGGGTTTATTTTGTTTTATGGTATATCAACACTTCAGTGAGTTACTTAATGTCGACATTTTTAGGATAGGTTATTATGAACAAAATATGTATTCTTTGTAAGAAATCAGTTTGTTGATCAGGGTTTGGGTTTATTTTGTTTTACGACATATCAACACCTCAATAGGTTATTTAATGCCGACAACATTTTTAGGATAGGTTCTTATGAATAAAATATTTATTTGTAAGAAATCACTTTGTAGCTCAGGTTTCATTGACGCATTTTTTGTAAAGAGGGTTTTTGTCAAAAGTCAAATATATTGCTGGTAATTTTTTTTTCAAAGATATATTTCTGGTATATTTATTACAAAAATCTATTTTTATGCTTTCATAGTGTCTTGATTTTACTTTGGGGGTTAACTATTTGCTCATAGCTGGGACCCTAAAAGGTGCATACCACCACCGCAGCTTCTTTCCACGAACAGACTCCCGGAAGGATGTGTTCCCAATCGCGACAATAACGCCCTCTTCTAGTTTAAACGTTATCTTTCCTATATGAACTTCAATTCATATATTTTCTTGCGCTCATACAACACAACACAGTAACTCTTGCTTGAGTGTCTCTTACGTCTTTTATTGTGTGGATATTAGTTTTAATAAAATTACAAATCGTATATATGAATGGAACAGATATTTTCTTAGATCGTTTATTCGAAAAAGTAATTTTTGAAAGAAACTGATTGACTCATCGATTTATTTTTCATGACTTATCAACTCCTGAAAGGTTAGTTACAGACAGAAACTTTCTAGACTGTAAGCATTTTGGGAGTATAATAATGATTTACTGATTCACGCTCTATCGCTTTTCATTCCCTTCTCAAAGGTATTTGCCCGTAAGTGAATATAACCAATCCGATGGCAATTCGAACTCGGCTCTCAGTTTTCCTATTGCTAGACGTTATCCATTACACCACCTGCTCATCAAAGCATACTTGTTATTCTCAAGCGGTCACCCATCTAGGTAATGACCAATCTCAATCTTCCTTAACTTTAGTGATCATACGAGAACCAGTGTTTCAG